>JAKTYF010000004.1:0-607239 GCA_030564605.1 Debaryomyces coudertii
GTTGTTGTTGTTGTTGTTGTTGTTGTTGTTGTTGTTGTTGTTGTTGTTGTTGTTGATTACGATGCTGATGATGATGATGATGATGATGACCATGTTCATTGTTCTGCACTTGTTGTTGCAGAGAAGGGGGAACTGGGCGGGTTTTGTTTGCCGATACAGCATTGCCTCCTGGCTTCGAGGACGGAGATGAAATAGCTGCTGACGGTAACAATTCCTGTTTCCTCTGAGGCGACACAACGGGTAATTGAGGATTCCATGTCGGTGGTGTGGGTGGAGGCTGCGGCGGTCTATTAACGCTAGGCGTTCTAGAATGACTCGCTGATGTACCACGTTTAGGATGCTGATACTGATTTAAACCCGAATTTCTGGAATAAGACGCGTCTGTCTGATAATTAGGCGACATAGTATATTGCTGGTATTTATCTGTCTGTTGGGGAGTCATAGCACGGTCGAAATCGTCTACTGCACTATCCTCTTGGTTGGTATTATCACTCGCAGGATTCTTCAGACTGCCGCTCACACTTCGTAACATTCTAGGTGTGGCTGGAAGTGCTGATTGAGGTACTGCTTGTTCTTTAATTGCTGTCGCTGATACTTTATTGGGGCTTTGATATCTTTTTTGTTGATTTTGTTGCGAAGGAACCAGATACTCGTAATTAACCAGGGGATCCATTTGCTATATTTCTAGTAAACAAATTCTGGTTATTGGAATGTGAGTATCTCAATCTATCGGAAAAAAGTACTAGAAGTGATAATTCAATTAGTAAATACAACTATTACCTTGATTGTTATAATTAGTAATTTAGTAGGCGGCTAGAGTGAAATTCTTATGATATCGCTGGTCGTTTATTACCTTTTAATGAGGTAGATTGATAAAAAATGAAAGAGTCGTGTACGTGTCGATAAATTATCACCCCTTACATTGCTTGAAACTTTTACAACTATATAAATTTATTAATGCTCAGAGTCATACACCTACGAATATCATACTGTGCCACCCAATGGGACAGCGAAAAGCAAATTAGTAAAATATCTTTTTATTTAGAAATTTAGAAAATATGTATATGTAAGTAGCATATTGCTACATTAAATATGGAAATTGTTTGGATTACCAAAATGAACCTAAATGGACGACAACCACATATAGTAAGTAATCATAAGTATCTAAAGTCTAGTGATCTAGTGACCCTTGTGGTGTTTTAAGTGCGTTTGGTATTCCCAAGTATAACCTAAGATACCAACAATAAGAGCTAAGTGGATTAATGGCTTACCGGAGGCATTGTCACCTTCGAAATAAGCAGCCTTGTACTTACCGAGAGGAGATGTAGGCTTCTTAGCAGCTGGAGCCGGACCACTTGGCAATTTCTTGTAGAAAGAAACGACATCAGTCATTCTCTTAGCATTGGGGTTTGAGCCAATGTTCTATAATTCTGTTAGTACACTGTTCGATGCAGATCGTTGACTAATAATACATAGTCTACTGGGGTCCCAGAGCCGTAGCGATGCATGGTATTTCGTTATCGCTGTATTGCTGTCAAAGTCGAAAAATTTACTATGTTCATTTTCATGTCTCTATCTTTTCTTGATTTCTGTCTTCATTTCCACATAATGAATAACCTACTATTCGGTACTATTGAAACCACTTCATATTAATAGAAATTCATTTCTATACAATGTGTTTTGAACAACATATATCGAAATTCAAAATTCTGTTTGTAATCTATTCTTCTTTCTTGAAAACATACGGATTATTATACTTCATACCATGATCTCCCATGCCATAGCATTTATTCTATTATGCAATCGGTGCAAATACCTCATGTTCCAATGCTCTCCCTTTTGTTTAAAATTCTCATGACATCAGCTCTTGATTCGAAAACTTCTACATACCTTAACAGAAGCAATCTTTGGTGGGATTAATGTAGATAATTGTCTTCTTGCGATGAATGACATTATGAATGATTAATTAAATTAAATTAAACTAAGGATATAGTTATTGGTTAATGATTTAATCAGTTTTTTCAGCTCGGTTTGGTATTCGGCCGTCAGTGGAAGACGAATTCCTATTCGTTAAACGGGCGCACAACATATTCTATAAAACGTTTGCATTACTTGTGCAATAAATTTAGTCACGTGTAAATACTCTACAGAGTTATATTCATTATGTTTGTTACTATTACTATACTATACAAAATATACTCATAACTCTAGGCTTCGCTAATATATAAAACTAGAATATTGTTAGTATAATGACACTCGTTTCGATCTTTAAAATTTTAGGCTCGTCGTACCCAACATGAGGCATTTTCTATATTACGTCAACCATGCGGTAGTAATAAAGTACAGCAATACAAAAAGAAAAACACTTACCATTATTGCCTCTTATGAATACATCACCGTAACTCTTGCTGCCTTCAACACCACCTACGTACTCTTTTGTTTCATCTAATACGATATTCATGTATCCATCTATACTTTGTAAGTTGCCCAAGTATTCAACACCATTGTGTAATCTAACAGTGACAGAGCTTCCAATAATCTCGCTCAAAAATACAGATGGGCCCGTATTCGTCGAGCTTGTGGATGAGTCTTTATTTATATCTGACATTATATTATGATGATGAGCTCTTGGTATGGGTTTAAATTGAAGCCTACAACATGGAATTTTTTGATATGATGTACTGTCGCAAATAAGATCGTGTGTGACACACAAAAATTTAACTAGTACTTATTGCTAATTGTTTTGCACCAAGCAATAAGAATAGACAATGTAGAGCATAAACTGTATAATCCTTTATTTAATATTTTACTAAGTTAGCGACTCTGAGGGTAAAGGACTTGATGGTGTATTCGATATATATTAGTTATGAAGTTAAAAAAGAATACTCCGCGACGGGGAATTGAACCCCGGTCTACCATGCGACAAACGGTAATTCTAGCCACTAAACTATCACGGACTTTTTTAAGTCACATCTAATATGACTTATTTATATTGATATTCTACAGGATTAACACAAATTAACTTTTATATTTACACATCACTAGGATTTTTACAAGTTGCCAAAATAACAATACCTGGTGTGGTTTAAATAAGAAATAATTAAATGAATTATGAATATATGTAGGTCCGTTTTGATAACTAGGAGCTATGGAATTATTCCTAGAAAGTTCTTTTCCCAATCTGTGAAGAATTTCAATAAAGCTATACCATCATATAAAATTGCAATTGTTGGAACGGGTCCTGCTGGTTTTTATACTGCACATCATTTGCTTCATAAAGCATCATCACTTGAACAATTTCGCTTGAAAATTGACTTCTTTGAACGCTTACCAGCGCCATATGGGTTAAGTAGATATGGAGTTGCTCCAGATCATCCGGAAGTGAAAAATTGTGAAGATTACCTTAACAGCGTAATGAAAAAATACCCAAGTAATAAGCTGGACAACAAGAATCATGAAGTTAGATTTTTCGGAAATACGAATATTGGCGAAAGTATTACACTCAAGGATCTAGAAACCAACTACCATTCTGTTATATTGTCTTACGGTTGTACATCTGATGATAACCAGTTGGATGTGCCTGGTGCACAACTTCCAGGAGTAATATCAGCACGTCAGTTTGTTCACTGGTATAATGGGCATCCTGATTATTATGCTGAAGATAACCAATTCGTTTCACCTAAATTAGAGAAAATTGAAGATGTTACAATCATTGGAAATGGAAATGTCGCGTTGGATGTAGCCAGGATATTGTTGGCTGAACCTGCAAAGCATTGGTCGACTACCGATATATCAAATGATGCCTTAGAATCTTTGATGAGAAGTAGTGTTAAGAACGTGAATATTATTGCAAGAAGAGGGTTACTTGAATCTGCATTTTCTAACAAGGAAATTAGAGAATTATTGGAATTATCTAAAGATCAGAAGGTTAGATTCTTACCAATTGAAGATTCTGTAATGGAAAGTATTCAACCTTTTGTTAAGAACTTAGGGAGAATAGATAAAAGAAGAGTTGCGTTGTTGGAGAAATATTCTAAGCAATCGACTGAAGTAGATACGTCAATGAAGACATGGTGTTTGCAATACTTACGAACCCCAGTAGAATTTAAGGTAAATGAAGATGACCCGAAATTACTTTCAAGTACTATATTTAAAAAAAACGAATTAGTTCATGATCTGTTGATGAATGAGACTTATATTAAACCTATAGATGGAGAAACTGAAAGTGTAAAAAATGAATTAGTTATCATGTCCATTGGTTATAAAGGGTCACCTCTCATAGGCTTTGAAGAAGTTGAAATATCTTTTGATACTCGTCGTAATAGATTGTTGAATCAAGGTGGGCGTATATTATCAACAGCCTCTTCCGGGGAAGGTCTGCATAATTTAGTATACAAAAAAGGGTGGTATACTTCGGGATGGATTAAGAGTGGGCCTAAGGGTGTTATTGCCACTACGATGATGGAATCATTTGAAACTGCCGATAATGTATTAGAGGATTTATCGAATGGCGTTCATACTAATCCATCATCTGATTCTACTATGTTAGACGAAAAAATAAATAGCAGACCAATTATTACTTGGGAAGATTGGCTCAAGTTAGACCAAATTGAATTACAGAAAGGCACCACATTGGGAAAGTCAAGGGATAAGCTTTTTGACACCAATGAAATTCTTAAAATCGCCTGTAAATAAAATGTGTACATTATTATTATAAATTCAATTTTATTAAATAAAAATGAAGTTTTGATATATACCTTTATACTACATTATCACAGTTTGTAATCTTCCTGAAATAATAATTGTGTTCATATTTGCCGGTGTTAATTGACCAGAATTTGTTGTCGGTAATACTGGCAATGCTAACCTTTTCGGTGGCTGATATCAGATCACTACATAAAGAACCTTTTGGCTCAACATCACTTGGAGTGTGCGGAGTATATTTCTTATGGATGAAATATTCGAAGCCACAATGCCGGTACATCTTTGTTGGAGGCAATTTGGTCACTATATCTCCATCGTGTACAACCCTGATGTACCCGGTATCAAAATCCCTATTCTCAAATATGTATTCAGCAACCTCAGAAGTGTGGAAAATTCTATCAATATATTCTGCCATATTCTTGTTTCCAACTTTCGGACTAGCAAACGATACAACCAAAGTTTCATATCCCATTAATTGTAATTCAATACCGCTCAATATCGCTAGAGCGCCACCAAGTGAATGACCTACCACATCTATTTTATAATCAGAATACTTGGCTTTTAAATCAATTACACTTTGAATGATTGCAGAACAGTTCTCTTTCAAAATGTTGTAGTAACCGCGATGTACTTTGCAATTTTCACAGTCAATCTTTTCTAACTTTTCTGTATTGAAACTTTCAGAAATAACCAACGGTTGGTATTTCACTGGAAATACGTCCAAATTATTTAACCAATCTCGTCTAGACGATGTACCTCGAAATACTAAAAGGATTCTTTCATTAACGTGATCTAAGGCGTAGTAACCAGAACACACTTCACCCTTAAAATCGAACATTCCTTTAATTTCTATATTCGCATAAGGTTCTGTATTGCAAATTTCCAACATACACTCTGCATCATTGTCCCCAAGTGAATTAGTAGTAATTCTCTTTCTGAGGCAATAACCAATGGTTGCAATATTAGCATAGTCAACTAACTTATTGTAATCCTTAGGTATCATATCCGATAGATACCCATGGATGCATTCAAACAAGCAAACAAATAATAAAGCTATATTTCTCATCACTGTAGATGCAATCAAATTTGTTTCCAAACTGACCAATTTAACGACTTATATATGGCTCCATTTTTTTAGTATGTTAGTGGCTGCGAATATCAAATTTTCTTATGAAGAGGATAATTTGATACTTTTATGGTTCGTTATCCGTTTTCGTCTAAGGTGAATGATTTAGAAGATATATACATATATATATATTCAGGTTTTAGCAATAATAAAATTAAAATTAGGACAAATGTTTTGTCTATTCACTATATCTCAAAATTCGTTCCCAGGCAATTCCAAAGTTGAAACCACCAAATTCGTACTTTTGTCGACCAAGGACATAAAATTATATTTCCCTATTAGTCTGTTGAAACAAATATTACAAAACCATTTTTTCTTCCTTGAAAAGTTTATAGTAAGAACTGTATTCCATTTATAGTATTTAAATTCAAATCAACCTCTTGCATATTCTATAATCCCTCCCTGATTGGGATTATTTCCAGACTCCTTACTAAATAGTATATCCATTCGTTTGCCAAAAAAGATGTATGAAAAAATTCCCAATCAAAGGTTTCCAAAACAAAAGATGCATACAGATGTTTTAATCTGAAATGCATTTGCAGCTTTTCGTTCCGACGAGTTTTGTGTAACATAGCGCAAGAGAATTTCCCATTTCTGACTATAATAACTTCGAATGATTTCTCCATTAATTGGATCAAATTCATCATCGCAATATAGAGCACGATCTGTGACATATCACCTATATCCGAAGGTATATAGCTAAAAAGGATAACATTCGTTTAAGTTAATTTAAGTTTGGTTCTTTTTCTTTAGTATTAGGAAATAATATTCTTACACGTCTAGACGCTAGTCATTTACGTATTTTTATATTCATTCATCGGAGGTAATAATGACATCGGATGACAGGGTGCCAAACACGCAAGAAATAACAGACGTGGATGAGAATAACTTACAACCTTGCAAGAAGTGTACCTTGCCAATCTATGAAGGACATGCCTACGAGTTGGGCGACGATAGGTGGCATATAAATTGTTTCAAATGCTCGAAATGCAACTCGTCATTGGGATGCAACTCGAATTTTTTGGTTTTGGGGAATGGTAGCTTAATCTGTTCCAATTGTTCGTACAACTGTAAACAATGTGGGAAGAAGATTGATGATTTGGCTATTCTTACTGGTGATCAGGCATATTGCTCATCTTGTTTCAAATGTCGTTCTTGTAAATTGAAAATCGAGGACTTAAGGTATGCAAGGACGTCTAAGGGGTTATTTTGTATGAGTTGCCATGAGAAATTAATTGCAAAGAAGAAAAAGTACGATTTGAAAAGAAAACAGACACAGTTACAACACCATCGAGAAAGTGAAGAGCGTGACCTGAATGATTACCAACAGGCGCCTCCTCAGGCTTACGATGTTCTTCGTCATCTCCAAGAGCATTCCAATTCCTCGACGTCTGTTTTAAGTCATTCACCGAGTGTGAGAGATAGTATTGATAATTTGAACGATGTTTTCATACAACCGAATAAATCAAATTCAAGTTTATCAACGAAGGATAAGGTTTTGCCACCTGCGCCTAACAATCCTCCAAGTCAACCTAGTTTGTTTGCAAGAGAATCGTTCAATTCCACGAAAACTGATAATTCTCTTCCTTCTACAATCAACTCTAGATTTTCAACGCCAACAAGCGAATATGCAAATCCAACCCCAAACCCTACTGAGAACGAGAACGATTACTCTATTGAGGAGGTAAATGATAGTGATGACGAACTAAATAAGAATAATGCTAGGAGGAAATTAAGGTCTCACCACGATCAAAGTTATGAACAAGTCACCACACCACCGACTTCATCAACGAATAAACCGTCACCAATGAAAAATATGACAGATGGCATTAGGCTTGATATTGTTGACTCTTCCGAGCCATCAACTCCTAGGCGTAATAATCAATTACAACCTGCAGCCACTTTTACGCCTCAATCTAAGGATAGAAACACTAATGACGATTACAGAGTACACTCGCCGACTTCAATATCAAAAGCGAAATTTCAAGGTAAGAATCTACTTATTTTATCACCAAATAATTTTAGTGATGAACAATTTCACGATGTATCTAGAGAAAATCATTCTCAAATAGGTTCACCGACTTATGATATGATGTCGGAATACGATGATAGTAAGAAGACTACATTATCCGCCCCCGTTGATGATCTGAAGGCTAGGTCAGGGTGCCCTTCGCCGTTTGCGAAGGCAAACAGACAAGCAAGAGTAGTTGAAACAAACGTCTATACATCAGATAATACAGGAATCTTCTCGAATAGCGACGATAACAAAGAGGATGATTACGATGTAATTGGAACTCCGAAGAAGTTAGTATTGCCATCGTCGACAACAAATACTACTTCTCCTCCTCCAAAGTTACCCTTACCTGTAATACCATCAAGTCCAATTAAAAATGAAGTAATTGAAACTCCAACAATACAGGATACTGCGAAATTCAATAGTAGGACAGAAACCACACCAAAGGGATTGGGATTAGCTGGTATCGATTACAATGATGAAAATGTATATCCTAGACAGGGTACTGAAAGACAACACGAACAATCAATGGTCAAGGAACAGTCTATATCTGAAGCACAAACTCCTACTCAGAAATCACCCGCGACCCCAGTAGTAACAAACCTTGAAAATCCATCAAATTCGGACAAAGATACACTTGATAATAGACAAGAATTATCTAGAAAATCATCATTAATAAGAACACCAAAACTTAGTTTAAAACATAAAAGGTCAATTTCAGGCGGTAGCGGTGGAATTTCTCAAAAATTCGGTTTCTTCAAATCCTCGAATAAAGATGAACCAGCAACTAGTACAGAAAATACACGCCATGGTTCGGTCGGGTCTATTTCAAATGGAAGTTCAGCATTTGTGACACCTCCATTACCACGTACGTCGCCAGCGAACTATCCACCTACATTTCAAACTAATAATGGGTTTATTAGAGAGCACAACAGATCGACGTCTGATACTCCGTTTACTTCTGCTATCGAGAATAAATATGTTGATATGAATAAGCATGATTCAGACTTAAAATCCTTAAAATTGGAAGTTAGCCAGTTAGATTCTCAAAAAAGTGACTTAGTTAATGAGAAGAAATCTTTGAAAAATGAAAATTATAAATTAAGCGAACAACTCAAATATTTACAAGACACTATAGGTGTAGAATCAACTAATCATGAAAGATTAACGAAAGAAATTTTTGCGCTTGAAAAACGAAAGAAGGATTTATTAGAGGTTAATCAGAGCTTATCCGAACAGAATCACAAGTTGGAGTTGTCTATCAACAACTCCACGACTACCGGCAAATTGCCATCTAATGATCCAAGCTATACCGGCTCAATAGGTGGAACTACTGTTAATACACTGACAACCCTTCCATCACTTAATTCATCATCATCTTTAATAGCTGGTGCTCCATATAATGAAAATAATTACGCAGATGATCATAATTCAGAAACTCAAAAGGCCACGAGATTGAAATTCTGGAGAAGGCCTAAGGCAGCTCCTAATTTGGTTTCGTCTCATTCTACTGCTAATCAACATGGACAACAAACTTCAACACCAACTCAACATCATACCCAAACATACAATCAAAATCAAAATACAAATACACCACCTGTTCAAACACAAGGAACTCAACTGTCTCAAACTTGGAATAATGTTCCGAACACAAAAATAAGTCAAGCTTATGCATCACAAGCAATACGCCCTCCGAGCAGTAAAAACTTCATTAATAGTAATGGTAGTAACAGTACCAATGGCACTCCTAGTAATGATTCATTAACTGTAGAGGGTAATAATAAAAAGGGAATAGGATCCTTTATGACTAAATCAAGGTCAACAAACATACTTGACTCATTTTTAGCCGGTAATAGTGCGAATAATTCACCTACTGCTAATAGCGATAATAAAGATCCAATTGTGCTAACTGAAATTGATGCAGCTCCGCTTTTCACATCATCTATTCAAAAACGAGCGGAATATGAGAATGAAAAGGTACCACTTATTATAACAAAATGTATCGCAGAAGTAGAGAAACGAGGACTCGATATGGAAGGCATATATCGTATTTCTGGTGGTAATTCAGCTATTGTAGCGATTGAAAATGCTTTTGCTGATTTACCACCTAATCCCAACAAAGACGAAAAACAAATGCGACAACTAGAAGAGACCATGAGTGGTGATATAAATGCTGTTACTTCTGCGTTGAAGCGCTATTTGCGCAAATTACCTGAGCCGTTACTCCCATACGCATATTATGATGACTATATTAAAGTAGGTCTGTCTATTTCTTCAAATAAACAAGATAAAAGACTTAATGAGTTAAAGGCAAAGGTGATCAATAAATTACCTCTAACTAATAGACATGCATTATTCTTGATATGCAAGCATTTGGACTTAGTTAACTCCTATGCTACAGTTAATAGAATGAACTTTAAGAATTTATCTGTCGTCTTTGCGCCAACTTTAGTCAGAGATGAAACGGGTGAAAAGGAAATAATACATATGGGCCCCAGAAATGATGTTACTGAATTAATGCTTACAAATTACCAAAAATTGTTTTATGATTAATTAAATTAAATAGATAACTTTCTAGATAAAACTAAACATTTGTATGGTTTTAATGATTCTTTGTAAATTGACAGGAATTTAAGGCATGGAATGTTCAATTTCGACATATGGTTAATCCTCGTATCCGATGTCTTGAACATGAGTAACGCTATTTGTGCATTGCAAATCAATTTTATGTACAACTTAAATGCTAGTATGGCAGCCATGCCAATTAATGAATATCTTTGATATTTGGGTTCAGATACATCTCAAATCTTTTATGTCCAACACGAATTAGGTGCTCAATAACGCTGAACAGCTTCTTATGAATATGTTGATGTTTACCGAATTCTTCCCGAATATACATCCTCCAATGTTCTCTATTCTGTTCCGGTTTTGTCTTAAGTGTCCGTATACATGCGCGATATAGTTTTAAAACCTCTCTTTGTAATCCAGATAAGCGCGCCATTGTTGTTTTCACTATGGCATCCACTAATAGGCAAAACTTGAACGTCCGGCTTGTGGTTAATCCTTTTACTATTTTATCAGATCGATACGGATACTCGCAATGCATATTGCGACATTTAAAAATGTCGCAAAAAAACAATCGTTTTAACGACAGTCTTGCTTTTCAGCACTACGCTACATTTAAACTTTTTATACTATTAGTTATATTACTAATAAACTATTATACAAAACGAAATATGCTTAGTCTTGATCTCTCTAATAAATCCCGACAAAATTAACCCTTAATAATCCAGCAACTTATTTCACGTTAGTGAAGTCGATTTCTCCTTCTCTGTTACCGTCGCAATCGCCACTAGCACCACAAGTACAGCCAGTCTTTGTTCTCTTGCCACACGCGCAGGCATTTCTTGCGTCTGGGGTGACATTTTCAACTGAAGCCTTTTCACAGTTACATTTTAATGCTGGTTGTGCACCACATGAACAAGTGGAAATCCTAGCACAAACACAATTTTTAGCTAAACAGGTCATTATTATTATTAGTTGGTTTTTTAAATTGAATTATAAATCTTTGATATAATGAATAATAGTTTCAACTCCAACAGTTGGGGTGGCATGTGTAGCTGTATTTATAGTTGAGTTTTTTTTGCAGCTATTTTGAGGTCACGTTCCATCTTACAATTTTTAAAATATCGTCCAATCAAATCCTTTCAATTAGTCATCGACTCAACTAACCTTAGTAATGCTTCCTTCTCATTGGTTGTCAGCATCACATGTTGCAGATCATGCTTAGTTTGCAGCCGAAGTAACATACGACTACGCTAACTTGATGATCATTGCATATATATTGTAATACAATAAAGAAAGAATAAGTTATAGTTACATCGCTTCCAGATATATCATATAACAGTTCAAAAGTTGCATTATTTGTTGGAGTTAATTTTTCCATATGGAAACAAAAAATAAGTTAACAAAATGATTACGATTAAGATAGTACTATTTGTGTGATTACAGATTTGTTGCTTTATTGGGTTTCTTTTTTAGGTTAAGCAACATTTAGCTTTTACAGTGTGAAATTTAAACAGGTCCATGAAACCCCAAAAGTTGGATGAGAGGTCACGATTTGTAATAAAAATGTAATGTATCGAGAACGTCAGGGAGTTTTGCGGATGCGAAAGAATCGGATAAACAGTAAAAATTGACCACTGGGGCCAAGTGTTTATTCACTCTAATGTTACAAAGGTATATAGGACATAATATAAGTAGTTATTGACCCATATTTTGAGTGTGGTTGGTAAAATTCTTGAATCGTTCGCCAAGCAACGACCCTAATTCAGATGTGGAATTTCCTGTCTGGTCATTATCGCCGAATTCATTGTGGTTGGCTTGATCAATGAAGCTGTCAAACAAGTTCCTCGCTTGGGAGTTCGGCTGATTTGTGTTAGCGTCAGGGTTAGTATCACCCTTGTTGGACACCTTGGTGTTGTAGAGGACCTCTTCGAACAAGTAGGAGATTGATCTGGAGTTCGATTGGTTGGCCGAATTTTCTTTCGATTGGTTAGCAGTGTTATCCTTGGATTGGTTTTGGGACGTGTCTTGATTATTTATCATCGAATGGTATATTGTGTGTGCTGAGTTATTCTGTTTGTTAGTCGTATTGTCTAAGAATACGTTTTGATCATCATCGTCGCCCGGAAGTATGCTTGGTCTCTTTCTATCATCCTGCTTAATGTCGCTAGATAAACGCTTTTTTCTGTTACTATTTGGTAACTCTATAGTTTCGAGGTCTGGCAATGGCACATCGTCTTCATCAACTTCATCTCTAATTTTCAAACTACTCACTTCATTATTTGGACGATCAGTTGCACTAGGGTTATTGTGCAATTCTGGCGGGGGGAGATCACTATCATCATCGCCATACCTTATCCTCACGCCCAATGGCGTTCTCATTATGTCTATGCCCGCACTCTTATCTCTGCTACCAGAGGGAGTGAAATTTGGAGTTCTTGGAAAACGCTGCATCGTATTCTCAGAATCAGGTCCCTCGTTTTGTCGTCTTGGTGTGGATTTAGGTGGTAATAGAATAGGGGATAATTTGCCCAAATTGTTTGACTCAGATGATTCTTTAGAGCCGCTGTCGCCGTTATTGTTGTTGCCACTATTCATATACCCCCTTTCGGATAACAATACAGGCGGCTCAGGTAATGTAGGTGATGAATCAATTAAGTTCTGAATTAAGGATGATCTACGTCTTACATCCGCAGACACCCAACCTTCTCTTATTGGCGTTCGATGGATCGACTTTCGAGGTTTGCGAGGAGATATGGATATTTTATGATAGTTATCTAGCGATTGCCTTATAGTGTGTGTCACTATAGGAGGTGATGCAAGCTTTTGTGGCGACTTTGTATTCATGGATGATTGTTCCTCGCTTGAAAAAGTAGGTGCCAAAGTATGTGTAGGCTGCAAGCGGTGACTGTCGTTGGTAGCAGTTCTTGCCCCATTGTTGGTTTTCTGGTTATGTATGAACGATGATCTTTGTTTCAATTGTGGCGTGGATGCTTGCATATTATACTGGTGAGGGGGTGCGTTCTGTTCTTCCGTTGACCAGGTTGGCGTCTGCTCTTCAACGTTATTGAATCCTCCAAGTAATGGCTTTTTGAATGGCTGTGGTTGTTCTCCACCCTCGCGTGTTTCACCGGGAACTTGATTTTCACCATCTTCGCCTTCCTCATCGTCCAGTAATAGAAAGTTATTTTTCGAATTGGCAATAGTATTCAAATCGGTATTCATATTTGCCGGTGCTTCGTAACTTGTCAATTCAACGTTGGCTGCCTGTTCCAAGAAGTACTTCCAAAAATTTACATTATTCCACACATTGGAGGACGATGCTGCATACTTTTTTAAAATAGGAAATATCTTGTCATTAATAACAGCATTGGATTTAGACAAGTTTTTATCGATTTCCTGTAATACTAATGTTATCTCCTGCTCTAACCTTTCCAACTCCAATGTAGCTGACTCTCCATCTATATTCTCATCACCCTTCAAACTTAAATTGGGATTTATTGTAGACTTCCTACGCGATGAAGAAGGTGCAATTGAATACCTCTTCATTTCACTATATTACAAATGAATTGCTGATATGGTGAAGTCATATTAGATGAGTTATTTGTTTTTAAATTCTGTAATTCCTACGCGTAAGGTATTTGCAGTTTACTATTGGTATTTTACATTTTACGCAGATGTATAGTTTCCCGATTTAAGTCTAATAGTTTTATTATCGAGTCATAATGGAATAAGACAGCTAGATCCATAATAATAATCTGGACTGAACGAACAGCGAAGTAATGGGAAATATCATGTCCGTCTCATTTGCTCCTGAATGTACGGAGGCTAAAAAGAAATACGATGATTGCTTTAACAAATGGTATACCGAAAAGTTTTTACAAGGCAAATCATTAGAAAATGAATGTACTGAATTATGGGACACGTACATTACATGCGTAAACACTGCTTTAGCGAAGCAGAAGATAAAGCCAACATTGGATAAGGCTAGGGAAGATCAGCCATTCACGTCCGAAGAAATTAGACAGAGTGCCGGAACACTGGATACAAAGTCTGATACCAAAAGCTGATGTTTATTGTGATATAACTGCATAATTACTTGTATATAATTTACTATGTTCTTCAGGAGATAATACATACTTTAATTAATAAATCTGTAGAGAATTCTTTAGTAGCAGAACCTGCATATATCATAGTCAGAATATGAGTAAAAATATAACAGCATGAAGAGTAAACTGTCAAATGTTTTTGAATCTGCAAATAATGTTAGTAGAGGAGGTTCCCAAATCCACAAATTCCAACAGCACGACTGTGTATTTCTCGTCGTCAATTAATCTCAGCGCAAGACCTGTTTCGTATGCGTCTAAAACTCAAGATAATATAGACCAAGATGATGCTGGGAATGCAAACAATATTAATAGACACAACAAGAGCAGACCCAAAGTTAATTATAACTTGAATCATTTGATGAATGCCCAAACTCAAGTTAATGAAACAGGCGCATATTCCGGTCCTCTAAAGTCGTCACAACAGATACAATTAGAAAGAATAATAACCAAAAGATTGAATGGGTTGAACAAAGAAACTGCTAATAATACATTCGATATACCAAAAAACTTCACATTTCAGAATACAAACGCTAGTGGAGATAAAAGAAAAGCGAGACAAGGAAATACCCCCACGACGAAGAAGATTCTATCTTCCCGTAGAAATTTAAGCCTGTATTTTGAAGAAGAGAGGAACTTGATGTCCATAAATTCAATTTTAAATCTTAATTATCAGTTTATTGACCAGACCGATTCTACAAGCGAATCCAAGTCAACTCCAAAGAAAAGGAAAGTAAATGAAAGGCAGTTCAAACCGAGACTTCGATTATGTTGTATATGCGGGTCGAATTCTAGTTATGCAAGATGCACCAATTGTGGATTATTTGCTTGTAGTGTTAAGTGTAATAAATTACATGAAGACCTGAGATGTAACTAGGAGATTGAATAGCAATATAGTAATCTAATGATGAATAATGAAAGGAATAATTTAATGTCGATGTCGGACTTGTAAATAGGTATTGTCATTCTAATATGATTTCGAGATATTACAAAAGAAATGAATGATTTGTGTGTGTGCAAACTAATAAATATGCTATGTTTTGTGTCTATGTAATACCTTAATAAGTAGTTATGTATGAAATGCTTATAGTTCTTCGGCAGTCAAATCATTCTTGATCTTGAACGGCCTACCTCTCCAGTCTATTTCATGACCACACATTGCCATGATCCAGATAGGCAATGCCAAAACTTCTCTCATTACCCAAGTATAAAACCATTTGCCAAATGATCTGGTCAATGGTGGCAACTTGGATCTCTGTAACCAATTTAATTGGTAATTAGCCTCGGCGATATTATGAATAAGTGTATAATATTGCGTATAGTCTGTTAGTACCCAAATCGAAATATGCAAGAAAAATAATTTCCAATTAAACCAGGTGTGCCATAATAAAGTAGAGATAGCATATGTACCAAATAAACCACAAACAAGAGATTCAGTAGAAGGTTCCACCAAAGTAGCCATTAGGACCATATACTTTCTGACTCGCAACCATCTGACTCTTCTAGTAATATAGTCATTAACCGTGTTGTCGGAGCCACTCAAAGGCTGGATAACAAAGTCGCCTGTCAAGCCGGTTCTGCTGAATAAGTTTTCCCAGAGACAAATGGCTATCATATTATCCTCTCCGATATATCGCGAGAACAATTTAAGCGAGTTTCCCGGTCCCAATGACGTGTAATACTTGGCATCCGATACAACTGAGGTCGATGAGAAAAACGACGAGTTGAGAGCAGGAATCTTGGCCACAGCAAGGTCCAAATCAGACTTCCTATAGATGTTTGACTTCCCGTTGACGCATGGAGCCACCGCAAGATTATTCAACGACACGTAAAACTTCAGGTGTGACGTTAACAAGAACATTTCGTCCAACTTGGCCCCGAGTTTCTTTAAAAATCTCTTTTTGTTGTGTCCGGTCGAGCTCACCGGACTCAACGTGTATTCCACGTCACTGTCCGTGTCCGTGCTGGGGTTGATGCTCAACGCCAACGGCACATGATGCACCAATTTGATCTTCCGCAGGCTCTTATTCGGCCGACCGTTGTTGGTGTCCTCATTGAGCGCCTTTATCGAGTTCCGTAATATATTGGGCGACGCCCATACGTTCGAGTCCATGATCCACAAGATGTCATGCTGCGCATTCAAAAACCCCTTCGACAAGTTATTGACCTTCGGGTTCGGTCCAAAGTGCTCAATTGACCTCCTGGTATCAAAGTCGTACTCCTGTGACACCAAGATCGTCGCATTCACCTCAGGGTACTTCTCAATTAACTGCTCTATAATCGGGATTGATTCATCGCGTGGGCTGTCCACGCAGAATAAGATTTGCAACTTGTCTCGAGGATAGTTCTGCTGGAACGATGATTCCAAACATGAACTCAACTCGGGATCTACCCCTTTGATTGGACGTATTATACTAACTGCCTCAAGTGCTTCATCGCTCACCTTCGATGCTGACGGCTTGGTAAACTTACTGAGAATCTCAAAAAATCCGCGGTATGCCACCATCAATATAACAATGTACCACACGAGAAAAATTACCCCCGTCACCACTCGAGTATTTGACAACTTATCTATATCCATGGACATTAGTACCTTGTAAATCAGACTTGCATTGACGTTTTTACTTCTGGTTCTGAAAAATTCATATTTTTCGCGATGGTGAAGGTTAGGATCTGCTTAGTTAACATGCAACGGTTACTTTTTGTTTAAGTTCCGATATCATTACTGATGCACCGGTGCGCAGAATGCATGGATGTCGGTACCGAAATACCCATTCTAGTGAGGGTTCAGCGACCATTTCCCGAACAACTCGCTATTAGTCGGCCACCATCTGCGAGAAAGTCGCAATTGGTCCAGCGGTCGTGGGTAGAATTTCGTGGACTTGGGAGAGTTGATAGGGATGTCGTGATAAAACCATCAGTACTCTGTCTACCTCAGAGCGATGAAAGCCTACCACGACATTTAAGTAACCGCGGAGCTTTCTTAGAGCGTAATGCGTAAGTTCCTCGGTTATGGAGATTAGCACCCCCGCGAGGTGTTCGTAATGTGGATAGTATATAAATGTCACCTAACCCCAGAAAAGTTGAATTGTTGGGATAAGTATATTTCGCATAAATATTCTTTTGTCTTATATTGATAGATAATGAATATTGATTCCAAGACCATGCTTAAGACTATTAGAATGAACAAAATGCCAGTATCGGTAAAGCAATTTTCAACATCATCATTAAAAGGAGATTTATTCAAATACCAGAAGGATTTGCCTAAATTACCAGTTCCTAGCTTACAGGAAACAACCAACAAATATTTGAGATCGGTGGAGCCATTTTTGACCAAGGAGCAGTTGAAGAGCACGCAGGTCAAGGTCAACGAGTTCACTAAGGCGGGAGGAAGTGGAGAATTGTTGCAGCAACGTTTGTTAGACTTTTCACAAAACAAGGATAACTGGTTGGCCGAATGGTGGGATGACTATGCGTACATGTCGTACAGAGACCCGGTTGTACCATACGTGTCGTACTTTTTATCGCACAAGGATATCAATAATACGATTGGCAAGGACCAGTTGTTGAAGGCGTCGTTGATCGCATACTACACACTCGAGTTCATGGAGCAGGTCCAAAGCGAGAATTTGGACCCGGAGATCATCAAAGGTAACCCTTTCTGTATGAACGCATTCAAGTACATGTTTAACAATTCGAGGGTTCCAGCAGAAAATTCTGACACCACCAAGTTGTATAATGGGGCTGAACACAGGTACTTCACTGTTATCATTAAGAATCACTTCTACAAAGTGTACCATCACACCAAGAACGATAGGCCATTGAGCAAGGCTGACATCTACAAGCAATTGCAATACATCTTCCAAGATTCCACTAACAAGCCAAGGGGATTACCACTTGGCGCCTTGACATCGCTCAACAGAGACGAATGGTTGAATTCTTACAATAATTTGACTAAATCGCCAATTAACAACGCTTCTTTGGAGTCAATCTATGCCTCCTCTTTCGTTATCTGTTTGGATGACAATAACCCAATTACCATCGAAGAAAAATCTAGAAACTGCTGGCACGGTGACGGTCAAAATAGATTTTTTGACAAACCATTACAATTTTTCATTAGTAGCAATGGTAACTCAGGATTTTTGGGTGAACACTCCAAGATGGATGCTACCCCAACTGTTCAATTAAACAACTTTGTTTACTCACAATTGACCAAAGAAAACCCAGCTGCTTTATTATCCGAAATTGCGAACGATACTAAGTTATTGTCAGATTTACAAATCGAGTCTGTTCCTCAAGTCTTACTATTCGATGTTAACCCTGTCGTCAGAAATGAAATTAATCAAGCTATTGTTAAATTTAATGAAACTATTTCTTCCCTTGATCAAGAAACTTTTCAATACTTTGGTTACGGTAAGAATTTAATCAAGCAATTCAAGGTTTCCCCTGATGCTTATGTTCAAATGATGATGCAGTTAGCTTACTACAAGATGACTGGTAAACTTAGACCAACTTATGAGTCTGCTGCTACCAGAAAATACTTGAAGGGTAGAACTGAAACTGGGAGACCAGTTTCTGTCGAATCCGCTACATTTGTTAAGACTTGGAGTGACTTTAATGCTTCTACTGAAGATAAAATCGCCACTTTTCAAGCTGCTTGTAAACAACATGTCAAATACTTGGGTGATGCCGCTGATGGTAGAGGTGTCGATCGTCATTTGTTTGGTTTGAAGCAGATGTTAAGACCTAATGAAACTATCCCTCAAATCTTTACTGACGAAATCTTTGGGTATTCGTCTTCATGGTATCTCTCTACTTCTCAAATCCCATCTGAATACATACAAAGTTGGGGTTTCTCACAAGTGAGTGATGATGGATTTGGTTTAGCTTACTTGGTTAACTCGGATTGGCTAAACGTTCACATTTCTTGTAGAAAGGGCAATGGTTTAAGATCTGATGTATTAAAGTGGTATTTATCTGAATCAGCTAACGAAATGAAGCAAATTTTAAGCTCTACTTTAACACCAAAGGCAAAGTTATGATTGCGTCTCTCTTTATTTATTATTATTTTATTTCAACAGAGACCATCCAGACCTACCTCTGTACATTTTTACAAAAGTTTTCAATTTCGAATTTATTAGTACATATTTCCACTATTTAGTAGAATTGTTATTCAAATCAAAAAACATAGATCGACTTGTAATTGTAATTAACATACATTAAGTTGAACATATTGACGGACACAATCCAAATTTGTACTTTTGAAAGACCTGGAATTGATTCTAAGTGCTTCTTTTTGTTATCGTACTGTAATTATGTGATGGACCAAATTTTCTAACTTTCAAATTTGACCCAATCATTTGCAATAATGAAGCTTCGACTTCCTACGATTGATGAGTGTAGCCATGACGTGGACATCTGCAACATCTCTAATATGAACAATTTGTTCTAAATTCCCCCGCCACCTACGTCCATGATTTGAGACTTGCCATAACAAACCTTTGTACTAGATGGCACATTATTGTCTTTAATCAGAACATTACGGAACACATATGTATGCTGGTAAGAGGAAACAATTTTTTGACAATGGCTTTAGATGCGTTGTAAGCAATAATTGCATCACAACTCGAAAATCATCAGTTAAATCTACCTCTGACCGAATGTCCTCATTTATCACAGTACGATCTTTGTCTGCCCTATGATATAGTAATCAATGATGAATAACTATTCTTCTGAACGTAAATACTTCATTCGTAGCGTACAGGACACTAGTAGTAATCTTAACCAGGTTCAATAATTTCTCTAATGACGTTATTGCAGCATTCGGATTAGTCGATGTCACATACACTATAAACTTGATGTCTTGCAAAAGGCAAATTAAACTAGTTATATTATCTATGTGATAAATTTTGCAATCTGTTTTTGCCTGCTTACCGCAGGCCGTATTTTATAACCATTTGGAGCAATAGGTTAAGGGCATACTGGCTAACAAAACCTGCGAAGTCTGAAGAGAAACTTTCGTCATTGAATTCTTTGTTATTATGGATGACATATGGTTCCTTAAATATGAAGTTCTGGAAAGCTGACATGGGTTCACCCTCATCGATATTTTCTCTCCCTTATGCGTTCCCGCGATTAAATAATAATAGTGTGGAAGTATTGGATGCAAGTAATACTCCCTGTATGGAATTTTGGAAAAAACATTTGACCCTACTTTAACAATTCATCAGCATGTAGATGAACTTTATATAGAGCATGAATGATTTACAGAGTTTCTAGAGAATTTGTACCTTATAGCCATCGTTACCGATTAAAATTGTACTGTGGATATTTTTATTCCTAGCTATAGTTGATAATGACGTTATGATAGAGAGATGTACATTCAACTATCGAGGCAAAAAGGTGTTGAAGCACCGAGGTGTCACAAGAGCGAACATCGCTGATACAAAAGGAGCAATACCAATTTCCATTACTAAATTAAATATTAAATACACTTTGTATTCTGTCTTATCATTGGTAATTATGAACCCTGATTTGCAAATAAAAGATCTAGGGCCCTGATGTGATCTGCCAAAAACTAATTGGCATGCACCACTACTTCGTGAATTATTCTTAACCTTCCATTACAAATTATTGATCCCAATGGTTATCTTTGTTGATCAAAAAAATTACAAAACAATGTGGCAAATGTTAGCTTTTTGAACAAAGGATAGCCAATTTATTTTGACACTTTAGGATCCCTTTAACAAAACATTAAGCACCCCGGATATATTTAAAAATGCCAGCTAAACATAGAAAAAAAGACACACAAATGCAACTAGCTTTGCAAGTTGAGTTACAAAACGGTGCTTCTCTAAATAATAGTTAAACCCTACCCGTGTCTTCTATGCAGCAGCATGATGGACAAGCTCTCTCTCCATGACATGAACGATACATCAAATGCACATGTAACATTTAACACAACTCAACCATTTCGGTAATAAGAAGTCGATTTTTGCATGTCCTTTCTATAGTTGATAGAGAACCGGCAGATGAACGCGCGAAACAATTTTCTATCAGCATGATGTAATTGCAACTACAACCAATCTTAGACGGACTCATAGAAAGCCGTACCGTATGTTCCAATGGTAAGAGGTCTTCGTGAAAGTACTATTTGAAACCTTAAAATTGGGTACGTTTATCCTAAGTTTTGTTTTGCAGCCTTCTTACCGAATTGAGAAATACGCAAGCCATTAGTAACCTCAAAATGAATGAGCGATTTAACTTGCTTACTTCTCCCATAATTTACACATTTACATTTATTGAATGAATTAAATGTGATTTTAAACTTTATTTTAATAGGTCGTATATAGTTGCAACAAGCAATGTGTTTAAAATGATAAGTGAGTAATAATAACCCGATATGACATAGATACCAAGGGTTCTCAATATTAATTGATGCTTATTAACGTAGCTTCATATTAAAATAAAAAACTGTTTATTTTTAATATAAGATAACTAAGCTTATGTAGGTCTATTGTTATCAAAGAAATTTCATTGTGGCACCCTAAACAAGTGAATTTTGGCTTCTCGCAATAAAAATAGTTTTAATCTGATCTGATTAATTTTACACATTCCATTTAAAATATCAACTTTTCGATTAAAAAGATTCGAATAATTGATCCTTAGCATAAGTCGCCCCTCCCATACTTTGGTACTTTATAAGGCTGATTACATTGTATCTTTTTTTTTTATTCGGTTGTTTTGCTATTTCTACAAGTATTTTATTTACTTCAAATACTTAACAGTAGTATTTTCAATATTTTTATTTCATTTCAATTGCATCCTGACATTCCATATATACGTGTTATAATTAATGTTTCGGGAGACAAAGGATGACTGATAGATCTTCAAATTCACATAGATCTCACAAACGACAGAAGTCATCCCTAACGAATATAGGACATTACTTCCCTAACCAACAACTACCGCAATCCCAACCACAACAACCGCAGTCACATTCACAACCACAACAACCGCAATTCCAGCAGCGATTCCCAACTCAACGACAACAAGATCCACAGCAACAAACACAACAACAACGACATCACCGCCAATCATATTTATCCCAGCAATCGCCACATCAATATCATCTGTCATCAATAGGATCACAGACTTCGCAACACTCGCACAACTTCTATGACTATGATCCATACAATACGATAAACTATAATTTCAATTCAAATACGGCACCAAGCTCCAGCACGGGTACTGGTAACAATAGCATACCTACAAAACCATATCCCTCTCCAAGCAGAAATCAATTTGGTTCTACTCCTACTTTTTACCCATACCAATTGTCGACACCGTATGCTATTCCCGGATCTATAGATCAGAGCTTTGGACCTATACCTCAAATGCCATTTCAAGCACAACAATATGATCCAGATGCACCTAATGTTTATGAACAATTTACGTATCCAAAGCCGCTAACAGGATATAATACTTTGCTGCAATCGGAAATCACGAATAAAGCTAAAGAGAAACTGCTGACCAAACACTTTAAAAATTTATCTGTGTCTACAAGATTCAATTTGTTTAATTTAAATGAAAATGACAATGAAACTAATCATGGAACGGAAAGTAAACTGCCAACTACAAGTCCCGTTTTTAATGACTTTTTACAGAATTTGATTAATGTGGATGGGTCCAATATCAATAATTATTTATTAAAGGTATTAGAGAAACTAGGATCACCATTGCCACTAGATGATTTTTATAACTTTTTATATAATAACGAGAAGCAAACCTCCCCTGTTCCACTTATACCAAATCAAAAAATTGATAAGACAATAGTTAATACCTCAATCCAGTCATCAGCTTTTAATACTTTGGATCAACTATTAAATATATTTAAAATTCCAACCCTGCTTATTCAATACTTTCCAAATATCGCTAATAGAGAAAATAAGCTATTTGGAATTAATTACCACGAATTATTAAGGACATTTTTAGCAATAAAGATATTATATGATGTTTTAATTCAATTGCCTTCAAATAATGATCCTCAGAACTACACAATCCCAAGGTTATCGATCTACAAAACATATTACATAATATGTCAGAAACTCATTAGACAATACCCTTCTCCTACAAATACATCAAGTGAACAGCAAAAGTTAATATTAGGTCAATCCAAGCTAGGCAAATTGTTAAAATTGGTTTACCCTGATTTGCTAATTAAAAGATTGGGAAGTAGGGGTGATTCGAAATACAATTACTTGGGTGTAATTTGGAACGAAAATATTATTAACAATGAAATAAAAAAGCTTTGTGATGAAAATGAATTAGTGCACTTGCATCGGATATTTGATAGTAAGGATAAAAGTATTTCATTTCAAAAGAGACGTAATCACTCAACCGCAAGCTATACTACAATTCCTGGCTCTAGGATTAAACTAAAAGCTAGATCAAAGTCTGAACCACATATTAAATTAAAACCCACATATATTGAATCATCGAATAATGAAAATATTATAGCACCAAGGTTTTCATTTTTCAAGCCCCATTTAAAATTTCCAGAATCGGAGAACTTTACTATTTTGCAGGAAAGAAATAAAGATAATTGGTTTTCAGGTATCAAATGGAAAGCCTACGAGTTGCTTAAAGACTTCAATTTATCATTTTCAATATTTGAGACCATTAAAGCAGTTTTCCTTAATAATGATAGCTTAGTTGAAAAACATTCCCTTTGTGATGGCTTGATAAACAAGATTATCAAGCCGCTAAACACAGAACTTGCATTCACTGAAAATTTAGATTTATATTTATATTTAATAATTATTTTGGAAGTATTACCGTTCCTATTATTTCTTAAGACTTCATCTCTGGTTAATTATTTGAAGAATTTAAGACTTAATTTATTATACTTGATTGATAATTTTAATGTTGAGTTAAGTAATGTTGCTATGAATAATCATTTCAAGATTGAACATTCAAAGAGATTCCTTATATTGATGAAGAAGCTAATAAATATTAATGATCTATTGATTACATTTATTAAACTCATTAATCAAGAAGATTCATCCAATTCTTCAAACATGATTCTTGATATTGAAAATTATTTAAATCTATCCGAAAATTATGAGTCAGATTATGGAATAGATGATGATAACGAATCCAAATTAAACTTTAAAACCGACGTTTTATCAAAAGATTTTGTATATGCATTGAATGCATACAATTTTGATCCTACATTAGACCATGAGTCAAAATCAAGTTTATCTCCAGATTTTGTAAGAAATGAAGTAAATTTAATAGGAGGTTTTTTTAGAAATGATTTATTAAACTTTTTGAATAACATGGATTTTGGAGAAAAGTATGAACAGGTAACAAATACGGAATCGAGCGACGAAACTGATTCCATTCTTTCAAAGACAGAGAGTATGAAGCTTGTATCGTTACTTGCTTTAATTCATGATAAATTGCTTACTCACCATTTCAAATCAAAATACCCAATCCTTATATATACAAATATCTTGAGTCTCATTCTTAACGACTCATTGAAATATATTTTCATTAAATATCAAAATCTACAGAATAATCAGCATAAAAATGAAAATCAAAATAGTTTTGGTAATTGGTGGGTATTCAATTCGTTTGTTCAAGAATATTTAAGTTTAATGGGTGAAATTGTGGGTTTAGACGATTCGCTATAGTTATTTATTAACCCTTTCAGCACATCTGTAAGAATGTGTTACTAATTCATCACTACGTAAATTTAATCTTTATATATAACACTTGTCTTTCTGTGGATAATCTGTAAGACTCTTGCATTATTTAAATGTTTAAGTGTGAAAAGTTTTTTTTACATTTCGTGGTCCAAATGGCGTACCGTAATGAGTTGAGTTAATTTGTTCCGAAGGTAGATAATTCGATTTATCTATAGAACTGTTAAATAGCTTCTAGCATATTTCTGTTACCCGGTGCGAAAGCTGTTCCAAAAAAAAAAATTCTGAATATATCATTTTCAATGATTACATCTGGGGAGATAACCCAATATTATATTTACGTATCAAGGTAATGACTGCATCTCAGAATACCATAAAGCTACTACATGGCAATTCTCATCCTGTGCTTGCGAAATTAATTTCCAAAAAATTGGGAATAGACCTAGCTAAAGTAAGTGCTTTCCAATATACAAATCAGGAAACTGCAGTTGCAGTTGGCGAATCAGTAAGAGATGAAGATGTTTATATTATTCAAACAGGTTGTGGTGAAGAAGAAATTAATGACTTTTTAATGGAGCTACTTATTATTATAAACGCTTGCAAAACTGCCAGTGCAAGGAGAATTACTGCTGTTATCCCTAATTTCCCTTATGCCAGACAAGACAAGAAAGACAAATCAAGAGCTCCTATCACTGCGAAATTGATAGCTAACCTCTTACAAACAGCTGGGTGTAATCATGTTATAACACTAGATTTACATGCTTCTCAAATTCAGGGATTCTTTAGAGTACCTGTTGATAATTTATATGCTGAGCCTTCGGTATTAAGACATATTAAAGACAATTATGGAAAAGAGGATTTAATTATTGTTTCACCTGATGCCGGTGGTGCAAAAAGAGTTGCTTCCATTGCAGATAAATTGGACGTTAACTTTGCTTTAATTCATAAAGAAAGACAAAAGGCCAATGAAGTTTCAAAAATGGTCCTTGTTGGTGATGTTACGAATAAGTCGTGTTTATTAATAGACGATATGGCTGATACTTGTGGTACGTTGGTTAAAGCAGCCGATGTTTTATTGAGTCATGGTGCCAAAAAAGTTGTTGCTATAATCACACATGGCATCTTTTCTTCGAATGCAATTGAAAAACTTAATAATTCGAACCTTGACAAAATCATTTGCACAAACTCTATGCCTTTAGAAAATAAACTATCTCAATGCCCCAAATTAGAAATCATAGATATAAGTGCTACTTTGGCTGAGGCTATTAGAAGGTTACACAACGGTGAAAGTGTTTCTTATTTATTTAACAATGCACCTGCATAATTTATTTATAAATTCAATTGTACACTAGTCTCTGACTTATATTCATTATATAATGGTTCAATTTAAATTAGATATTTTAAAAACCTTCTTCATTTGCATCAATGACATACCAAATAACTCCAGTACTTAAATGGAACGGGTTAGCATCCTTATTACTGAAATTCTCTTCTGTTACTGTGTATTCTTCGATGTGTGTCACACGTCCTACCATCCATTCCTTATCCTTAATACAACGAGTAATCTTAGTTTTCCCACCTTCTTCCGTTTGAACTCTCAAGAAGTAATGAGGGGCACCAATGTTAAAAGCTGCCCATGGTTGATAATTCTCTTCTATTTCGTCTGTTCTATCAATCCTAGTGGGTAAAAATAAAACTAAATCACCTACTTGGAAATTATTCATCGAGACTTTACTATTAAGTTTATTAAGTAACTGATTTACTTCTTGAACCTTACTTTTATTTTCCTTCGTTAGCTTCTTTGCAAATCCCTCAACGTCTCTAAATCTCTTAGTTATAGCGCTCAAGAAGAATTTTTCGTTATCAATATTCTCTTCGCTTTGGTTCTGAAGAGAGATATTCTCTTTAAACCTAATTGCGTTAATAAAGCGTTCGAATTTCGAAATGGAGCCATCATCAGTCCTAAATATATCGGAGAATAATTTTACTAATTCAAACGATTGACGCTTAAATTTATTAGTTTCCTCGACTGATATGTTACTTAATTCCTCTGGAAGATCATCAAATTGACTAACAGAAATTGATTTCGCAGTATCAGCAGTACTCGGTCTTTCACTTCCATCTCCACCAGATTTAAGGGAGCTGTTCTCTAAGAAATCTATGTCATCAATCCATCGTATTGTGTCATATATATCTTCCACAACTTTAGTTGTAGGTTTATTTCCCATTGAAGTTACAATCGGAATTTCGTCCAATACATTTCCGTTTGCCGACATCGGCACAATTTTGTCAGTTTTCTTCGACCTCAACCCTTTCACTCTAGTGATTTTATACTCAATTTTGTTTTTATCATCGTCATGTTCTTTAATTAGCAAAAGACCCATAGATTCTAGTATAAAGCAAAATTCAAGGAAAGTTTCAAAATGTTGTTGCGCCAAATATTTAATATTTGAGAAAAGACGGATAATTATATTATTCAAATAATTAACCATAATTTCTAGATTATTATGCTTTGATTGCGTTAATTCCATTAAGTTTTCATAATCTTCTGTTACTTCTTCAACCTTATTATGCAATGCTTTGATTTCTTCTTCAAGAGAAATACGATGATTAATTGTATCAGTTTCTGTAGATGCCATATTGGAGAGTAGGTCCTTTTTCATATTATTAACGTCATTTATTTCATCTTGTAAATTGGTAATTTTTTCATTTAATGACATAGCTTCTTGTAAATATTCTTTGTTTACTTCATTTAGCTTTGCAATATCTTTCTTTAATTCCAAAATTTCGTTATCTTTTAAGTTGAGATTATACTTCAAATCATCAAATTCTTTATTATTCTGACAAGCCTTTAACTCTGTCTCTAATTTGATTAACGCTTCTTGCTTTTCTTCATCTCGTTTATGCAACTCCTCATTATGGCAACTGTTTTGCTCATTTTTCTCGGACTCCAATTTCGAAATTCTTTTGTTTAGTTGTTCAATTAAGTCTTCATTGTTCCTATTAATGTTTAAGAGTTTGGTATTTTCATTTACCAATTCATTGTTTTCTTTCTTTAGACGTATATTATCTAGATGTTTGTCAATAGTAGTGGGAATATCCAAATTAGACTGTGAGTTGGAACCCGGTGATTCTCTTTCTAATTTAGACGGAAGCGTTTGTCTTCTCTGTAATAAATTAGTAGGATCGGTTTTCGGATTGCTGGTTTTCTGGCTTGGGTCAATTATTAAACTAAGTTTACTGTTATTATCAGCTATTGATGTATTGTTAGCACCATACTGACGAGTAACTGGCCAGTTTGAAAGATCCTTATATTGCTGTTGATGAAGCAAACTTTCCAATTTTTTAATTCGTATTTTCAACCCTTTTACTAAATTGATATCATAATCGACTTCGTCAATATCACTCAGTTTTCCTCCGTTTTCAATATTGATTTTGCTTTCATTCTTCAGATTTGATAACAATTTGTCAGTATTCTTCGTCTCATTTGCAACTGGCGAAGTAAAAGACGATAATGAGGAGACCATTTTCGTCACTCTTTTCATATTATTGGTAGATTTAATCAAATCTTGAAAATTCTTCCTCAACAATTCAACAAATTTCTTACTACTCGGTGTTGATGTTGTCTCAATTTTGCTGTATGCCTCTAAAACATTAATATATGTAGAAATATCTTCTCTTTCAATTTGAATATTGTGAATAATGCTGAACATCAAATTGTTTTCAAAATTTCCATTCACCAACGTCACATCAATACTTGGTAATATCGTTCTCACTGCATCCTCGTCATTCTTATTACTTAATAATGATAAGAAATTACCAAATTTCTTAAGCCACATTTTCCTGAATATCTTTTCATGATCAATAATCACAGAGAGTTGTTCAGAAACATTATTCACAATACCTTTGGAATAAAATTCATGCCATTCAAATTGACGTCTCTTCTCAATGAGCATAAAGCCAAACAATAATGGCAAGTCTATTGTTAGAGACAAATAATCCTCAGCTGACTTTATATTATTGATAAGTTTAATTGATATTTCATTCTCATTAAAATTATTACTATCTTCATCATGATTAGTTAGCATTTTCAAATCATTCTTGATATTTACCATACGCATTTGTAAGTTTGCAATATTCCCAAAAACAGTTAAACTTTCATTCACTATCTTATTCTTGAAGGTATATAAGTTTTCGTATATTTTAAACAATTGAGTTGCTTTATCAAAAATCTTAGGTGAAATTTCATCCTTATGAATACGATAAACCCAGTCTAGAGACATGGATGTGTTTGTCGATAATTTGTCGATATCATGCGAAATCAACTGATTTAGTCTTGATATTTCCTTGATTAAATCATTTGAACCACTATCAAAATCCTTAAAATTCTCAATGGACTCGTTTCTTAGTGACTCAACAAGCTTGTCGATATTCAGCTTCTCGTCATTAACAGAATTTATTGAAGCAGACATATCATTAAACTTCTTGATAATGACTGGTAAGTTTTGAGATACAAACGAGGACGAACTTTCCAATTTACTTACACTCAAGTGATCGATGAGTTTAATATCGTTCGTATCATTTTTGAATTGGAAGCTTGGAAATTTTTTTAGATTGTTATAAAAACCGTTCCAACTCTTATGTAACGTTTTTAAGTTTAATAGTTTAATATAATTCAAATAATTATTAAAACTTTTTTCAATGTCATGAATAAAATTCGAACCAAACTGAAATATTATATTTAGGCATTTGAATATTGCGTTGATCTGCCTTACAAACGCTTTCATTTGATCAACAACACCGAGACAATCTTGAAGCAATGCTTTTGACCAACCTTCATTCACCTTTAAACTACTACTCATTTGTTTGATGTTCAGTTTTTCTAGTGTCACTAACGACGAAGATGTGGGCTTAATCAAATCCTTATAGCCACCTTCATTCTGATTCATGTAAGCTCTTATAACATTTTCATTAGTCATTCCAGAAAATAATCGCTTATCAAAGACGTATATGTCGTTTAGTTCATTTATCATATTAAATTTCACTTTCATCCCAAATGATGTTAGCAAGAAGATATTATCCACATTAGATATTATATAATCTGTAAACGATTCATATATGAATGATTTAAATCCATTTAAACTGTGGAATCTAATTGGCTTAGGGATCTTTACCAACTCCCCATTATGTGCATTATATAAAGTCAAATAGGAAATTGGTGACACGATTGGTTTATCAGTCAGCATCTTTTATTAAGACTTCAATCTACTGATAAGCATCAATTCTCATGAAATAAAAAGGGTTTGTTCTGAAACTTGAATAGACGAATTCAAATAATCATCTAAGTTCCAGCAATCAATTTTGAGAACTGTTCTTCTTCCAAGTAAGTGTCTTTGAATATATGTTTAAGATTGCCTTGTGTTTTGCCGCTCTATTATATAGAAAATGGCAACTACTAGATTTTCCCAAACCATATACTGCAGATAGGTAATCATCTTTTTTAACACTACATTTTTTATGGGATAAATAGTTGGCATCGACAATTATTTAATACTGTAGATATAAAAAAAGATAGGTGACTTGTTCCGAGGTTTTATTGAGTGGTAGTATACGTTTTGTAGTAATATGTATAAGAAATTTGAAAGGACTATAAATGTACAGCTACAGTTAGTAGGTACTGTATATAGCGCAACTTTTCATCTACATAATTTCGATTTTTCTGAATACTTCATGGTAGATTTACGTTTTGAATAGTAATAAGTCGGAGTGAACATGTTAGACAGTCATTCATTGGATGTGATATCACGATTTAAACAGTCAGTATTGTCTAAAACATTACCAGGGCCGGCACCAGAAATTGGAACTACCAGTAGAGGAAATAAAATAAACCCTGCGAGGACCAGCGAGAATTCCTTAACACCTAAGATAGTTGAATACGAGGGAGCCACACATTTAGTATTGACAAATGATGCAATAACTAGGAGTAACTATAGAAACAAGCGTAGGTGGAACGAAGTATATGGAGATAATGACGAGAATGATAGTGAGGAATACGAGGATGAAGACGAAGACAGTGATGATGAACATCCGTTTAAAAAATTGAAGTTAACTGAAATCTTGTCACCATTAACTCATCCGTCGGAGATAATATCACATCCTGCAATTCTGAGGACATATCAACTGACTATTTTCAATAAATTGGCTTATGAGTTGATCGAATCGATTGAATTGGAACAAAACAATTTAAATTGGTTAAATAAATTGCTCCAGGTATTGAATGGCGAAGATTGGTTTTTCTTATTAGAAGAAAATCTAGGATTGCTTAATTACGATCACGGACTAAATGATGATCCTAATAATACTGAAAACAAAGAAGGCTATGATCCCGAAACGAAGGAAGAAATTCAAACCAATGACAACTCGGCTAATTTATCGAGTGAGATTAATCGACAACGACAAGAGAATAGAGATACCAACGGAGAGCAGGAAGAAGCTGAAGACCCACCAAAGAGAATCACAAGAACCTCAACATCACAAAATGAAAAAGAGTCAACTGAAGTAAGCGATCCATTTTTTGCTCTCCCAGAGACTTTAGCCAAATATGAGGCGCACCAAAATCAGGAAGTGGATGAAACAAGCGATGAATTATTGATCATTCAAGAAGATTTAGTTAACTATTTACAAGTGAGTATCCAAAGACAACAAGAATATATAAAGAATTTAACACAGATAAGAAATGGATTAGTCAGGTCGGAGAGGTTAAAACTGAATCTACATAAATGGGGTAAAGAGATGTATGATAAAAAAAGTAGCTGATACAATATATATGTATACACAATAATATATATATGTAATTTTAAAGACGCCAACAAGTTCATTTCTGGTTACATATTAACATTTATACGGCTTCCTATTTAATGCTAACAGCTAATCCACACTACTTCACGTGTAGAGAGTTGTATATTGGTTACATAATAATCGCGTGGAACTCAAAATTGTCAACGCGTATAGAGACAGAATATTTAATACTCTTCTTCCCGCTTTTTTCTTCTTACTCTTGGTAATTATAAGTAAATAAACGATAAAAGAAATGCTTGAAGGTAAGTTTGATGAAGCTTCTCTTTTGAAGAAGATTGTTGATTCGATCAAAGATTGTGTTAAGTTATGTAACTTCAATTGCACAGAACATGGTATTACAGTTCAAGCCGTGGACGATTCCAGAGTTTTATTAGTTTCGTTATTAGTCGGTCAATCAGCTTTCAGCGAATACCGCTGCGATAGAGATATCACCTTAGGTATTGATTTGGAATCATTTTCCAAAATTATAAAGTGTGGTAATAATGAAGACTATTTAACATTATTGGCAGAAGACAGTCCTGACAACGTGATGACCATCTTCGAAGATAAGAAAAAGGAAAGAGTCAGTGAATATTCCTTGAAGTTAATGGACATTGATTCTGAATTTTTGAAGATTGATGATATGGACTATGATAGTGTTATAAATATGCCATCTGGCGAATTTTCCAAAATTGTCCGTGACTTGAAGAACTTGAGTGAATCTTTGAACATCATTGTCACTAAGGACTCTGTTAAATTTAGTTCTGAAGGTGAAAATGGTACAGGTTCTGTTGTCTTAAAGCCATACACAGATATGGATCATCCAGAAGAAAGTATTAATGTTAACTTAGAAAACCCAGTCGACTTGACATTCGGTTTAAAATACTTAAGTGATATCATCAAAGCCACAAGCTTAGCAGGAACTATTACTATTAAGTTAGCTGACAAGACACCAGCTTTGTTCGAATATAAATTAGATGCAGGTGGTTACTTAAGATTTTATTTGGCTCCTAAATTTGATGAAGATGATTAATTAATTAATAGATCAATATGACATAGTGTATATTATGATGCAGATAAATACTTACGACTACAGTTAGTAGGATAGTAGAATTCATTTTCAGGCATCTACGTGCTTCGCGATCTAGCTTTAGCAAACAGTTGTATCAACCCAAGTGTAGGTAGAAAAAGATCAATACAACTAAACTTCTCTGAAGAATAGCTTAAGAGAATATGAGACTCTGCATACAATTATGACTAGAAAGGTGTTGAATAAGATAATCAACCTCATTTAAAAAATAGACCAAACGTAGACAATCTCATTCAACATACTCTTGTTTGAAATAAATGTAAGTGTTGTTAAAATGGATGAAATTTCAGTCTGCAAAAGTGTTATCAGACCAAGAAGCCGGCAATATACAGTAGAAGAGTTGAAACGTGGGAAAAGCTATATATTAAACGCGCAGCGTAGAACATATATCAATCATTGAGGTATTGTCCATGTGTCAAAATGATCTTACTAGAAGGTTGTGAGCAAATTTCCGTTAATTGGTCGCCGAAAGTAAATGAGTATATAAATTTGAGAATCTATCATGAAATTGTCATTCTCATCTAATAAAAATCCTAGTGGTTCCTAGCTATGGAGTCCATTTTTGGCACTGGGCTTATTTTCTTGACAGATGGCTCATTTTGAATTCCGAGAATTATTTCAGTATCATTTTTATTAATGGGTTCAAATATGGCCGCTTCACGTACTGGCACAAAGCAACAATTTAAAGTGGCACGAATGGTGACTGAATAATTCACAATAGAACCATCCTTCTAACGTTCCAATATCATCATCAATTTCAGCAGTTGCAAACTTACGATTTTGTGAACCAATGAGGTGACTGCTAATCCCCTCATTCTCCCTTTTGAACAACTTACCGATGCATCATCGCCTACAATCACCATATCAATCTCAAACCCCTGTGCCTTTGCTCTTCCGGCAACAAGTCCAAAATGTAAAATATCTCCTGTGTAATTTCTAATAATCACCAAGTTTCCCTTTGAATAGTTGTCTTTAGAACTAACTGACAATGGCTGCAAAAATATTCTTGGCTGAAGGAGAAACAATTATGGAACTATTAACAGCAGCATCCAAAAAATTTGTGACAGCATACCCAGCGGTAGCGGTCCTTGACCCTCTGCTCCTCCAGAAATTACCATGATAAGTTCATGATTTTTATTTCCTTTATTGTAGGGATTCGTTACATGCAACCACTTTTTCTGTTGATATGAGAAACTTTTGGGTTTGTGGCTGTTAAACCTTTGAAAGTTCCAAAACCAAATCCTTTGAAACATCCCTAGAGGTTAGTTGATAACATGACGCTATATTTTATACTGAACTTAATAGCTAATGAAAGATTTACTCTTGATTTCCGCATGTTAAATATTCGAAAAATACACTTCTAGCAACTACACAGAGCACTAATTTTTGCCGAAATTTCCTTGTGTTCCCAACAGAGCGGAATCTCTACCATTTAGAGATTTTAAGTATATGGACAATTATCTCTTGTTTGGATAATACATGGAACTTGTGCTGCAGCTTCTCTCTAATTATTTAGTAAAATGTAAATGCTTCGTTCACAAGTAATGATACCAATTCGGATAGAAGACGCGCTTCTTAAAAATTCAAGATATATAATAGACTTCCTTCCATCTACATTTTAGTAGATTAAGATTTTAGAAGATTAAGATGATAAGGTTAAACAACAATGCCAGAAAGTTTTAAGGACACTAAGATTTAAAACAGTCTGCTTTAAACTTTTCATTCAGAAAGCGCTTACGCGGTGAGCCGTTGTATAAAATGATGGTCGCATTGGTTGCAACTGTATCGTTTATGTTGTTTAGTTACGATCACAGGGTTATGAGCTCGTCTTTTTTACATTACCATCTATTTTGGAACAATCCCCTGAAACGAATACTGTAGAAGATGGACCAAGGTCCATACCATAAGGTTTATTTGCGTCCATCTAAGAAATAGGTTGTATGAGTGGTGCTTTTTTGCGAATTTCTATGGTGATAATTTCCGCAAAAGAAAGATGAATTGGGCTGGTATATCAATAATAACCGTTGGAGCTGTACTACAATCTCAGCATTTAGATTGCCTGAGATGAGCTGTAGCAGATATCGGAAATGCTTTCCTGATACCATTCCAATGTGGTTGTCTGAAAGCGCCACATCAGAAAAGCGAGGATCAGTGCATCCTTAAATATTTTCGGTGTTGCGATTTCTTACTGCGTTGATTTTGGTTTTTTGTTTCGTCAAATGCAGTGCAGCTTGAAGATTTCCAATTGCTTTCCAAATTATTTGCGTTATTTATGATGTCTGAATAACAGCGTTGGTTGGTGAAACAAAAATGGGTTTAAAAAGCAAAACTAGTGCTTGTCATTTTTGATGAAGTGGAAGCAACGGCGCCGAATATTTCTTTTCTGCCTGTTTCCTAATTTTTGACTGTAAGAGTAGGGATTTGATGATATTTTATGATGCAGGACAATTAATTACAATGGCTATTTTATGTGAATTAGGATGGGCAGCAAATCAAGGCAACACCTTAGCCGCATTGTCAGCTGCTGTCTTTTTACTTGTGTTCAGCATTTTTTTTTGCAGTTGCGTGGTTAGATGTTTCATGGCTTTACCCAGCTGAAATTGTACCATTGGAAATTAACTGTAAACGGATTATCTACCGCTTATAACTGCACATTCGTACCGTTCATAAATTTTGGTAATTTTTCGTGTCATTGGGTAGGCAGGATTTCATTATTAAAGTTCAAGAAGTCCTTGAAAAAGTTGTTTAAATCTACGTCGTACAATCCCAATCTGATATTACTGTATTATTTTTTATAGAGAAACTTGTCTATATTTTGAGTTAATCTTTGAACGGAGTGTGCAAATTGGTTGAAAATCGCATTTTTTTTCTTTCGTTGATAAGGGACGCATCCACCCTGAGACCTCATCATGTCCCCCTTCAAACTCAGTTTTTTTTCGTTGCAGTTCATTAAGATGAATGGTTTTCAGAAGTAAACCCTTTAAATTTGATTTATTCCCAAACTTACGTAAGCGAGATTGTGTTTAAATCTATGCAATCTGGTGGTCAATTGAACAATATAAGCTAGATAAAACAGACGGAAATAATCTGGATTTTCACAAGGGAATATCTAAATTGTATTTCCTCAAGCTAAGACGGCATAACGAGGATACGCAATTAAATCAAGCAGAACTACATGCTTATAAACCGTATTCCGCGCACCATCTTGACTACGTACAATCAGGCATGCATGTGAGATATTTGATTGGATTCAAACATATGTAAAGTCTCCTAAATATTAGATGCCCCCATGTCATGTTGATATTGCCTCAATTTCCTCTAAATGCGGAAGGAATGCTATTCTTAACCCTGATTTCGAAGAGATCGGTAAGATTAAACGAAACGCATCGTGCGTGTTCAAATAGTATCTGTAGAGCCTTTTAGACCTTACGAATCCTAGTGATTCATACAACCCCAATGCCCCTCTGTTGATAACCTCCGTCTCCAACATTACCTCGTCCACTGCATCCAACTTCACCATCCTCTCCACTGTCAATTTCACCAAGTGTGTAGCAATCTTCCGTCCTCTGTACGCCGGATCAATCACAAGCATCCCAATGTACCCTCTCATTCGAACTTCTCGATGCGGCTCCACTTTGGATATAATCACCCCCACTATATTTTGCGAATGTGCTGATTCCTTGACCACATAGCAGTATTGCGGCCAGGTATTCAAAAAAAACCAGTACACATATATCGAATACGGCTCCAGTAAATGTCCTGATATCAACTTCGAAATCTCGCTAAACTCATCCTGTGAGTCAACGTTGAATTGGAAATACGACAATCCGCCGATCTCCGTTATCAAGCTCATTCAGTGTCTATTATATCTCCTGGTGAAAGGTATCTCAGCTCACTACTATAAGATGTGAAAAATTCACTATTCGATTTTCACTTGTTCCATCATTTTTGGTTAATTCCGAGGACCTTTCCGTTCTTCCGCCCACCCTCGGACTTCGCCTCTTAATTACTGTGATTTCCTCGAAAATCTACTTGCTGTCCGAATGTCGTGTTCTCATGAGGTCGCTAAATATCTACACAATTCGCCCCGGTGTGACACGGACCTCGAGAGCTCGTCCGGGTCGATTTTTCCTCTATTGCTGTTGCTACGATGTCTATCCCTATCAATTTCTACCTCCGGTCCTACTTAGTAGCTAGCTCTATTATATTCCGTTTATATAATCCAAACATGTACATGTAGAACCATTACGTAGTATAAGGCATGATGACATAATCTAGCAAAATAATGAAGAGATATGGTTCACAGTCTCCCGGGATTTAGTGCTGTAGCACTTCGGACTTTTTCAAGCTACGTCGACCAACCCCCGAGGGTAGTGTGTTCTGGATGATTTGCAAAACTATATAAAGAGGAGAAAATACCCATATATTTCACCAATTGGATCTTGTATTAAATCATACTTAAATTATACTAATTATATTGCAACATGTCAGTTACAGACGTTTTATCTAGAAAGTCCGGTGTCCTTTACGGGGACGATGTCCGTCAATTGTTCTTATACGCACAAAAGAAGGGTTTTGCTATTCCAGCCATTAACGTCACCTCGTCTTCCACAGTTGTTTCAGCTTTAGAAGCTGCTAGAGATGCTAAGTCTCCAATTATCTTGCAAACTTCTCAAGGTGGTGCTGCATACTTTGCTGGTAAGGGTGTTGACAACAAGAACCAAGAAGCTTCTATCCAAGGTTCTATTGCTGCTGCTCATTATATCAGAGCAATTGCTCCAGCATACGGTATTCCAGTTGTTTTGCACACTGACCACTGTGCTAAGAAGTTGTTGCCATGGTTCGATGGTATGTTGAAGGCAGACGAAGACTTCTTCAAGAAGACCGGTGAACCATTGTTTTCCTCTCACATGTTGGACTTATCTGAAGAAACCGACGAAGAAAACATTGGCATCTGTGTCAAGTACTTCGAAAAGATGCACAAGATGGGCCAATTCTTAGAAATGGAAATTGGTATTACTGGTGGTGAAGAAGATGGTGTTAATAACGAACACGTCCAAAAGGAATCCTTATACACTTTACCAGAAACCGTTTACAAGGTGTACGAAGCGTTGACCCCAATTGGTCCAAACTTCTCCATTGCTGCCGCTTTTGGTAACGTTCATGGTGTCTACAAGCCAGGTAACGTCCAATTGAGACCATCTATCTTAGGTGAACATCAAAAATATGCCAAAGAAAAGTCTGGTTCTTCGACTAACACTCCATTATTCTTGGTCTTCCATGGTGGTTCAGGTTCTTCCCAAGCTGATTTTGATGAAGCTATCTCACACGGTGTTGTTAAGGTTAACTTAGATACTGATTGTCAATATGCTTACTTAGTCGGTGTTCGTGACTACGTCTTAAACAAGAAGGATTACCTTATGAGTCCAGTTGGTAACCCAGATGGCGATGACAAACCAAACAAGAAATACTTTGACCCAAGAGTCTGGGTTAGAGAGGGTGAAAAGACTATGTCTGCTAGAATCACTGAAGGTTTAGAAGTCTTCCACACCAAGGGTCAAATCTAAATTTGATATGCAAATTTGCTCTGTTAATAAAATGAATACTGAATATGTATGATACGATTTATTTATTTGTAATGATGCCTAGCTGTAGTAAAAAAATCTGCTGTATATACAAGTTTATTCGAAAGTCCGGCTTAGGTTTGCCAAATCTCTGTTTCACTTTCTTTCCCCATTATCAGTGCCTTTTTGAAATCTTTATTATTATATCAACGACTCGCCCTTGTTCTATTTCTTAGTTCATGTACTAATATGCTCTGATACTATTGAATTCTTTATTTCTGCTTTCGTTCTACCTTTTCCAACATACTTTTAATTTTCTGATATTCTGGCATACTTTCATTTGGATTAAAACCTTTGTACTCTATATTCGAACCAATAAAGGCATTTGCCTTAACATATTTGGCAACACATCTATCAATACAACATTGTTCACCAGTATTTAATTCACTTTCACCGTATTCAGCAGGAATACATTTATTCCGACAAGTACTCAACACCTTCCCAAAGGTAGTGGACATAGCCGTAAATTGAATCTCTGCAAGCTTAAGCTTTTCTGCATCAACCAGTGCTTGGGAGTACTGTGAGCTACCTCCTATAAAAAATGACATGTTTTTTATCTAGTGCAAATAGATTGATAATTAATTTATCCATAAATATATTAGTTTTATTTCCATCGAAAATTCACCTCAAAAAAATCACACTCATAAAATTTGGTATTTACCATTTTAATTAAAAGATTGCCAAATAAATATTCAAGGATGCATATATTATTAACTAATGATGACGGTCCGTTGAATGACATATCGTGTCCCTATGTGAAATACCTTGTAGACGAAATAAATGAAACTACAGACTGGGATTTATCAATTGTTGTCCCAAATCAACAAAGATCATGGATCGGAAAAGCACATTTTGCCGGTAAAACATTGTACACCACTTACATTTATACAAAACATTCTACAAAAATCAAGAACTCAAACATCAATGCATTTGAAGGCCCATTTTATTCGGTTAATGAAAATCTTCAAAAGGATCCTGAGTACCAAGAATGGTGTCTCGTTGATAGTACACCAGCCGCATGTGCTGACTTGGGAATTCATCACTTATATAGTGAAAGCAAAGAAAAACCTATTGATTTGGTATTAAGTGGTCCGAATCTTGGTAAAAATTCGAGTAATTTGTATATTTTGGCCAGTGGTACTGTTGGTGCCGCAATGGAAGCGGTGACCCATGGTATAAAGTCTATTGCATTATCATACGCGTTTATTAACTCAGACCATGATTATGACATATTGAAAGAAGCCGCCAAAATATCTGTTAAATTGATTAGGAAGTTGTATAAACAATTGCAAGCGCAAGGGGACATTGATTTGTATTCTGTTAATGTTCCTTTAATCGAATCATTGCAATTGGGGAAAACAAAAATACACTACACGCCAATTTTAGAAAATTATTGGGCTTCAATCTACTCCAGGAGTTCTGAAGTTAATGAATTGGGACAAGAACAATTTCACTGGAATCCTGATTTTAAAAAGGTCTATAAAGATGGTTTAACTGACTATAGACACACAGATAGTCGGGTGTTGTTAGATGAAGGTATTAGTGTTACGTCTTTAAAAGCATCTTTCCATATAGCTGAGCCACTCTCAGGCGAAATAATATTAGATGATGATGATGATGATGAGCCTCATCAGCAATTAAGTGGGTTATCACTAAATGAATCTTTCGTATTTTTAATAACTATAGGTCATGAGTCTTACATTTATACTCCTTTGGTTGAAGCCTTTAAGAAAAATTTTACCAATGTTTTTGTTACTGAAGATAAGTCAATATTGTCTAAAATTCCGAATAATTCAAACTTGAAGGTTTTCCATTACGGAGAATACGAAGATTTAGACATAGACTTAATATCGGAATATCCAACGCAATATTTTATTCCATCATATATTTACCGCAAGGCATTGATTCGTAAGCATTATTTAGCTAACACCGTTCTTCACTTTGTTGCCAAAAACCCATCCCTGATTTTAGCGAATGCTGTTCCAAATAGTTATCAACTAGAAGTTGATTACGCTGAATTCCTTGATGATTCTTTAGATGATTGTTATGAATTAAGAGATGAAATAAATACTGGTGAAAAAATATGGATTTTAAAGCCAAGCATGTCTGATAAAGGTCAAGGTATTAGAATCTTTAAAACTATTGACCAATTACAAGAAATTTTTAATTCTTTTGAAGGAGATAGTGATGATGAACTGGACGAAAACGATGACCAAAATGGTGTTATAATTTCACAGTTGCGTCACTTTATTGTACAAGAATATATGAACAATCCACTTTTATTACTCAATTATTCTAATAAGAAGTTTCATTTGAGAACATATGTGGTTTGCTGTGGTAATCTCAGAGTTTATGTTTACAAGAATATCTTGGCCTTATTTTCCGATGTACCGTATCAGGTACCACAAGAAAATGGAAACGAAGAAATTTCAATGTCAGGACACTTGACGAATACATGTTTACAAGAAGACGACTCGCCACTAGTTGTTCCCTTTTGGGATCTTAATGCTTGCGAATTCCCTAAAGAAAAGAAGGAACTTGTTTTCGATCAAATTGCAAAAATCACCGGTGAATTATTTAATGCTGCAACAAGTGTTGATAAAATGAATTTCCAGCCTTTAAATAATGCGGTAGAAGTTTTCGGTATCGACTATTTGGTAAATGATGATTACTCTGTAACTTTGTTGGAAGTTAACTCATATCCAGACTTCAAGCAAACCGGTGATGAGTTGAAAAATATCATTTACGAATTGTTTGATAATCTTGTAACCGATTCAGTCATCCCTTTAATGACTGGTATGTATTCAGGCTCATCGCCAGCTTCATTGGTTCCTGTGTTGGAACAATTAAATAAATATTAGTATTGACTGCAAATATTGTCATAAATATATGTTAAGTATAGTCGTGTGCCTTGTCTATGAAAATTCTTATTTTGTGTAATTTAAATTTTCAATTCGACGACGATCGAAAGAAATTTAATGAAGACCATAAAGGCATAATTCCACTAACAAAGTAGTTAATTTTAATTTACATCAATCAATTAGATTTATAAGGAACTAATTGTTATTGTATTTAAAAAATACATATCACATATTATAATAAAACAAACATGTCTATACAACGAAAAGCATATAAGAATCATCTGAAAAGATTTAGTAATAATTCATCGTCATCATCAAATAATAACAGCTCTTCGGCTGAATTAACTAGCTTGTCAGAGATGTTCCCAGATTGGGAATCAGATGATTTATCAAGCTTATTAGCTGAGCACAATAATATTTTGGAAGTCGTAATTGACTTGATTGTTAACAATAAAGTTTCCAAGTGGGAACCAATTAAAAAAGAAGCCAAAAATAAGAAAAAGGAAAAGGAAAATGATGAATTTGTGAATGTGCCTAGTACGAATGTTACTACAAATAACACAACACATAGTAATTCTGCCGATCATGGTCATAAATTAAATAAATATCACAAAGAACCACATCCATTCAACAGTAAGTCCAAGTTCAGTTCGAAGCCACCTCATAATAAGAAGCCGCATCCAAAATTTAATGGAAAGGAACCATCTCCAAATGCAACAACTGCGAGTACATCTACATCTACATCTGGAGCTACATCGGCGCCATCGTCAAATTCATGGGCGGCAGCATTATCCAAGGATGGAGCAAAGGTAAAACCACAAAGAGAATCAAAGTCACAGCCAGAAACTGAGCTTGAACCGGAACCAGAACCAGAACCTGCCACTGAAGTAAATGAGGCACCAGAAGTAATCATTGAACAAACAACGACAGTTGTCGAATCGACTGAAACTAGTAAACCAGTTTTAAAGGAAGCTACTATTCCACAACCTAAGCAAGGGTCATGGGCATCCGCCATTACTCCAAAACCAAAGTCAAAACCACGTACCAAGCAATCCGTATCTGAATCACAAGAACAAACTGCTGAAACCGAAGTGCCATTTGAACAAACTCAAGAAGAACCTATTGAAACCGTTGTCATCGAAGAAACAACTGATACTATTCCAGCTGAGACTCAAATTCCATCCGAAGTAGTGACTGAACAACCTGCTCAGGTTGTTTTACCTGCGTCAACTCAAGACTTAGGCTCAGTTGGTGTCTCGTTCGGTTCATTATCTTTAGCAGATGAAGAAAAGGAATCACAACCAGAACAACCAAAGGAAGAAATTGCGGCTGCAGTTGATCAATCTCAACAACAACGTTACGGCTTATACAACAACCAAACCCAAAATCAAAACCGTTACAACCAACAAATGTATCAACAGCAACAACAGCAACCACCTCAACAACCACCTCAACCTCAACCTCAACCTCAACACCCTCAACACCCTCAACACCCTCAACACCCTCAACACCCTCAACACCCTCAACACCCACAACCACCTCAACAACCACAACCACCTCAGCAATACAACCAAACTAAACAACAGCAACAGCAACAGTACGATTACTACAATCAATTCCAACAATCCCAATATCCTCAACAAGGTACTCAAACTTTACCAGGTGCTCAATTTGGTGTTTACCCAGGTATGGATTATTCTGCTTACAACCAACAAGCTGCTGCCGTTATTAGCTCACCAGCTGCGTCACCAGCTGCTACTGCTAACTATGCTCAATATGCACATACCGCCTCCCAACCACCATCAAGTGGTGCTCAAGATGGTAACGTTGCAGCTCAATCTCCAATAGCTTCTCAAATTAATCCAAATACTTTACAACAACAAGTTCCAGCAGCACCATTTGGATATCCATACTACAACTATTACTATAACACTCCATTCTATGGTAATGGTGCGGGCTTAGGTGCTCAAGGTGGTTTTGGAAACGTCGCTGGCGCCCAAGGTACTGCAAGTACCAACTCTAACTCCACTCCAAACAACGTAACTGGCGGTGGTTTCATGGGTGTCGGTAATACTGGTGCCTCTCAATACTACGGCCAACCAAACCAATTCGGCAACAGGTATCCAGGCTACAATTCATATCCTCAACCGGGTCAAGCACAATCCGCGCAATCTGGAAACCCTTCCAACAACCAAACTGGATCTGTTCCAGCTTCCCAAGGTGACGCCAACGACTCGTCCAGCACAAACAATCAACCTAGCCAACAACAGATCCCACAACAATCTCAACAACCACAACAACCAGGTATCCCTCAATATGGTGCTTACCAACAATATCCTCAATACGGTGGCTACCAAGATAACAACCAATATCGCGGCTGGTACTAAGGTTAGTATATAGTGTTCAAATATTAAAAAATAAATTTTAGTCTATTATGTTAATGTAGAAATGCTGCAGGTAGCTTCTCTTCTTGGTAGTTATGCAAACGAACACCAATGACATCATCAATGTCATTCCTACCGTAACGACAACGCGCAAAGCAATCGTGAATATTACACCACCATAGTAACCAACCGTCCCTACCGTCTTCGGCCTTTCCCCGGGACCATATGTATAATACAAGTTTCTTTTTACGCTCCATGAGGCCGTTTTGCATCAAATTTTACTGGTAGGTGCGCTCGCAATCTGATCTTTTCCAGAGAGATCCCGAAAACGGTTTCCTAAAATATCCACGATCTACCTACGCTTCATCCACGCCCCACCTATGTTCCTGCTACCCTGTACTTCTGTCCATTTTCCCACCTCCTGCCGTGTATAGCCTTATCGTCTCCTATGTCATGCAAAGAGTATGATCACGCGTGCCACCTATGCGAATCGCGTATCTCCAGGTTGCAGGCCCACGCTCGTTACAATTTCCTCCAACACAGTGTCCAGGATTGGTATGTGGCATGAATTGACATGTGTCAGAAGCTGCATCCTGCTGATGGTTGTTGTCTTCATACTATGTAGTCCTATTACTATATATTCATTTTGCAGCCTCTCGTCGATGGTCCCAACACCAGTGTCATATCCACGACCATCGCCTCATCGCATACTTCTCGCCAATTTACAAACTACAAAATATCTTTTGTATGTTGTTTGCATGCCCACCTTACTGTAACACCAGTCTGCCATGTACCGTTCGTTCTCCTCACACAGCTGGCACAAGACAGTATTGGTAGCCGAAGTCTACTTCGGTATATACACGGTTTATTCTTGTAGCCCTGCTCACGGTAAATTCCCGCACTAAGTAATTAGTACTACCGCCTTAGTAATGAGCTGGCTGGCTAAGTAATTTTCAGTACTAACAAATAATTGAGTACAGCAATTTTAAGTGCCATACAAATTCCAGGTAGCGTACAATGTGCCCATACATTTCCAACTACTATATAATTTTGGCTATCCCTTTTAAATTATTTAGTGGTTTTTTTCCCATAGTATATTTTACTACTATTATATATTACAGTATGTATAATAATATGAGGTCGCACTATTGAGTATTCACTTATGTACTATTATAATATGGACTAATGGCACACCATGTTATGATATACTCCCACAGTATCACAGTAGACTATTCCAAACCATTATGGGTCGTCGTTAATAAAGATTCGAATTGTATAAATGTACGTTGTTTATCTGACAGCATTTTCTGTGGGATGCATCGGGTTGCGAAAATGCAACAGGTGCTAACACTAAATTTAATCTTCACGTTTAAAATCTAGAGCTCGTCGGTAATTTGACAGAGTTGAGTAGATGCTAGACTGAGATGATGGCGTCATCCCCTATTGGTCGATACAATCAACATAATCGGGTGGTGGACCGAATATGAAGGATTGAATTGGGTGCGTGTGTGGATAAAAAATCGCGTTTTGCTTGTTTGTTTATTTATGGTGAATACCGTGGGCATATAATACGACAGAATATCCTGGTGTAAAAAAGAATCGAACCCAATACTAACAGATAGTTTAAAATGGCCCCAACCGAAAAGAAGAGAACCACCAGAAAGAAGAAGGATCCAGATGCTCCTAAGAGATCTTTATCTGCTTACATGTTTTTCGCTAACGAAAACAGAGACATTGTCAGAGCTGAAAACCCAGGAATTTCATTCGGACAAGTTGGTAAGTTGCTAGGTGAAAAATGGAAGGCTTTGAGTCCAGAAGACAAGACTCCATATGAAAATAAGGCTGATACCGATAAGAAGAGATACGAGAAGGAAAAGGCTGAATATGCTAAGAAAAATGCTGCTTAATTGATGCTTCTTATTGCTTGTACCATATTGTTTGCGGAATTTTTTTTTTATTGACGGCTGTATTTGTTGATGCTAGTTATTGGCGTGTGAGACGTCAATTAGGATCCGTGGTATATCTATGTGTTATTATTAAATGTATGATTGTTTACTTCAAATTTAAATTAGAACGCGGTTTGTAGTCCAAAATATGAAGACACTAATGGACCCATATATAATCGGCAGAATATCTAATTCACTGTATTATTAGTACTCTATTCGTGTGGTTGTTGGACGAACAGTATGACATGTTGGTATTTATTTTTATAATTATACATATAAATTGCGAAAATAAATTTTTTTTGCAATCAAAATTTTCATTGAAAATTGAGCTAATACGTACACGATTGATGAAGTTCAATGCTTTATTTTGATACTATACTATACATGTTTATATTCTATTTGATTGTATGCTTATTTTTGGGAAATAACGATGATATCCTTCGCTAATTTCAAGTTTGTAATCATTCTTGTTGAATCCATTGTCAATCAACTTAATTATATTAGTTAATTCAATTGAATACATAACACATGTTTTGACTAGCGAATTATACCATTCAGTTATTCCGACTCCAATGAATCGTTCATCATTATCATTTTCAATAACTTTGCTTATTGACAAGTAGGTTTTTTTACAATTGTTAAATTTATCGATAATTGCTTCAAGCATTAATTTGATCTTATCTAGTCTTTGCGTGATCGATAATTTTTCTAAATATGCAGTGCTAATAGATTTCTCGTATTGTTGATAATGGGGTAAGTTAGGTACACCAACTGATGACCACGGTTTCATTTGAAGGTGGTATATTCTCTGTAATGAACTTAATTCAAAGGTTGGCATAATATTAATAAGTCCTAATGCATGCAACATAATGAACGTCATTCTTATACCGTCACTTAACAAATGTATACCTTTATACGAGTCAATAACAAAATCATTGTTGTATGCAGTTATTCTATCAAGCTTCGGTAGATAGTATTTTTGGTGCATTTCATTTTGTTGTTTCAATTTCTGTTTCTTGATGCCGGATTTTAACTTTTTAATTCTTTTCGGAATAACAGTAGTGATAGTATACTTTTTCAGATCAATTATGGTGCTAATTTGATTAGAGTAAAATTCTGCAATTACCTGAGTCAAATATGATATATACCAATACATCCAACTCATTTCAAATGGTTTGTAAATATTTGTTTCAAAGCCGCTTAATGCAACTTCCAACATTACAGATAATTTTGTAATATAAACATACGATGATATTGGTAATGCTGGATTCTCGCCAGTAGAATTGGGACCTTCTATTTTATCTCCAATTCCATAGTTTTCCCACAACTCCAATTCTAACGCTTCGCTGTTAACTTGTAACGTATCCCAAATAACTATGCCCCTCGTCAATAATTGTCGTTGCCTACATCTATTATTGGTCACACAACTCAAATTATGATATATTCCAGTTTCAATATCACATAACAATTGATTTAATTTAATCAAAATTTCTTCCTTTGTAGTGTTGACACATTCGTTAGTACCTTGGATCGATGTCCATGTGTCAGGCTGAAAAATCAGCGAGTGTAAGCATGATACGTTTTCCATCAATTTCATACCCATAGATGTAATCGTTTCCCTGGATCCTAAAATTGATTTATCATCACGAATTAAATATAGCTGAAATAGTCCTCTAGATATAACGTTATATCCTGGATCCATTTTGTAAGAAATGTCGTATTTTAAGAATTGATTAAATTGATTAACATTCAGTAATTCGTTTGATTCAATAATATAATTATGAATAGAATTGAACATTTTTCGTAAATTTTGAAAACATTCATCATTTGAAATCATATATAGATCAGCCGGTATACTCCTATTGTTGGAGTCAAATTGAACAAATTTCGAAAAACTTCCGTGGGGGAAAGTGAAGTTTGTAAAGTCTACTTTTGATAAATTTTCAATATTCTTTTCAGCCAATTGCAAGAACTGTATTTCATTTTTAAGTTTTTTCTTGTTATCATTCTCAAATATTGGGATTGAAATGGTCAATATTAGTTGAAGGTTGTTCATTCTATTCACAAGCTCAAGATACTCACAAAGTATTCCTTTTTTCTGATCATCAATCCCATTTTCTTGATTGAGCCAATGAATAGAACCATTGATTCGTTTTGTTATGAACTCAGGTGGAATATCCATCAAGAAATCTAAATCCATATTTCTAGTAGTTAAATCTTCCTCTTCATATAGCGTATTGAAGGCGATCTGTAATGATATACCAGCAAATTTGACAAGACCCAAAATAAATGAATTTAATACGTCATGGGTCAACTTCCATTCAACAGTATCTTTGTCATATTTTTCTTGCTTGGCAAGTCTTTTGTTTTTAAATATGCAATCTTTCAAATCACCTTGATAATTCTCCAATAAGGTCTGGACATAGCGACATGATAATACAGTTACTGGTAATGATGAATTATTTAACCAACTCATATACAGTCTGACTAGCCCATTGATTATCCCAATCACCTCGTCGACGTCAAGAGGGCGCGAGGTATCGAAGGTATAGTCTGCTTCGCTTAATGATATCAATCCTGTGTCTAGTTTCTTATTTCCAATTTCAACTGCTCTTGTTCCCTCCAACAAATTAAACAATGGGGCTTGTATTACCTTATTATTGCGAATCGTGCTCACAGAATTGAAGAATGTATCTGTTATATCGATATATTGATCTATACTTAAATCATTCAACGCTTGAGAGTCGTTAGTAATTTAACCATATACCAATTTTTAAACGACATGCTCATCGTATAAGACCAAATACATACCATGATTTAAATGCAGCATTTTACGTTATTAGATAAAGGTTTATCCGTAATGAAAATTAATATATCTTGGACTGGAACCTTCTGAAAAGTTTTAATATGGAGATCCTAAGTTCACCTGCATATTAATGACAAAAACTATATATATAAATTTTAATGCTTTTCTTTTAAGTAAGGGCGGTTGGTGTAGTGGTTAACATATTTGCCTTCCAAGCAGGTGACATGGGTTCGATTCCCGTACCGCTCAATTTTTTTTTTGTAATTTCATTACGCATCATACCTATTGTTTTTGTTTTGATCTATACTCAAGCACTAATCATTACGTTTTTTATTACTAGACAAGCAACGTGTATATGACTACGGAGAAACCTACTCTAACATCGATCAAGAAGATCAATGATCTTGATAGTATACGAAATGCCATGGCTCATGTTTTTCAAGATGCCCAATTAAGTTTGTCAGGGCATAGAAAATTGGTCATTGTATTGAAGAACATCCAACAAAGAGCAATTACATTGGGCTACGAGGAAGGGTTTACTTTAAAATTTGTTAAGTTACTCAACAAAATATTGCCTTTAAAAAAAGGAGAACAGGTGGCGGATAGGGTTGCCAAATTTTGTTCCATTTTCGTTTCTGCATTATATAAGGACGAGGCAACTTTGAAAGAGAAAAAAAAGGAGGGTAAAGATGTCGATAGCTCTATGCTATCTCAAGATTTAGACTCCGAGGAGGAAGATGAAGAGACATCTGCTGGAAGATTCGTTGACTATTTATTGCGTCATTTATTGAGAGGGATACAAGCAAAAGATAAAAACGTTCGTTATAGAGTGGTGCAATTGTTGGCATATATTGTTAACTATATTGGTGAAATAGACGAAGAATTATTCAAAGCTTTGCATTGGTCGTTAAATCGTAGATTATTTGACAAAGAAGCGAATGTAAGGATTCAAGCTGTTGTTGCCATATCCAGTTTCCAATATATTAATTTGCCAGAGGACGGTGAATACTCATCTGGAAACCACGTCAATAAGGCTACGCAAAGTTTATTAGTGGCAATTCAAAATGATGATAGTGCTGAAGTAAGGAGGGCTGCATTATTGAATCTTGCTAAAAATGAAGTGACTATTCCGTTCCTTTTAGAACGGGCAAGAGATGTAAATTCTATAAATAGAAGGTTAGTTTATTCAAGGATCTTAAAAGAGTTAGGAGATTTTAGAGATATTGAATTTGAGTTAAGAGAACACTTACTTAAATGGGGGTTGAATGATAGAGATGACAGTGTCCAAAAGAGTGCTATCAAGATGTTTAGTAGTAACTGGTTGGATGTAGTTAATAATGATTTGATTGAATTAATCGAAAATTTAAAAGTTGTGGATAGCGATATTGCGGACACTGCAATGATGACTTTTTATAGGGAAAGAGCAGATAAACTTTCGGGAATAGAAATCACTGAGAGTAGTTGGAAAGAATTGACCACTGAAAAGGCATTTTTAATAAGAACATTCTACGAATATTGTAATGAACACAACTTGTATGATTTGATTGAAAAAAACTTTCCGGAATCTGTCGAGTTAGCTGATTTGTTGTATAAGTATTTAAATTTAAGAAAGCTGATTATAGACTCAAATGGCGAACTCATTGAAAAGTATGAGTCGTACAGATCATATTTGAAAGAAACTGATTCGAATCTACAACAACTCCAGTATGAAGAACATGGATTAATCCAACAGATTAATGATACGGAAGATTCGAAAGAGAAGAAACTGTTTATCCAGCGAGTAAAGAAACTCAAAAAAGAATTCCAGAAGGTTGATAACGAGAAGCAAAAGTTTATAGAAGACTTTAAAGAAATGGATGAAGACTATACCTCATTTCACGAACAATTAAAGGATTTAGAGTTCGTTATTCAGCAATTATTGTTAATATCTAAGCAATATGACTTCAGTGATGAAATAGGGAGACGAAAAATGTTACAAATCATGAGATCATCGTTAGCAAATGATAGATTATCTGATAAACTAATTGAAAACTCTTTGAAGGTGTTGCGTAAGATTTCTATAAACGAAAGAGACTTTTTGGCGATGTGTACTGAAATCGTTACCGATATTCGTGATTCGTATATGGATGAAAATGATGAAGATACATTCCACTCTGCAATTTCTGGTTTTCGTAATAGTGACAGCGAAGAAGAAGAGGAAGACGAAGAAGTCATTGATAAACAAGATGAAGTCGTTACAAATTTAGATAACACGCGACATGGAAATGGGAACCAACCGCATAAAAAGCGAAAGAAGGAACCAAAACAAGCACCAGATGATATCATAATTCAATGCTTGTTAATAACACAGCATCTTTTAGAACTTACAGAGGAACCACTAGAAAATAATTACTCTTTGGGATCATTAATTGAAAGTCTAGTACGCCCAGCCGTATTGAGAAACGAACAACCGTTGATAAGATCTTTAGGTTTAAAATGTTTAGGTTTATTTTCATTATTGGAGAAACAACTTGCAATTGAGAATTTATATTTATTTGGTATGGCTGCAACAAAAGCTGATGAAGAATTAAGAATTATTTGTGTTAAGATAATTGTTGATATTTTATCAACATATGGTGTTTCGGTTTTAGATATCGAAGGAGGTGTAGATTCTCTTTCGTTGGCAAGATTATTTTATAAAATATTAAGAATTTATGAGATGCCAAACTTGCAATGTGTCGTTGCAGAGGGATTATGTAAATTGTTTTTGGCTGATATTTTAACGGATTTCGGCAAGTCTGGTAAAATTAACGTCAACAATGAAGCAAACGAAAACGATGAAGAAGGAGAGGATGACGATGATAACGACGATGATGATGAAGATCAAGCAGCCAAGAATGAACGAAAAACGAAAAGAATGGGTGCTAAAGAAAAAAAGAAGGAAGAAGACCAGGAAAAGCAATTATTTGAAACATTAATTTTGACGTACTTTCATCCTTTGAATATAAATAATCATGCCTTAAGACAAACATTGGCATTTTGTATACCTGTTTATGCCTTTAGTCATCCCAGCCACCAGGATAAAGTGGCGAGCATTAGTGGGGACTGTTTCTTTAGAATGTTTCGAGAAAATGGAGAGTTCATGAAGTATGATAATATTGCATCTCCTACTTCAATCATTCAACAGTTGATTCATTGGTGTGATCCTAATAACCTTGTGAATTTGACACAAGTTGAAATCAAGAAGTCACCGGCACACTTTTGGCAATCAATGGGGTTTTTACAAGCAATAGAGCAAGATACTCCGAAGAACATAAAAAAAAACATCATTAATAACTTAAACAAACTTTATATTACTGAAAAACTCGGATCAACTATTCTAAAAGGATTGCAAAATGCAATTGACGATACGAAATCGGTGATTGAATCGAACCAACATGACCCAGATTTTATATTTGATGCTTTAACGGAGAAGAATTTTGACAAATTTTACCAATCGATTAAAGACTTGATAGATAAAGCCGAGGAAATAGAATCTGAGAGTTCTAAGAATGAACAAAAGAGTCACCTGTATATGTCGGAAAAAAGCGTTCAACTGAATAGTTCACACCCTATGAACAAGGATTCCATAATTGACTTAGATGGATCTGCTGCTGATAGGCATGATAGATTTAACTTAGATAAAAATCAAACTCAAGAGTCAGTTAAAGATATAGAAAAAGTTGAGGAGAATTTGCAGGAAATTGATAAATTGCTAGAAGAGGAAGAAAATGTTGACTACGATGATGTTCCGATGGGTGAAGATTAAATATTTAATTGAAATATAGATATACCCCATATTTTAATATGTACGACTCGTATAAATTAATGACTTAATTAAATATATTCAGAGTTTTCATGAGAGTTTATCTACCTAAACGACGAATTATTCCTATACGACGGGAACGACTGAAGCAGACGCCGCAAAAATTTAACGAGAAGCGCGTACGAAAGAAAAATATAAATAAAACTGAAAAGTGTTCTTTGTAAAAATTTCTAAGTTGATTATTTCTGTTAAGAAAATTTCTATTAAAGTCTACACTTTTTAAGATTCAACTCTTGTTTTTACCGTTAATAATACAAATATGCCTACTGCAGTCCAATTAGCTGAAAAGAACCACGAAAAAGATTCTAAATTTGCAAAAGCTTTGCACGGAGAATCTTACAAGAAGACTGGATTAAAGGCTTTAATGGCTAAAGCCAGAGATGCCTCTGAAGTTGCCAACGATGGTTACTTTAAACACTGGGATGGTGGTATCACTAAAGAAGATGAAGACAAGAGATTAGGTGATTATTCTAACTTAACTGCTCATTACTATAACTTAGTTACTGACTTTTATGAATACGGTTGGGGTTCGTCCTTCCATTTTTCACGTTATTATACCGGTGAAGCTTTCCGTCAAGCTACTGCGAGACATGAACATTTCTTAGCCCACAAGATGCAAATAAATGAAAACATGAAAGTTTTAGATGTCGGCTGTGGTGTGGGTGGTCCAGCTAGAGAGATCTGTAGATTCACAGATTGTTCGATTGTCGGTTTGAACAACAATGATTACCAAATCGAGAGAGCTAACCATTATGCTAAAAAATATAAGTTAGACGACAAATTATCTTTTGTTAAAGGTGACTTCATGCAAATGGATTTCGAGCCAGAATCTTTTGATGCTGTATATGCCATTGAAGCTACTGTTCATGCACCAGTTTTGGAAGGTGTTTATTCCGAAATTTATAAAGTTTTAAAGCCAGGTGGTGTTTTTGGTGTTTACGAGTGGGTTATGACTGACAATTACGATGATTCTAATGAAGAACATCGTAAGATTGCATACGGTATTGAAGTTGGTGACGGTATTCCAAAAATGTACAAGAGAGATGTAGCTGAACAAGCCTTGAAAAATGTTGGTTTCGAGGTCGAATATGAAGTTGATTTGGCTGACAAGGAAGATGAAATCCCATGGTATTATCCATTATCAGGTGAATGGAAATATGTCCAAACTTTAAGTGATTATTTCACTATTTTCAGAACTTCTAAGGTTGGTAGAACTATCACTACCGAGGCGGTTGGTATAATGGAAAAAATTGGTTTAGCACCAAAAGGTTCTAAACAAGTTACAAACGCTTTAGAAGATGCTGCTGTCAACTTAGTTGAAGGTGGCCGTCAAAAATTATTCACACCAATGATGTTATACGTTTGCAGAAAACCAGTTAATGAAGATCTCTAAATACTTTAATTCTCTATTAATCATTTGCTTAATTATTTATATGTATTAAATAGTCTTCCTCTTATTTTAATAGATAATACAGGTTGGAATACATTAAGCTCGTGGAAAACTATATATCGAACGCGGCTTGAGGCTGCTTAAAAACTTGAAGCAACTTTACAAGAGTCTTTAATTTATAATCTTTTTAATCTCCCTTTAGCTTACATTGAATTAATGACACTTTCTAATCCTAATCTTGAAGGTTATAGCGTTGCCCGGAATATGTGGCTTTTGTATTACAACAAATCCGAGAAAACATATATTGCCCCAAAGAAATGTTCAGGTTGTTATGATGATAGGAAGTTCGTTATATGGTCAGTGTCGGTTGCCTCACAAGCAATTGTTGATGCTGCTAGAATTTACAACGAATTTATTCCATTGGTAGATCCAGCAATTACTATTTTTAGTAGATATAAGAATAACCATCTAAAGGGCTATTCAGCAGCAGAGAATGCTGGAACTGATGAAGATATTTATTATGATGACGATGCACAGGTTGCTAGTGCAATGATTACTGCTTATGAAGTTACCGGAAACAAAAAGTTTTTAGATCAAGGTAGAGAGTTGGTCCGTTTTTTAATGGGTGGTTGGAATACTAACTCTGATGCGAATACAAAAGGAGGCATGAAATGGCATTTGAAGAATGCCTATTTGAACGCTTGTACTACGGGAGAAACTGCAAAAGCTTGCTTGCAAATTTCAAAATTCATTCCTAACGAAGCTAAAATTTATGTCGACTTTGCTGCTAAATGTATTGATTGGCAAATTAAAGTCTTGCGTAGCGAGGATGATGGTTTGATTATGGATGGTATTCAAGATACTGCTACAAATGTTAATGATACTAAATATACTTATAATACAGGTACGACGTTATCAGCAGCCTCACTTTTGTATAACACTACAAAAGAGTCGAAATGGAAAAATATAGCCGACGATTTAGCTAGAGCTGGTATAAACAGAAATGTTTTCTTTTATGATCGTGATTACAGCGGCGATAAAAGATATTGGAGAGATGCTTCATATTTTGTTCAGCTATTAATAGAAGGTTTGGCAGATTATTTATTATACATTGGTAACGAAGCTCCGGATGGTTTGACACAAAAGATTGAAGAGGAGATTGAAAGACATTTAATTATGTTCTATGATTATATGAGAGACCCAAGCGATGGCCTATATATTCAAAGCTTTGAACCACATCTAACATACAGAGACGTTTATGATTCGAAATATAACAAAGAGTTTGGTGAAAGAAAGGGTTGGTCTCTTAAAAAGGAGGATAAGGATGAAGATGGCAATCCACAGAAATGTTTAATAGGTTGTGGCTCAGCTGCCCGTATTTTTTTCCAAGGTGCAAGAGTTGTTCCCAAGATTGGATGCTTTAAATAGAGCTAGTTCGTTACATTCCCATAGGTTATTATTAACTAATATGTGTAGGTTTTTATTAACTAATGTGTGTATTATATAAATGCTATCATACCCTAGACTTTTAATTTTGGTAAATTAAAAGCAGGTGTTGAAGGTATAGAGAAGGATGGTCTTTCGATTACAACTATACCATTATCGAAAATATTAACCATGATAATGGGTCTATATTTTGTTGTTAACCAAAATGGTTTTGCATTATTATTATTGACATCAGATTCATCATTTTGAATCTTTTGTCTTAATCTATTAATCTGACTTTGTTTTAATGAAAGTTCTAATATTTCCGCATCATTTTCAATAATATCTAGATTACCGTCGAGTTCATTTTCTTCGTCATTATTATTGTTGTTATTTTGAATAGTTAAACCATCTCTATTTCTTTTCTTATTGGTAACGTTTGAAGTATTTTGATAGGCCTTATTAATTGGAATATTGACAGACAAATCGAAAAATGATAGCCATGTAGAACCATAAATCCATACTTTATTTGTGTCATTTGACGACTCAGTAAATAAACCTTGTGGTTTATCTTCCAAAGTTAAAAATTGTCGTGGCAAAAATTCTGAGTTTCTCTTCGACCACGCGGTTAGTAAAGTATCAACTGTTGAATCAGTTTTGCTTTTGGTATAGAATTCGTATACTTTATTTTCTTCAGTAACCACTAACAAAGTATTATTATTAGTAAAACTTATTAAATGCGGTAATGAAGATAATTTTGTTAGAACATATGGCGAATCTTCTGATTCCAATGCCAAAACTTCTATCGAACCATTAAATCTTGAGATAGCCAAGTGCATTGTATCGTTCGAAATTGCTAGGTTTTTAATCGTTGAAGTGTAGCTTAATTTCGATTTCTTATCAACAGCTGTATTTACCGTTTCAATTTCGCTAACATACGAAATTGATTCATTCTCAGTATCAACTTCAAATTTGAGAATCTCTTCTTCCGGTGTTAAAATTAAAAGCTTATTGTTCGAATAAAATTCAACCTTCTTCGCACCTCCAAAAGATGAATCAAAGACTTCATCCCTGATTTTGGAAATTTTCATTTTATAGTTATTGTTATTAGACTGTGTCAATTCAAAGACCTTTAATGATGTTAATCTCGAAACCGCTAATAATGTTGCGTCTTCGTTAATACTAACACTGGTAATGTTTTCGTCATCAGCTAATGTCAATTTTGATACCAACTTATGTTTGTTAATAGACTCTTCATCGCTGAAGACTTTCCAGATTTTAACATGTTGATCTTGCCACATTATAATTAAGTTTTTAATTGGATTAATTACGACGTTTGGTTTTTGTTGACTGGTTGCTAACTTTCTGTATTTTCCATCATGAAATTGTTGAACAGATTGTATGACAATAGATCTTTCAGCACCACCACTTATCAAGAAATTGCAGCCTTTACTTTCATAAATAGACATCGATCTAACATCATTGGAATGTAACAACCTACTAAAACTATGGACCCACTTTGAAGTTTTATTTTTGTTTGTGATCAAATCAAACTGATGAATCTTACGGTCAACACCAGCAGAAAAAATTTTTTCTTCTGTGATGTCTCTTGTTATGCACAAAACATCAGCTTCGTGAACTTTGAAACTTTGTAAAAGTGTGAAGTTGTCTAAATCCCAGAACTTAATCGATCCTGTAGAATCACCACTGACAATTTGACGCTTTTGAGGTAATACCATCACGGACCATACTAACGTACTTTCTGTCTTAGATTTATCAACTCTCATTGTACCCATTAACCTACCTCTAGTTTCGCCTGCAGCTGACCAACATCTTAATCTGGCATCAGCACATCCACTCACTAACTTTTCGTTTCCATACCACTTTATACTTAAAATTCTCAGATCTTGTCTCTGACAAATCAAATCATGTTCTAAAGAGCTGGGTCCTCCTGAAATATCAACAATTACTGCAGAACCATCATCACAACCTACAGCTAGCTTATCACCATCTTGATTAACATCGATAGACCAAATGACACCCGCATTACAGTCATAGTTAATAATTGGTCTTCCCGTCGCTAAATTCCACTCAGTTATATAGGTAGATCCTCCAATAGAAAATAATCTTGGTGATGGGTCATCTTTAGTAGTTGACCAACATAACCCTTCAATGGAACGTCCACGAGACCCTGGTAATGTTAATTCATGAGTCCAATTATATTTAGGGTTCCATATTTCAATATCTCCGTTACTTCTGCCAATGGCTAAACGCAAATCATTCGAAGCAAATTGTATTGATGAGGATGAATGTGAAAACGCTGAAGATGTAATAGTATGAGGCGTATAGTCCACAAAACGACAACGATGAATATCCATATTTCACAATTTTCGGTATTCTGACTAGTCGATACGGAAATATATATTTCAAATATAATCTTATTGGTATAGTATCCGACTGTATGTATATTAATACTCATCTCGAAATTTTTCAGCCGAAATAAAAAAAATTGGTCACATGACTACACATACTAATGAGGACATAAAGTTTATCATCTTGTAAACTAGTTACTCTTGGGTTATACGAACCCAACGAAGCTATTTATAAGGCTCAATAAACGGATAAACCATTTATTTTCATTCGTATTCAATATCATATTTATAACCAACTCTTTTTTTGGATGTTTCCTATTACTTATGGGTTGTTTGACGATAGTTTGCTTCACTATAACATTCTTTTTAATGCACCAAACAATAAACAACAAAGCTAATAAGCTAAGAGAGAGGTTTTTAGCAAATTTCAAAGTGTATGTAGATACAAGCTTTAATATTTGAACGATCCGGCGTTTCAACCTTGTCTTCGCATCAGTACCCAATTCACTTTCGGATTCAATTAAAGGATCCTGATATCTTCCCAAGCCTCTATGCGACACAGCTGGCTTTTTGTGCAAATATTCTCTCGAAAGCTTATTTATTATCAAATTGATCTCATCTTGCCATGTCTTAAAATCTTCCAAACTTACGGACTGAGCATTTGCAGGTAAGGAATGAATAAATTTAGGATCGATCTTCTGATTCTCAGCTGCCGGCATTGAATATACCGAAGCCGCAATATTATTTGTATTTTCACCAGTTTGCTGTTGTGCTTGTTGCTGTTGTCTTTGTTGCAATATGTAATCATTGATTGATAGCATCGTATTTTTCCTAGAGTGGGAATATATTTTCAGTAGGTTATTTCTATATTGTAGATTTGAGACTGACGCAGAATAGTTACTTGGCAATGGTAATGGAGTTGTTGTTGAATATCTATCGGATTGAGCCTGTGAAAACAGTGGGGAGTGGGACGGCAAGGGTATTTGCGGGATGCTCAATTCTTCCTCCGGTGAATACTGTACATCTTTAATCTGATCCCATAAGTATTCCAATTCATTCAACAACTCTCTTGCTTCTAATGTCCCACTGGCATAAACCTTCATCGTATCTATAAGGTAAGATATATAACGTCTCTTTGCTTCTGTCTTGGATAATCCTTCTTCTCTTTTCCAAGCATCCCATTTTTTTTTGGCTCCTTCGTCTTCCAAAGTAAATCCCATTGGACGTGGCATGACTCCCTCAACATTACCCTCGGTAGCTTGCTTGTACAATCCGTATAGTCTTATTCGATTCTCTGCCGGTGGGCGAGGTAATGTCCCATAATTAGATCTAGAAGATAGTGCTCTAATAGTAGTAATTGCTTTAACGAAGACGCGATCTAAAAAATTGTTAGTTATGCTACTCCAAGGAAGCTAATATCAACTTGAAGAGGTACTTACCAATTGAGTCTGACATGGGTTTGCTTGTGTTTTTTCTAATATCGTTAACTAAATTGTATTAATTTATCTTTTTTTTTTCTAATATAACTTGCGTTTAAATTACTGTAACCCAATTATTTATATCTCTAACACGTAGGGCGGTATAAAGTCAAAAGCGTATTCGTTGATGTCAGTAAGGTGTTCTTTGACTTGAAGATATCATTTCCTTTATTTTGTTTACTTCCGAGCAAATTGCGAAAGTGGAGGAGTGTTATTACACGTGATTATATTTTAAAACAAACAACAATTTAAGATATGGTTAATAAGTTTAATAGTAAGCATAACTTTCCAGGAATCCCATTATTATGGTCGCTCGGCTTCAAATAAATTCCATGGGACATTGAAGGACTTTCAACATTGTCATCTGTAATTTGCTTGTACAATCCGTATATATTTATTCGATTCTTTGAGGATGGACGAAGTAATGTCGAATAAGTGGACTTAGACGATGACAACCTAATAATAGTAATTGTTTCTACAAAGACACACTCTAGACTTGCCATTCTAATGCTTATACGGAATTAAATGATGCTTTCTGATTGGATCTAATACGAGTTTTTCCTGTGCTATTAGTAGAATCTCCTAATTAATATTGCTTCCAATTACTAATTCGGCTGTATAATTCTCATGTTACTAACACGGATATATGCCAATGTAATGAGCAAGGTATACTTCTTTGTCGTGTTTGAAGCATTCTCTAGTCTGGAAATCTCGTTTAGTTGCGAAAGCTGCAAGTGAGTAAAACAATTTTGGTTTTATGGCATTATTCATACATGTATTGCATAATCGTACACACCTTGCCTCATCGTATGTTGTTCACCATATATTATTTCCGCATGAAGTACTCATGAATATATCCCAGAGAACGATAAAGCAATTGATTATTTAGATAAGAATTCAGGAACTGCAAATTCACAATCTAAAATATATCACCGGAGAGTTGTAAGGGTGATATAGTATTTACTTGCGCAAGTGTTTTCGGTTCAGGCTTATTTAAGAACGAAGTTACGGCGTTAGGAATAATTAACGAAATAAAAGCTGCAGAATGTGGAACAAACGACACTTATAGATATGTTGATGCGGTTCGCAAGACAAAACCAAAGCCCATTTTGACGAGAAATTGTCCAGTGAGCACATGTCTCTAGTCTATGAGTGTGGCCTGATGCTTACGAAACCAATTATGAGAAATAGAAAAGTCACGTATGAGACAGTTCAGTATTTACTACTGATTAACATCGTTCTTAGTATTGCGAGGCAAGTGCATGGCTTTCGGTATCAGAAACCTACAAACCACTACCCGAACGAAAACAGGATATCTTGTCGAATATAATCAAAGAGAGCAAAGAGTATCTTGAAATGATCGAGATGAACAAAACTACCTAGAGCAGATCCGGATGTAGACGTATGGAAAAACGTTTATGTCAATGGTCCATCAATAGCGAAAGATGTTTTAAATCTTCAGCTGTTATTTCTCGAATGACAGCTTTGGTTGTATCTGTTGTTGACCATGTTCGACATCTATCATTTGAGTGGATTTGACGAGGACAGAGCTACCTATCAGCTTATTCAGACATAGGAAAAGACACAAAGATACATATGACTGAATCCAAGGTGGAAGAGGAATGCTTCTTTTACAGGAAGATTTTGATGCAACCTGCAAGTTGAAACGAGTATATGAAAGAGAGGTGTCTTAAAGAAAAGAGAGTCCGATAAGCTTGTATAAGCACTTTGAGTCGACAAGAACGTGAGGTGATTTTAAGACCGTAATTGATCCTAAATCTGTCTGTTGATAGATTAGTGGTTTATAATATATGCAGCACAAATTATATTTAGTAAACAAGTATTCTTTTTAGTCTTGTAGTGTTTTAGGCCAACTACGTGACCTATTATATGTTAACTACAATTCAGTAGATATGATGATTTCAGTATTCCTCCTTGTTTATTATTTGAAATTCCTTTGGAATAATAGTTATAAGATGAAAGCTAATGAAATGGACCGATTGTACCCATATTGGTAGAGTACAATGGTGAGTAGTCAGCTTAAATTTTTCTAGTTTGCACCAAAATAGGAACCCAATATAGCATTATTAAGTAGCATATAGCTCGAAATAAAGATTAGGCACCAGAGTGTTGGCAAACATGCGTGACAGAGATCGAATTATCATAGTGATGGTTATTCTTTCTATTGGCTGAAATCATCCTCATATCCAGTTGTGTAGAGGTATTACAGGTCATGGAACTAAGCTCGCAGATGAACTTGAACGATAATATCAATTAAACCCTATTAAAACACTTTTGTACATAACTTAGTTTTCTGGAACTATAAATGCGTTAGTAAATTGAACTGAAAATTTTTCCTGAAAATCGGATTGACACCCCGGCAAATGTATACATGATACACAGTGCCTAGATGTCAAGCCATACTAGACATACCATCAATTTCACCATCGTTGATGGCTTCAATAATGTCATGTGGGTTTTTACCTTCAACACGACAACCAACTGATTGAGCAGTACCTAAAATTTCTTTAGTAACTGAAGCTAAGGTCTTACCGAAAGACTTTTCTCTCATTTGTCTGGCAATTTCGTAGATTTCTTCTAATGGAATGTTACCAGAGTGCTTGACATTCTTTTCCTTCTTTCTGTCTCTTGGAGCTTCCTTTAAGGCAGTGATGACTAAAGATGAAGCAGATGGAACAACAGACGCAGTAGCTTGTCTGTTTTGAATTCTCAATTGAACGGTGACCTTAATACCTTTGAAGTTCTTGGTGGCCTTGGCGATATCTTCACCGACCTTCTTTGGGGATAAACCTAAAGGACCAATCTTTGGGGCTAAAGCAGAAGAAGCACCAACTTCACCACCGACGGCTCTTAAGTAAATGAATTTAACTTCACTTGGATCGAATTTTGGAGGCATCTTGAACTGATTATACTATAGATATAAAAGCCTAAACGGTATTATAAAGTTATTAAATAAATTAAATTTCACTTAGTGAGTCTGAAATTTTTTCTTCCACCATGCTCGTTGTTCGTTCTACCTACAGGCTCAATGAGAAAAACAGTCACATAACACAAAAAACATCGCGACAATTTAGACAAATTTTCACCGTTGACCAACGACTTGTGGGGGGGACTTGTTCACGTCGCAACCATGATGGTATATATCAGGGCTAGAACCCCGATAACATGTCACTATTGGACCCTGGCAGCTATGATGTGAAGTATACTTACAAACAGAAACTTATAGCTTTTATTTTATTTTATATATGTTATTTGAAATGGCAATGTCGGAGATTTGGAAGACATGTGACAGTAGTAGTAATAGTAGTAGTAGTAGTAGTAGTAGTAGTAGTAGTAGTAGTAGTAGTATGGGTGTATGGAAGTATTAGACTTGGGTGTTTGGGCAATGCAAGACCCAAGGTGGAAGATACAAGGTGAAAGACGAGAGAAATAGATGAAGATAGGTGTAGACGTATAACAGAAGCAACACAGAAGCAAGACGGATATGTTCTAAGAATGATTTTCCACAAAAAGCGGTCACCACCCACTTGATTTATCGTTGGGAAGTACATAACGTAAGGATATAATATGTGTACGTAAGGATATAATATGTGTACGTATGGATGTGCTTATCTACATTGCGAGAATGGAATGGCCCTGTCGCAGGTCTACAGATTAGTTCTATGATAAGTCCCATTTATTACTATGCGATTGTCAAATATTCCGGTATCACTTGTATGCTTTCACATCAAGCACCTCTATCATCGTATTTTGCATATATTATGCCTGTCGTAAACCGTCACTTCGGTGTCTTATTAGCACACTCGCCGAGCTATAACGTACCCCCAGGGACATCGTCGCCGATACGCGAGTCTTCATATAAATCGCCATCTTCCTCGTCAGTGGCAGCTACAGCCAATTGTCGGAGCATGATAGCTGGGTGTTTTCCCAACTCCTGGAGCTCTTTGAAGATGATGACCGGCTTTTCTGCCAACTTGAGTATTCTCTCTTTGTCACCGTAACAAATAACTAGAACATACTTCAGCCAGTCGTCACGAGGAATGTGGTGACGTTTCATGGCTTGCTGAAGAATCTTGAGACACGAATCTTCCGATGATGCACGCAATTGCTTCAAAGGTTCGTTACTGGCAGCTGGCGATGCAGCAACCGTGGATGAAGTATGTACTGACCCCAGTGATGACGGATGCAGCTTCAATGGAGGTTTGGTAGTGGTGGCAGAGGTCGCAGTAGTAACGGACCCAGATGATCTGCTTTCTACTAACTTCGGTTTGTTTCTGCTATTAATTGAAGAATTGGCTCTCAGTAATGTGAGGTCGGGTTGGTTTCGTAGTTCTTGAGTGGTAGGCTTAGCAACTGAGTGTTGCACCACTTTACCAGTACCTATGGACAACAATGAGCCAGACGAAAACCTATTGTAATTGGGGTGGTTTGGACTTGTCAGAGCCGAGTTTCTTTTGGACGCTGAAGTGCTGACGCTGTTACTCCTCATTAGTGTAGATTGCAGTGATTGTTGACCTACATTCGAGTTTTGTCCTATGTCCTTCAGATGGTCTGTAAACGAAGCAGCACTTGGCGACTCTATCGGAGCCGATCCGGGGTCTAGCGTTGGAGTAGGAAGTGGTTTTGACTCTTTTACAAGCCTGATTATTGGGATCATATCTGTCTTCAACTTATTAAAATTCTCGTTCAATTTCTTCATATCAAGTTGTGTTGTTGGCGATATTGGAGATGGCATCGATGACCTATTTTGCCTATATGTCTCATTTAATTTGACCAACATGTCCTTCATTAAAACTGTCGCCAACGTTAACGATTCGAGCCCAATACAATTATTGTTGATATTGACGTTACTGAACTTGTATTCAGGGTCATTGAGTGATGCTGGCGGGTGTTTGTGGTAATGATCAGCTATTAACTCTGACGTAGCCTTCTTTATCTGTAACCTTGTGCCTAATTTCGTAATTCCTAGTTCTCTAAGATGGTCTGTAGTTATAAATGGAAGCAAAGAACCCTCTATATTATGATCAAGGAAGTATTCACCAAGATTATTCTGACCTCCTAAATTTAGGGAGTTAATGTAATTGCCGACTTGTGCTGGGTCCCATTGTAAGAACGAATCATTTGTGTTTGTTGAAGTCATGGCTGAGATATATCCCACGATAATTCAATTCACAGTTATTAACAATAATAGATATCTACTTATGACACTTTTAAATATCGTCGGACCTTAATATGCTATACACTAATACAAATTGTTTCAGTTTTACAGATGATCTCTCAAAGTTTTCTATACTATGTGGTTGTTTTACATTGAAATTTAAATCAGTTTTATGCAAGAGTTATGTAAAGGATCTATGAGCTGGAACAAAAATCGAGAAACCACGTAAACGGATTTGTATGTCTAGATTATGGTAATCATTTGAACAATGAAGTCCTTATTATCACCTCAAGCAGGTAAGATACATGAATATTTACCTACGCTAACTGCCTTTGAATTTGATGGAAATACTGGTAGTAGTCCAGCTCCAAATGTGGTTGTTTTTATAGGTGGCCTAGGCGATGGATTATTGACTGTTCCATATTTGCCAGAATTAGCCAAATCTGTTAGATCAGTCAATTCTAAGCATGGAGAATGGGTTCTTGTGCAAACAATGATATCGTCATCTTATCAGGGATGGGCTACTGGGTCGTTGGAAAGAGATGCGAAAGAACTTAGTCTGCTCATTAAGTACCTCAGGTCTGAAAACGGTGGATCTCGTAAGAAGATTGTGCTCATGGGGCATCTGACTGGATGCCAGGACACAATGTACTATTTGACAAAACTCTCACAAAAATTCAATATATCGGGGGATATTTCGTTGGATGGAGCCATTTTGCAAGCACCTGTTTCAGATAGAGAAGCAGTGGTGCAAGATATGGGAGGCATAAAGAACGTAGAGCCTATGCTTAAAAAATGTCAAAAAGAATACATTGATTTAGGCAAACACAAACATATAATGCCCAATGAATTTAATCTTTTCAACACCCCTATTACTGCCTATAGGTTCAACTCCCTTATTAGTATTAGAGGTGATGATGATTTCTTTTCATCTGATCTAAATACTGATGATTTCAGGCTTACTTTTGGTGCTGTAAATAAGCCATTGTTGGTATTATTTGGATCGAAGGATGAATTTGTTGCAGAATTTGTGAATGCAGAACTGTTAATAAATCAGTGGAAAAAAGCTACCGATTCAAAGTATTGGAGTCCACTAAGTAAGGTTTTACAAGGCGCCTCACATAACGTTGGGCCTACTTCGGATGAAGGAGCAGTAGAAGATTTACAGGAAACAATTTGTAAGTTTATTGAGTCCATTTAAGCTGACAATGTAGATTTTTATATATAGCACACTCATAATTGACTACAATCATTACTATGCATTGCCAATAGTAATCAAGTTTGGCAGGTATGAGTCAAAGATAGGGACTCCACCAAATTTTTGACATTCAAAGTTGTATATTTTGTAGCATACTATCGTATTGAGATTTGGTGAATATTTTGATTTTGAAATAATTATATATGCCATCAATTGAAGAGTAAAAGTATTGAAATGTGGTTTCTACTAATGGAGTAAGGATATAGATATATTCCGAATCTAAGAATGTGTTCATAAGCATTATTTGACAATGATATTAGATGATAGTGGCTCTCTCAGGCAAGTTGCAGTAATGAGATTTCTTACACAGTATTTGCAATGTCCAAAGGTCAGTGTACTAAATTATTGAAGTCAATTTCAATTAGGATAAACTACAAATTGAAATGACACCTGTTGAATACTCAAACCTTGGTACTACATTTAAGGAAAGGGAGGGAGAGGCGTACCAACGATGGGTACTTGAACAATCCCAAAAGTTATCGCTTAGTTTTTAATACACGTAGTTCCTGTCAACTTGGAATTTGAATGAGTTTTATCAACCATTGGGGTTTTTTTCGAGCATAAGATCCCGATACAGGGACAGAAGTTATTCAAACTTATTTTCCAGAGTCTCAGAGCATGTTTTTTGTTACATGAGAAATCGAAATTACAGATATTTAATTGTCTCAATTAGATGATAAAGACAAAGGCAGAATGGCCCATTTCGGTACTAGACGAGGTCTTTTTATCACCGGAAACCAAGATTTTGCAGCTAAAAGACCTAACTTTGCTCCCAAATATGGTAAGTATTTTGTTCTATTGCGTATTCATTCTAGAACAGCGGTATCTAAATGGCATTCAGAGATTCATGTGGTTTATACGCGTGGTGAATATAGTTAAACATTCACATTTGCCAATCGAAGAAGTCTTGTTCCGTGGCATTCAGATGTTAGCTATGGGTCACAACCTCTAGGTGCAAATTTCTTCTCTGTTGTCGAACGACCTGAAGCTGGTGGTGACACCCACTTTGCAAACACTATCGAGACTTAAAGCAATTATCACAGAAATTCGAAGAATTGTTAGAAGGTTTGAATTTATTACATACATTAGAATGCCAATTCGTAAGGAAGAAAGTACATGAGAGTGGGATCTTGTCACCAACATTCATCTCTTTGTTCGAATGGAACCTGTTACTTGAAACAAGTTTCTTTATGCGAATCTTGGATGCTCAAGAGAGATTGTAGAATTCAAACAAGAAGCGTGTGATCCTTTATTGAATTTTTTGTATAAGCATATAGGAAATTCCACAACCTCCTGGTAAGAGTCAATTGGAGCCAGATTGCTTACTATTTGGGACAATAGAAGTGCTGTCCATGATGATATTATTGACGGAGATTCTGATTCTAATCAAGCTGAGAAGCGTCTAGATTTACCTCTCAAGGAGAAATGCATATTGAAGGTTTGTAATACTTGAATGATCCTGATGAAAACAGATATGTTCCAAGAGCCTCCATTTAGGCTTGCTCATATCTTTTTGACGATGGTACAAAAGTCAAATTTAAATGATAGATTCATTAGAATTGTTAAACACTTTCAAGTTGGTAATAGAATTCATTTTACGTAGAAGAATTATTCAAAACTAAGAATAATCCACAGTATTTAGCAATTTAAGAATCATCTAATCTTTGTAGTGAAAGGTGCTTTCATATGTAAGGAAACAGGAAATTAATTTAAGTTCTATTCACCTACTAGCTTTAATATCTATACGTGTTTACCTACAACATGTATATCATCCGATATAGTGTAACGGCTAGCACGGTTCGCTTTCACCGAGCAAACCCGGGTTCGACTCCCGGTATCGGAATTGTTTTTTATTTTGAGTTTTTTCCAAACTCAATAACGTGAGGTGTCATGTGCCTAGAGAAGAGATCAATTTAAAAACACATCTCATTTTTTTTCAATATTTATTTAGTACTTGATGATTAGATTAGACGGTAATAATATATATCAATCATGGCACCTAGACAATCGAAGACTGCTAAGAGAAGCAAGGTTCAGAATAAAACACGTTCCGTGGAATCTGAGGTTGGCTCCGACGCTGTGGCAAAAAATTTATTGATATCTCAGCCTAAATTGACTCCAAAATCCATTCAGAAAGCCCCATCTAAAGCAGCTATAAAAAAGCAACAAGCAAAAATAAGATTATATGGTGCACGTAGTGGTAAAGAATATAGAGAAGATCAGTTGGATATACCAACTTTAAATAAAGCGATTACACCAGGTGTGAAAGCTAAGAAAGGTAAAAAGGGTAAAAAGTTTGTGCAAGATAATGATGGATTAACATTGAACAGATTAGTTAAATCGATCAATGATAAATACGACCAAGTAAACGAAAGTAAGTTAGAGAAATCTAGAAGATTGGAGGAAATTAGAGAATTGAAGAAGCAAGAACTTGAAAGAAAGGAACAACAAAAAGAGAGCAAACTAGAGGGTAAGAAAAATGAAGTTAAAAGTAAAGCGTCACTTGCAAGATCAAATAGAAGAAAGAATGCTAAATCACATAAAAATGAAGATTCCTCGAAACCAGATGGTAAGAAGGGTAAGAAGAGTGTTTCATTCGCATGATCCGTGCTTCAAGTTATTCATTAATTAGCATTTATATTTCAATTTCACTGTATATTTAATCAAATTTAATAAGCATTTAGTTTAGAGAATAAATTGACTAACGATTCCATTGTGTACAGATATATATTAGCTTTATACAATTCTAGGAACGAACACCTAATCTAATTATATTGAAACAAAATTTAAAATGCATACGAACGTCTCCTCTTATTTATCTTTTCTTTTCTTTTCTTATCATACCACCAGCCATATGCAATTCCCGCTATAGAGCCACCTATGTGAGCAGCATAATCGTATCTACCCCATCTTAAAGCACTACCAGCAATGTTGTATGCTAACGTACCCAAGAATAGAATCCATGCACCACCTGGGACAGGTATAAAAAATAATGCTAATGGAGCTTTTGGGAATATGTAAGAGAATGCACCAAATACACTAAAAATTGCACCTGATGCTCCCAAAGAGCCAATCGATAAGGAAGATCTCATTATAGTCGGAAGAAGTATAGAAAAAAACGAGGATATAGCGGCTGAATTAAGGTACATAATAGTAAAGTTAGTTACTCCAACCACAGCACATAAGGATGTTCCAAATGATTGCAAAACAAACATGTTAACCAAAAGATGCCCTAAATTTTGGTGAGAGAATGTTGCACCTATCATTGACCAGTTAGAGTACATATTGTCTTTAACAATCAACCCATATCTAGTAAGAAATCTTGAAAATTTGGGAACTCTCCACATTAAAAATACTGCACCATTCACAGCAATAATTGAATAAACAAGCGCAAACGGAGTCCTCTTAACATATCCTAATGGAGTGTAATCAAAAACATAAGGAATTAAAAGCGTACTCGTTACGCAAAAAAGAGCAGTAAATAAAGCTGGCTTTTTAAGTTTGTTCCAATGACTTCTACCATAATATTTATTGTACCTGGTCCAAGTATCACTTGTCCGGATGTTTCTGGATTGTTGAAAAAACTTGCTCTTCTCATTCGAAGTAAATTTAAACCCTCTGAATGGATTAAGACCGAAAGTTGATTTTAAAATTTCTGTATTTGAACTGAGGTATTTTGCCTTCTTGACTGAGTCCAACCTATTCTTCAAAATTACCAATGAATTTCCATTCTTACCAAAATTCAAAGACACGAGATTACTATTACTGAAAAACGATGTCCGAGACAATGTAAATGGTTTAAATATAGGAAGTTTAAGCATTGTATTTATTGTCCAGAAAATTGATATTCAAGCAAGTGATAAAAATACAAAAATAATTCTCAGTTCGCGGTGTGGTGACAAAAATATCTGTACATTTATTTTACAAACTATACAAGCTAGTTTACTGTATCGAACTCATCCCCTGATTCAGCTTCTAGTTCGATGTTCTTACCTTTACCAGCTAACCTGGCGGATGCTAATTGTTGAGTTGCGACTTGTTTCTTTACCTTCTTTGTCATTCTATCTATTTCTGCTTCAGCATTTTCAGCATTTTGTTCCGCATACTGCATAACTAATCTTCTACCAAGTAAATGAACACCTTCTAATTGATTCATTGCATTTTCAGCTTCCTTCAATAAGGAAAACTCAACAAAGGCAAAACCTCTAGCTGATTTGTCAAACTTCTTAGGTACTCTAACAGATTTCAATTGACCAAAAGCACCGAATAATTCCAAGACATCTTTTCTTGTAGTCTCAAATGGCAAATTCTTAATGATAATCTTATTAGATTTGTTAGATTTATCCGCCTTCGAAGACGACGATGTAGAGCCACTTTGTCTGTGAGATAATTTCAATTGTAATTTATGTCCATCTAAAACATGATCATTCATAGTAGAAATAGCCACACTTGCTTGTTCTTTGGTTTTAAATTCAACAAAGCCAAAACCCATACTGAGAGTACTACCAGACTTCTTTGGATCTGGCTTAACTTTGACACTTGCAACAATAAACCCTGGAAGAGGTTGAAACGCTTCTGTTAATCTTTGCGAGGTAGAAGCAAAATTTAGGTTCTTGACAAATATAGAAACCGTTGGGCCTTCAATTGTATCCTCATCCTCTTCCACTTTAGATTCTCCAATTATATCATTTGCCGTGACCTTGGCTTCAACAGCCTTCTCTTCTGGATTTTCTGATACTTCGGTATTCTCGTCTAACGAAGGTTCGCGGGTAAATAAATCTTTTGGGCCTTTTTCTAAGTAAATAATACTTTTTCCGAATCTTCTATATGCTAACTTAGTAAATGCGGCCCTTGCACTTGGAGCATCCCGAAATTCAACGATCGCAATGGTTCCAGCTGGTGGCATCAATGTTCTCTTCAATTGGCCATATTCAGAAAACAATTCTCCAAGTTCTTCAATAGTCGTGCCATATGGGAAATTTTTAACCAAAATCACTTTATCATCTCTTTCTTTCTTATCGAATGTTGTTAAGTCAACACCCTTACTTTCAAAATATTTCCTTACATCTCCAATGACATGTGCTTCAGCTAAAGCTTGTTTCACAGCTGAATTAGAATTTTGAACATCAATTAATTGTGACTTTGAAACACCCATTTTAGCTGCAACAGAATCTAAAACGGCATCACTGTTCATAAATAATGAATTCCAGCTAAATTGTGTTTTCGATGCTTGGTCTTTCCTCTTCAATTCACGTTGTTTCTTCAATGGTAAGTTTTTCAAATCAAATTCATCCAATCTATGATCTTTCTTCTTTTCCGCTGGTAATATATGTAATAAACGACCTTGAAAAATTTCTTTATCCAATGCATGATAAGCTGAAACAGCACCCTCGTTCTTAATAAATTGAATATAAACAAATCCTTTTGATTTGCCAGTTCGAGTATCAGTCGCAATATGTACTTCTTCGAGTGGTCCGTAGGCTTCAAATAACTCTCGGAATTCTTCTTCAGTTGAACTGTATAAAATATTCCTAACAAACAAACGCCCAGTTTCAGAGATTTTCTTTACAGTGATTTCTTCTGGTGATTCTTGTGGTACAATCGAATACATCTTATGGGCTATTTTATGTTCCACAATCTTCTCTTCATCCTTGGAATTAGACTCGTCCTTTTCTGGTACTTCGAGTGGTTCATTATCTGTCATACGCCTTCTTCTCAATTTTAACCAATCAAGATCTGAAATATTTTCATCATTTGCTAATTTACTTTCTTCTTCTGGTAACTCACTCAAATTGATCATTTTTTCTTCTTCTTCTTCCTCTTTCTCCTTATTTTTCCCTGTTTCTGTTGGTTTAAAGTCTTCATATTCATCATCACTGTTTCTTTCGGGGGCCTGCATTATATTATTTTTACTGTTTTCTGGGACCGTTTCATTTCCATCTTGTCTGGCTAACTCATCCGCCAATGCTTGAGTTGAAGGAGCCCCAGATCCGTCAGCAAGATCATAATTTGCCCATGATTTAACTTGATGAGATGGTTTCATTACTTCCATAAACTCTTTTAATTTAGGATTGTTTTGGATTTCTTCATCAATAGTTGATTTGTTTGTTCTTTGTTTTTTATTCTTTCTTTCTTGCTCATCTATCAACCTAGCTTCTTGTTCTCTAAGTTTTTCGTCATTTAATCTTCTTTTCTCTTTAAATGATAACGGGACTGATGGGTCTGAAAAAGTTTTTGCCAACTGAACATCAATCCGTGCTGTATCTATAAAGGATTTATCAAAAAATCTAGCAGACTCTTTCGCATCATCAAACGATTTATAACCTATAAATGCAAACCTTCTTGATTCACCATTCCTTTTTTTCATAAGCTTGACATCTGTGACATCTCCTTGTCTGGCAAAGTGGTCCCTAAGCTTCTCTTCAGTAAAATATTTAGGAAGACCTTTTACAATTAAACGGGACATTCTTTAATTTGTGTTAATTTGTTGTAACGATGTTATCCAACATATGAGTTTCTTGATGTGCCTCATCTAAGATGAAGATAAAAAAAAAAAAAAAAATTCTTGAAGCCGCACGTTGCAACTCTTTGTGGTTATCAAGATGATCCTATTTCAAGCTTGTTAGATTTAGAGACTAAAGCAATATTACTTGAATGTTCTAAAGAAATTATGGAATTAATAAGCCATATTGGTCTAGTATCTGAATCTGAAGTTAACACTAATTCGTTCGTCTCAAGAATACGGGGCTTCACTATATTGTTGATTCTTTTCGAAGCGGCAATCTTTTATAAAGTTGTATCGATTGCTTGCATAGGATTGAATTATTTGCTTCCGGAAAGTATTAGTAACATCAAAAGATTATGTGCTTCTATGTTCTGGGAACTATGTCTTTATTTTTTAGTATGTTTATTCACATTCAAGTATACCCTCTGCCTATATTAACAGCTTTAGGACTTGAACAGAGTAAATGTCGTAATTTCAGGAGATGAAATAAACACTGACTCCGCAGTAATTATCAGTAACCACAAGTCTTTGGCCGACTTCATAGCAATGGCATATTTGGCAAGGTACACCAATAATGACCAAGCACAAATTGATAAAGAAAAGCATCAAACATTCAAAAATCTAACTCTTCCAAGAATTAACTTTTTCTCATGGTTTAAATTATGGAGAGTTCCATCATTAAGGGTATTGATAAACTTAGCAAAGTGTGATGAAAACTGGGAATTAGAAAGCTCTTTAAGTCGAATGGTATTTGGAAAAATCATGAAAACCAAAGTTCCCGAGTGGATTATCTTATTTCCTGAGGTGAACATATGGACGGAAGAAGATTCTAATTTACAAAAAATTCAAAGTGAAAAATTCTACTTACCAAAATTGCATAACCTATTATACCCACGATTTTCCGCTTTCTATAATGTGATATCAACCTTGAATAATAAAAATCATTCCAAGTTTAATCAGCTATACGATATATCAATTTTATATCATGCAAGAATGACAAGCAAACAGCAAATTTCATTCTCTACGAATACTAATTTGCCACTAAGCTCATCAGATATTACCAATCCTGATAGCGAGATGCACATATTCTCTCCGAGTCTATTAGAGATATTTTCCTCTGTGTATCCTATTACGATAAACATAAATGTGAAATCAAAGAGACTACTGAGAATACCTACAAAACGGAGCAAAATGGAAAAATGGTTAGAAAATACGTGGGTTGAAAAAGACAAGTTTTTAGAACAAGCAAAAATAGATCTATTTAAGACAACAACAAAACCAGCTACATGCTCTATTGTTGGCGAATTACCTGTTACTTCACCAGTTAAAACAAATATATTTAAACTGAGTTCTATAAAAGTATAGAATTATTAGGTAAAGCTTTAGGTTAATATACAGCTTATTTAATCTTCTTGAATAAGGCTAATTGGTAAGCTTCTAATTATCGATTTTTGACGTTCATCTCTTTGTACCCTATAGAAATGATCTGTAAATTTATCTCCATTAATGTGGCTTAAGAACTTTTCATCATGAGTAATAACAATTAGCTGGAAGTTCTTCTGGTTCTTCCTAAATTCAATGATTTTGTTTAATGCTTGAGCTAAAGATTCCGTATTTTCCAGGTCTAAATTAGTCGTAGGCTCATCTAACGCAATAATACCACAGTTTGCACCAAAACACTCCGCCAACGCTAATCTTATTAAAATACTGGTTAATACCTTTTGACCAGCAGAACACCTACCTCTCATATCCAACTCAGAATCTTGCTTATACATTACTACCCGGTAATTATAAGACCTGTTTCCTTTGGCTTGAACATTTACGTCACTTTTAATTGAGATTGTATCAACGTCTGTACCTTTATAAGTTTGTCTCCATAGTTCACCTAATATTCTGTTTATATCTTCCATTTTCATACTGTGATATTTCATAATCGCATTATCTAGTGCTTTCGAATATGTTTGTATATCATTTGACACTAGCATATTTGTTTGCAACTTGATCCATTCTTCATGGTATGTCTTATCAATATCCTTATATTCATTGACTAGTTCATTATGAAGCGACGATATCTGATCCTTCATTTGTCTCACTTCACCTACTTTTCCAGCATAATCAGCGTTTAATTTTGATAAAACATTTCTCAAATTCCCAGAGACCTCCTGGTATTCGTCTTTTTTTATTTGTGCATTCGAAATATTAAGGCTATGAATTTGGCTATCGATATCGTTTAATTCTTTTTGAATATTTCTATATTCCAAGTTGTCACGAATATTGTTCTTTACATTTGAAGATTCGTTAATGGATTTCTCAAAGTCTTTTACTTGAGCTTCTAATTTTTTTATTTCAATTTCAAAATTTTTTATATCAGTTTCCACCTCCTTGACAGCAGTTTCTGTTTCTTTAAGCTTTGGTAACTCTGTTTGCAAGAATGATTTCATAGCGTTGTGGAGCCTTAAGAATTCTGAAACTATTTTCTCAACTTTATCTACGTTGTTCATTTCTCTTTCTCTTACTTTCTGGTTAATTTCACGAGTTTTCTTCAATTCATCCTCATAAATACCTTGCTTGTTATAAACCTCATCCAAATAACTTCTGATGGCTTCTTTTTTATTATTCAAATCGCTAATATGTTTCTCATTTTCATGGATTAATTCCTTAAAATTATTAAAGTCAATGAGTGATCTCTCCATGTTACTGATTACTAATTGTTTATCTTTAATGGTTCCCTCTAATTTTGACATCTCCTTTTGTTTAATAAATTTTAATTCATTTTTTTCATTTATTTGCTCGCGTAAGTTTTTAATCTCCTGGTTCTTCGATTGCTGAAGTTCTTGTAGTTCTTGAAGTGACATTGTCGACGCTCCGTATTCATCCAATTCATCTTTTAATACAATAATATGTTTGTTACTGTCATTAATATCATTATTAATTCGTACAATATCATATATTGGGTTCTTTAGGCTATTCAAAACCTCAATATCGGATTTCAAAAATTCTAGACGCTTAAGCTCCTTTTCATATTCATTTTGCACCATTAAAGCATCTTTTTTGGATTCATTAATATTTGAAGTCATATCTAACACGTCTTGTGAGATCTTTCTATATTGAAGTACATCGGAATTTATTGCTTTCGTGGAGTCTAATTCCTTCCTTGCTATCTCAACATTCTCAGTCAATTGGGTAACATTCATTTTATTAACATCATCTTGCAATAAATTCATAAAATTATTTAATCCTGGGGAATCGAAACCTCGTAAGCATAATGTGCAATGCTTATCTTTCTCTGCAATTTCGATAGCCTTGACCTTAAATTGCCGACTAACTTCAAAAGTATTTAAAGCATCCAGAGTGTCCCGAACATCTGCCTCTAAATCTTCTAGTACGTTTTCATATTGATCAATTTCATCTTCCCTAATCTCTTTTAAAATCCTTACTTTATATGATTCCAATCTTTCTTCGTAACTTTTCAAGGACATTCTCCTTGCATCTGACAATGCGTTTAAAGAATCCAACTTCTTACTTTTACTATTTACATGGATCTGTTGTTTCTCGATTTCGGCAGAAAGTATAGCCATTTTCTCATGCAATAATTTTTCACATGATTCGACCTTAAAATTTGGTGATACTTTATCAGTGAATAACTTCTCATTATTGGACATAATCCTTGACAAAGCTTTAGTTTTATGTGTAATAGACTCTTTCAATAACGATAACTTCGCATGTAAATCTGATTGTTTGTTCCCTGCGGAAATCTTTTTGTTAAGTTCATCTTGATCGTTTTCTAATACTACAAGCTTAGAATTACAAGATTCTAACTTAGACTCAAGACCAGTTGAATCAGACAAACTTTTCCTTTCGTCATACTTTGAAAGCAAGCTTTCTAATTCAGACTTTACCATTTCTAAACTACCTTCGTTGTATTTTAATCCTTCAATCCTTTTCTTAAATTCATTTATCTTTGCGCCTCCTTTCTCTATGTTTTCATTGCAGTAATCTTGATGCTGTTTTTCTCTTTGTATAGAATTAATTACCTCTCGAAGAGAATCCTCAATACCTGCTTCGTTCTCAGTATGTTTGTTAACCAAAGATTTGAAGTCGGACTTAGCCTTTTCTAACTTTTGCTCAATAAGTTCTCTAAATTGATCAATTTTCTTATCGTTTTTTAAATCCTCATCTGAATATGACAAATTAAAATCATCTTGAGATTTATAAACAATGTTAGACAAATTAATAACATTTTCTTTGTATTCTTCTTCCTTCGATCTTAAAGATCCTTCTAGTCTTATAATTTGATTATGCTCATTTCTTTTGTCTTTCAAGTTCTCGAGTACAATAGCATTTTGATCATTTAATGTCTTGATCTGTAAAGCTTTCTCATTGGTTAAGTTTTCATAGTTATTCAATTGTTTAGTCAATTCGTCATCCAAGCTAGGTAGTTTATCAATTGATTTATCAAGTCTCTTTATTTGCTCATTGTAAGATTTTTGAATAAAATTCAAGTGCTCAACCCTGGATAGGGTTTCCTGGAATTGTTGGTTCGATAAGAATAATGTTTCAGCTTCCTTCTCCTTTTTTTCAATTTCTATGGTTATTGCCGCAATATCGTCTGAATATGTCTCCACTTTCTGATTTAAATCATTTACTTTTTCGTTGATTTTCTTCGCTCTAGTTTTATCTATTTTCAAATGGTGAACGCTTTGTTCTATTAGCTTAATGTCAGTAGCCATATCTTTCTTGATCGTCTTCAAATTATCCAAAACTTTTGTAAACTTCAGAGCTTCAAATATATCATCAAATCTCTTTTTTAAAATGGAAGCTTCACTCAACGGCCATAAACTATCATCCTGATGACAAAATATAACATAGTCCAAAATAGCTCTGGATGCACCCAAGTAAATTGGAATTGAAGTATCCAATTCAGCATTTTTTGTACTCATAGTCGTCTTTGTTCCTTTATCCATTACGGCTAATTGGCCATCCAAAGTCTTGAAAGTATTCGATGAAACACCTGTTCTCGTTTTCTTCTTAGTTAATTGCATCGTCCTAGTGGTTATCATAGATTTACCATTTGCATTTAAAAATGCTAATTTGACTTGAGCTGTCACGGAGCTTCTCGACGCTATTGAAGGATCATTAACGAATGCTCCACCCTTAGAGTTAGGAGGCAAATCACCTGTCGTTGCATATTTCAAACACTCAATAATTGTTGTCTTACCACACCCATTTTGCCCACATATTAATGTTAATGGAAATCCAAATTGAATAGTTTCGTGACGCTCTGAATCAAAGGATCTAATCCCTTGGATAGAGAGCTTAAACAAACTTGACATTTAAAGATTGAACTGAAGAGCGCTTCACCTAGAATTGTTGTAAAATTAATTTAGTGAGTCGAGTATTCCTGCACAATATATCTACAGTCATAAAAGTACTAGTTTAATTAACAAATATCTATTAAAAATATAAAATAAGTTATAAAAGTATACAGTTAAATTACTTGATATGGGTCTTAGCCAATTCACCAGCAATGTCTTCGACATCATCTTTGAGACTGACATCATCTTTGAGGTGTACGCCTGCCAATACTTTCTCCAATTTATCTAAATCTTCCTCTTCCTCTTCCTCTTCTTCCTCTTCTTCCTCTTCTTCTTCGCTGTCAATTTCTTCTAAGTCGTCCAATTCATCAAGTTCACCCACACCTCTATTTTCGAAAATTTCACCAACCTTTTCGATAAATGCGACGTCTTCATCAAATCTGTTACCATTCAATTCTAACAACTTCAACTTTGGCAATTTCTTCTCGATTGCAATCAATAAGTGATTCAAACTAGGGGTCTCTAATTCATTATATTGTATTTTCAAAACCGTGAAATTTTCTCTAATCATACCTTCTTCTAAAGCTTGACACAACTTTAAGGAACCTTGAGATTTCAATAAACAGTCATTGAGATTTAATTCTGTTAAATCATTCCAATTAGATAAGGCATTTGCCAATACAGTAGATGCTTTTGTGGTCAAGGTATTATCTTGTAAGTCGATAAGTTGTAATTTCTTGTTCTGCGATAAACCATTTTTAATCAAATTCATAATCCCACTTGGTCTGATACCATTTTGGTATAATCTAACAACTTGTAAATCTTCGTGATTTCTCAACCCAATTGACAAATAATTGGTGGAACCATTTTCTAATCTGTTTCTCCCACAAATGAATGTTTTCAACGAAACCTTGCCCTGTTGTTTCTTGGTCTGAGACAATTTGAAAAGTGATTTTCCGATTCTAGCACCCGCAAATGGACCCATGCCATTGTTCGACAAAATCAAGTGCTCAATAGATACTGCTCTTGCCAAGTAATCTTCAATTGGCTCGATAGTTTGCAAACCAAACGCGTTGTCACTCAAGTTAATTATTTTTAAGTAAGGACATTGTAAAAATGCTGGTAACAAATGCTGTAATGATTGAGGAATTTCAGTATTTAATCTGCCAGTATACAAGTCCGAAAAATCAACCTCGACTAATGTGTCTTTATGCTTCAAGATAGATGCTGCTAGTGCTTCGGATGCTTCAATACCAATAGTATTACCAGAGAAATCAAGTTTTAAAAGGTTAGCCTTCAATGCTATTTCATCCAAATATGGTTCAATGTCCTTTTTTGAATCGAACTTCAACTGTTTACCATGAATGGAATAAGTGTTTTCTGGAGTCACTCCTAAATCAACTTCGATAGAGGCCATTTTCCTTATCTATCTGCTGCTATGTGAATAAAATGACTTATGTACAATCAGTTAAAAAAATTCCTTGAGAGCAAACACGAATCACGTGATCTCACTTTTGGGAATTTCGACAACATTAAAACTTTTCTCATCTACAAACGCTAGTAAGTTGAATCTAATATTTTTAATCTACATTAATAATATATAAAATGTCTGGTCGTATTCCAACTCCAAAACCTGAATCTAAGTTCGAACAAATTAAAAAAACTCCAGCTTTTACCATTGCTTTTAATGCAACTTTATTCGCTGCCGGTGTCTTCTTCATTCAATCTCCATTAATGGAAATGTTGGTTCCACAATTATAAATTGAATAAAACGAAAAATACAAGAAATTATAATATAATACCGTAGCCTAGTGTGGTATGGTTTAGTTACTGAAGCATCCTAGATGGTATAATATCTAACTGTACATAAAACTTAGTGTATAAAGAATACACAATAAATGTATGAATAATGTGTAAAGTCGTACTCAGCATTATCTATCTAAGTTATATTGGATAAGATTGATGCAATTTGCGATAGATACTTTGCTATGACTATAAAAAGTTAGGCGAATACTCCCTACAATACCCAAAAGTCCATTCTCTTTCTGCATGATCTATATCATTGGGTACTACTATACCCCTCTATTTCCCTCTATCTTTCGTCTTATATTCTTGTTCAGCAAAGTCCCATCGACCCAAGCTAATTAACAAACGCTGGTTAACCTAGGCCCAATTGCCGATCATTCCACGATAACAATGTGCATTGCAGCTCCGTCGCTATCAGTTGAAATTTTTGAAGATATATCTCTTACGACATACACTTTCAACTGCTAGAAGAAATCATTTCAATCTTATTATGATAAATGCAGACACTTAGAAGAACGCTGATGGTAGTAGTTGCCACCGACCCACAATGTGCATTTGGTCTCGTTGCTCACTGTAACAGTGTAATGCAAATCCTTCCTCTCGGCCACGACTCCTCACCAAGTCTTTCTCGTCTTTCCCAAGTTCTATCGCCTCCCTGTATCGACTACTGTACCCTGGAACCATAGCTCGACAAGTGTATTTGCTTATGTCACGTGATAATATTATCTGGCACATTGTTTTACTTCAAAATAAGTGAATGAAGCATCCATAATGGTGGTCAGGTCCGAGTGTGTACCTTTCTACAGATTCCAGTACCGCAAGGTTTCAATGATTGCAAAAAGTTGTACCATCGACTTCAATTTATGTCGTCTCCCATCAATAGCAGCAAAAGCACCTTTTGGTCCGCTACCCATATTTCGGTTACAGGCGCGCCATCTGGCAATGAGCAGCTTCGTCCCACATCTCCCGGAACCCGCTATCCAATCGAGCCTCACATATAAATGTAGGTCCTCTCACTTCCTTATCATCTCATTCCGTGGCTCGGTGCCACTTTGGTATCAAACTGACCGAACTCACGTGCATCATACCTATGTTTTCGTCTAAATATGCCATCAGCTTTTTTTACTACCCGTTAAGTTAAATCCCGAGGTAAACGTCCCCAAAAGTTCCATCTTTTGGTACCCCACAGGTTTGTACCAGTTCCCTAGAATTAACATATGAAAATATTTCCTGCATATATTCTCTATATAAATTCCAATAACCCCATTACGTCGTATGATATCAATGTGGTACCTATCGTACGATAGTGTTCAGGGTCTATATGCTTCATCTAGAAGCATGTGTAGCTCAAAGGTTTTAGCACAACAACTAGTACGGGAAGTTGTGCTGTTTCTTTGGGAACTCTGTTAAGTGTTAGAGGAGGTCGCGATTATCCTCGGTTCATCATGAAATAATTGACCTCGGTAACATGTGCCGAAATCATTACTAGCGCGAATACTACGGGCTATTATTACACACTGATGCTATTAATCAGTATTTTGTGGAGAATCAGAGGGATTGAAATTATATAAAGTAAACTGAAGTTTCAGTAAAATTTTGGTTACGGTTTTTTTATTCCTCAAGAATTTAATTGTAATATTTTTTATTAATTACTAAACATTACTTATTTCTACAACAAAATGGTTAGTGCTACTAATACAGTAAATTCAGGTGTGCCACCAAACCCAGCAGCTCTGATTCAAGCTGAAAGGGCAGCTGCTAAATTCGACCCTAAAGAAATGCACTATTTCTTGGAAGGAAGCAAGGAAAGAGCTGAAGTATTTAAGACTTTGATGCAACAAATGGAAAGAGATCCAGTTTTGGCGGCAAACTTCAAGTACTACGACTTGACCAAGGAGCAACAGCGTGAGTTGACTGCTTTGAGAATCGACCGTTTGACGAGGTACATAGAAAACGAAGGGTTTGAAGACTTCAACAAGAGAATGTCGCTTTTGGGTGTTTTTGACCCACAATTATCGACCAGAATCGGTATAAACATAGGCTTATTCGTGTCGTGTCTTAAAGGTAACGGTACTGCGGAACAAGTCAAGTACTGGGCCATGGAAAAGTCTGCCGTGTACATGAGAGGTATCTACGGTTGTTTTGGTATGACCGAATTGGCACATGGTTCTAACGTTGCCGGTTTAGAAACCACAGCTACTTTCGATGAAGAAAATGACGAATTTATCGTCAATACCCCACACATTGGTGCGACCAAGTGGTGGATTGGTGGTGCAGCACACTCTGCTACCCACTGTTCAGTCTACGCCAGATTGATTGTCAAGGGTGAAGACTATGGCGTTAAGACGTTCGTTGTGCCATTGAGAGACTCTAACCATGATCCAATGCCAGGTGTCACTGTTGGTGACATTGGTTCCAAGATGGGTAGAGACGGTATTGATAATGGTTGGATTCAATTCTCCCACGTTAGAATCCCAAGATACTTCATGTTACAAAAGTTCTGTAAGGTTTCCAGAGACGGTGAGGTTCAATTACCTCCATTAGAACAATTATCTTACTCTGCCTTATTAGGTGGTAGAGTTATGATGGTTCTTGATTCTTTCAGAGTCTCAGCTAGATTTTGCACTGTTGCTTTAAGATATGCCATTGGTAGAAGACAGTTTAAGGCCGGTTCTGCTGCTAATGACGAAAATGCTTTAGAATGTCAATTACTTGACTACCCATTACATCAACGTCGTTTATTACCATATTTAGCTTTGTCATACGTTATCTCAGCAGGTGCTGTCAAGATTGAAGAAGCCATTGAAACTACTCTTAACGAGTTAGACAAGGCTGTCGAAACCAATGACATGGGAGCCATCATGAAGTCGATTGACAATATGAAGTCATTATTCATTGATTCTGGTTCCTTAAAATCTACTTGTACTTGGTTAGCGTCTGAAGTGATTGACCAATGTAGACAAGCTTGTGGTGGTCACGGTTACTCATCCTACTCTGGATTCGGGAAGGCCTATAATGACTGGGTTGTTATGTGTACCTGGGAAGGTGACAACAATGTCTTAGCTATGTCTATTGGCAAACCAATCATTAAGCATATTCTTTCTGTTCTTGACGACGGTAAGAAGGTTAAAGGCTCTGCTTCTTTCTTGAATAACTCCAAGCAATACTTGAACGAAGAACCAGTATTGAAATCTGCTGAAGACTTAAAGGACCTCAAGAAAGTCTTACTTGCTATTGAGGTTGTTATTATTAGAGTAGGCTACCAGGCATCTCAAACCTTGAAGCAAAACAAAGGTGATTTCGATACAATTGGTGCAGAAATGGTTACTCTTTCTAAGTTGAAGGCCCACCACTACATGTTGGAAGAATTTTTAAGAAGAACTACTTCTTTCGAATCAAAACAATTAACTCCTTACTTAGAATCTATTGCGAAATTATATTCCTCCACAATTGTCTTGGAAAGGTTTGCTGGTGACTTTTTAGCTCAATCCGTCTTCCCAGCCAAGTTAGCCGGCGAATTGACTTCTAAGTACATCCCGGAATTGTGTAAGGAAATCAGACCTCACGTTATCCCATTAACTGACTCATTCCAACAATCTGATATGGTTATTAATTCTGCCATTGGTAGTTTTGACGGTAACATCTATGAAAACTACTTCGATGTTGTCAAGGCCCAGAACCCACCTTCCGAAACTAAGGCACCATACTCTGATGCTTTTGAAGCTATGTTGAACAGACCTTCCAAGGAAGAAAGAGAAAGATTCGAAAAATCTGCTGAAACTGCTAAAATTTTATCTAAATAATTAGCCGGTGTATAAGCTGTATTGTATATCTCGTTATTAGATTTTCAATTATGAACTAATGAAAGTTGTTATTTATTTATCTCATTCAATTAGTTTGGATTTCAAGCTATGTTATAGGCCCATGTATTTACCGACACAATGAGTAAGAATTACTCATTTTGAAGATCTTGCTAGATATAATTCTAGACCCCTCCTGACCACTGCCCTTATTTACCATTTATATAGCACGCATTTCGAATGGTCTATATCACTTAGTCAGTCCGAGTCAATCAAATATAGTGATCCTCTATATTCATTAACCTTTTTATAACTACAACTAGTCATCATTCGCATGTTGCAACTCCTCTGTTTTTGTCGAATTTGAACTCGCCTTGAGAATCAAAGACGTACTGCTTGATGCAACAAACTATGGTGATCAGTGGGTATACATTTTAGTCATCTTTCTGTTTACGATTATTTACTCAGTAATATTAGTACCCAAATGTGTGAAAGGAATACCATCTATCATCATTTTGGTGACCTAAACAATCTTTACGCTATTTTGCAGCAATGGCCACGCCATTGGGAAATGAGTGTTCGTATTTTTATAGCTACTGCAATCATAAAAACGATTTGTGGGGCTACACGAAGGGTGTGGTAATGATAGGGGTAATCGCTTGTTTGTGCTTTGGCTTATCTTCGCTATTGCTCTTCGTGTTTACAGTCATACCCTATACGTGCTCAAGGATGATAGCCACCGACAACTTCAGGGTAGGCGTCATTTTCGTGAAGGATACGGCGCCGTTATACACACACACACGACATAAAGAGGATATTAACCACAAGGCATTGTCCCTGAGTAGTCCGAAAATTCGTGAGGGTGGGTATGCTATAATACCCGGATACCCCAACTATTCGGATGTCCCTACCACGCAAATAACCATCTGGAACAACCCTGCAATACTTGTTAGCTTTTGAACCTAGCAATAAGATTATGCTATTCTTGGTCCGGGAAAATTTCGGTTGACATGTACGATCCTATGGCCCATGTAAAAAGATTTCATAGAAAAAAATCCTTACGTTTCACCTACGTACTATGAAACATGTCAAGCGACGACGTCAATTCTTAAACAGACTCTTCTCGTATCCAATCTTCATGTACCCAATACATATTCAAAATTTTTTGAACAGAACCAAGTAACGCATAATTTAAAGTCCAACAAAATGCAACAACTGCCACAATCGTACGCTTTAACAATCATTGAACATTTGCAGCTTTAAGGTATCCGCTCGCCTATTACTATGGAGAAAGTGCTTATTTCAGCATTGTTATTGAGTATTCTTAACTGAGTGTATATCCGGCCTAACTAACCGTCTACCATTATTCCAATTGCACTTGTAGTAGCATCCTAAAAAAGCAGGTAACAGTTGTATAGATTATATAATACGAATACAGAATCATGAGATTCTGGATAAATCGGTTATTAATTGAAATTTGGTACATATTGTTTCACGGTTAGCCATACGGAGTTAAATTATACCCCACAAACTGATAAAGAGGGGAGAATTATTCTCATAGAAAGTTTGAATATTTATATATTTCCATGTATTTGCACTATACATACACCTTAATTATATTATAATTAAAAATGATTACATCCAATACCGTTAACACCAGTGAACCACCTAATCCATCAAAGTCAATTCAAGATGAGAGACTACAAAAAAACTTCGACCCTACCTTAATGCATGAATTCTTAGAAGGGTCTCGTGAAAACTCCCAGCAAGTATTGAGACTCTACCATCAATTGGAAAGAGATCCAATTTTGAGTTCAAGCTACAGAGATTATGAGATGAACAAGTTGGAGCAAAGAGAGTGGTCGGCGATGAGAATTAATCGTATGAGTAAATATATTGAGAACGACACTGTGTCAGACTTTCAAAGAAGATTGAATTTGCTCTCTGTGTATGATCCATCGACAGGCATCAGATTGAGTATCAATTTAGGATTGTTTATGAATTGTATCAAGGGCAATGGTACTGACGCACAGTATAAGTACTGGTGTGTTGATAAGGAAGCAGGAAAACTTAAATGTTTGTATGGTTGTTTCGGGATGACTGAGTTGGGACATGGTTCTAATGTTGCAGGATGTGAGACTACCGCGACCTTTGACAACGAGACCGATGAGTTTGTTTTAGATACTCCACATATTGGTGCTACCAAATGGTGGATTGGGGGAGCGTCGCATTCGGCGACGCATTCGGCGATATACGCGAGATTGATTGTTAATGGGAAGGATTACGGTGTTAAAACCTTTGTTGTACCATTGAGAGACTCCAATCACGACTTAATGCCAGGCGTGACCATTGGTGATATTGGTGGGAAAATGGGACGTGAAGGTGTCGATAACGGCTGGATTCAGTTCTCGAATGTTAGAATCCCTAGATTCTTCATGTTGCAGAAATTCTGCAAAGTTTCCAGAGACGGTGACGTTACGTTGCCTCCATTGCAACAGTTGGTCTATATCTCATTATTGCATGGTAGGGTTATGATGGCAGTTGATTCCTATAGAATGTGTGCAAGATTTATAACCGTTGCAATTAGATATGCAGTTGGCAGAAGACAATTCAAGAAAGACGATAGCAGTGATGGTTTAGAAACGAAGTTAATGGATTATCCATTGCATCAGCGTCGTTTAATTCCATACCTAGCTTTAACATACGCAATGGCTGTTGGTACTAAAAAATTAGAAACCGAACATGCTGAATGTCTTAAGGGATTTGACTATGCTGTTGGTTCTAACGATAAGGGTGCATTACAGAAAGCGATAGAACAAACTAAGTCATTATTTATCGACTCAGCATCATTGAAGTCTACGTGTACCTGGTTAACTGCAGAATGTATTACTGAATGTAGACAAGCTTGTGGTGGTCATGGGTATTCATCGTATTCTGGATTCGGTAAGACTTACGGAGATTGGACAGTACAATGCACTTGGGAAGGTGATAACAATGTTTTAGGTATGTCTGCTGGTAAGGCCATAATTACCAACACGGCATTAGTGATCAACAAAAATAAGAAGATTACTGGGTCAGTTTCATTTTTGACGAATGCAAGAAGCTACATCAATGACGAGTTGATTTTAAAGACTGAAGATGATCTTGAAGACATTTCGTTGATATTGAAGACACTCGAAGTGTTAATTTGCAGAGTTGCAAATCAAGCCATAGATACTTTAGGGTCTTCTGGAAAACAGAATTGGGATGATGTTAGTTTCCAAAGAGTTCTTCTTTCCAAGTTAAGATGCCATCATTATTTATTACAGAACTTCATCTACAGAATCGAAAACGTAAACGACAAGTCTACGAAGGCAGCTTTGACGGACCTCGCCAAGATGTATACATACACCAGTATCTTGGAAAGCTTCTCAGGTGAATTATTGTCGCTTAACGTAGCCTCCCCAAAACTTATCAATCAATTGAAATCAAGTGTGATTCCAACTTACCTCAAGAAAATAAGAAACGAGGCCATCCCATTGACAGATTCCTTCCAGCAGCCAGACATGATTCTTAATTCAGTTATTGGTAACTACGACGGTGATATTTATGAAAATTACTTCGACCTTGTCAAGAGAGCGAACCCACCATCTGAAACCAAGGCGCCATATTCTGCAGCGTTTGAGGCCATGCTCAACAGGCCTTCTAAGGACACAAGAGAAAGATTCGAGAAAACAGCAGAAACTGCGAAAATTTTATCTAAGTAAGCATGAGCCTGATCTAGACCTGCTTGATCGGGACTTGTAAATGCAATCACTAGTGCTGTCTCCGAATCAACTATTTAGATTACTCTATATATACTTGGTTTATGAATTCTACAATTCAAATGAAGTCGAACCTTTACATGTAAATGTCTTGCGGACAGCAGCAGTTTTCCGTCACGCATGATCGCTTATATGGACATATATTGCTCAGGATAAAGATTCTAGTGTGAGTCAATATATAAATTCCCACATACATACGAAATACGAATCCTCTCGGTGGCCAAGCTGGCTAAGGCGCGAGACTGTAATGAGTACCTCAGAGTAATCTTGAGATCGGGTGTTCGACTCACCCCCGGGAGATTCTTTTTTTCTTTGGGTCGGTATTAGCTGAATTTCTTGTCATTCTTCCCAGACTTAATATGCGCTTAAGTAAGAATTCTGAAAACATAATCAGTTTAGTATACGAATATCATAAACTACAATTAGCCGTGTCGATAATAACAGCTTCATATTATGTTCTTATAAGGCTTGTATGAATTGTGCGCTTAATAATAAACCCCATCGTAATTCACATCGCTGGTTACGGCTTCGAATTCTTTGGCCGTCTGTCACAAAATTGATCGCACAAAACGAGCGATAAAAAAACAAAATATATAAATGAGTTAATTAGACCTCCTTTATTTATTTTTGACGTAGTGATATCTATATACATTATCTACACATCCAAGTTTGTAGGTATACGTCCATCTTTATATCGTCAAGTTCCTCCAGTGGTCAATTGAAAATGAATTCTGAAAAAATTATTGCTATCATTCTTGGTATGTATTCACACGAAATGTTGACGTATTCTATCACATATTACGATTGTTCGGAGTCCTAGGAACAGACATAATATTGGTACTATGCGCCAATGCATCAGTGGGCGTGTCGATATGGCCCCCTACCAGAAAGTATTGTTCCATTACTAATTTCCAGCCCTATTGTTGCCTCCATTGGCCGTTTTTATGAGAGAAGGGGTTGGTTCGTCGCTTTTCATTAATATTGTGTTGTGTATATTTTTCTGGATCCCGGCCATTTTACATGCGTTGTACGTTGTTTTGAAAAACTAAACTGATAAATGAATAAAATCTAGAGTAATTTCAATTACGTATTAATTATGATCCTAGCTAGTGAATACCAAATTTTGTATAAAATAAATGCTTGCAATGACGATAGGATGAACGAGTTCGTATGACGGACGGTTTTCGACGCGTAGGTGTGCTGGGTATATACATGTAAAGAACAGGTCGTATATAATGTTCGGTTAATATCACATAGATTAGTATTGTATTCTCGGTAATTGGTTATCAACCAATTAAACAAAAAAGAAATAAACTGCAAAATATGTACTATATACACGACTTACTGATAAATATCTCTCTCTGCAAAAGGATAATAGAGAGTAAATTGCTGTCAAAGAGAATACCAGAATATATAGACAAAAAATGATGACAGAGAAGATGGTTGACACTGGACAGCCTCAGGCATTTTCGTTCAAGAAAAAGCCCGTTGATAAATACGTCAACAATTCAAACGTGCATTCAGTCATATCAGATATAATACCTCACTCATCTAATAGACCAATTTCAAACAACAACTATTCAAATGGCCAGGATGGTGGTGGAGATGAAGGGTTTAACAATATTAACTACGACGAGCAAATACGGGCACCGCGGATGAGTAGTATTTCCCGTTCATTTAAGGATAAGGATAGCGATAACGAGGAACCATTTGGAGGAGGATCGCTGACAACAGAACCGAGAGGATTATGGAACGTGCAAGAAAACAGAGGTGACGTGGGAGTACTGAACGACTCTTATATTCCGGCGAACTTTGACTTATCACAGCCTACGAGAAGGTTTTCTATGCCGTACGAGGTGGCCAACGGTGTGCCCGATGCCACGATTTTGAGCTACACCACTAACAACTATATCTACGAACGAGACCGCAGCGTATCGAGCTCAAATTCAAACTCGAATAGCAGCTCTAACTCCAACACAAACACAAACTTGAAGAATTTGAACTTGGACATGCTTCGGGACGAAGGTCCGCAGCAACTGAACTTAGTGAAAGCTTTGAACAACTTGAATAGCAACGTGACGACAGAGGAACGAAACGAAGTTTTGAAGACTAACCGCATCAAACACCGACCTCAGACATCTGCCAGTCACTTGTCCGAAGTCGATGGAACTGACTTGCAGCAAGTGTACAGGTTAAAAAAGCCACTCTGTATTCCTGCGGTTCTAAGACCCCAAAGCGTGTCACCTATATCATCGCAGTCGCCAAGGTTACTGAGCTCATTTGAAGCATCTCCAAAGAAGATGAACTACTCGATTTCGATAGATTGCGGTACTACTTCAACTCATTATGAATGGGGCCAATCTGCTGAACCCACGCATAGTCATTGGAGGCCGAACAGCTATACATCCAACTGCATGAAATGCTTCGAAGCGTTTGGTAATTTCTTCTCCCCGCAACGTAAAAGAAGACATCATTGCAGATTTTGTGGTCAACTATTTTGCTTTGACTGTCTATGGCACAAGAGCAATGTGGACCAGTGCCGCAACTCTAGCAGCATACGACCTGCTAAAGGTGGAGGTCTCGATGGTGCAACATTGCTAGATGCAAAAGCACGGTTTGTAATCCCCATCTACGCAAATTTGCAAACCAGTCCTAACATTCAGTCCCTTTCAGACTTGTTTCGCAATTGCAAAGTCTGCAAAGACTGCGGATACAGTTACTACATGCTCGTTACCAATGTCAATGCAAATCTAACTCGGTTTCTAGACGAAAATAACATCAAGGACTTCAAGCTCCCATCCATTTTCATTGAAAATTGGTACGTGAATTCTGCTGGTCTCGCAGACCATCACACCCACCATCGTGATCCAGCGCAAGATGTCACAAAAGATGTGTCAGCTTCTAACGAGGCGAATGCAAACTTCACGCATGCAGCATATTCTACCATCACCACAGCCATAAACCGCACTACCGACGATTCCACCAATGACATCGTTGATATCTCCACAGCTGACCCTCTTAGGAAATCGTCGATTGCTAGCGTGCCGTCAGATTGGACCTGGAGCTCCTTCTAGACACTATATACTAATACGTTACGCACGCACACTCTTTCAAAGAGATGAGGACCAGATCCAACTAATCTTTACAATTACACTCAGATTCCCTAGAATACTGACAGAAGTTCCTGTTTTACTTCATTTCGTTAATCAATTATTATGAGACTATTTATTTATTTTCATTTCTACTTACGTGACAATACACCTATTTATACCCAATCTAGCATAATTATCGTAGTTGCGGCGACAAAATCCTATGGTCGTGTGTTTGTGAAGCGAAGTTCGAACAGTTGCGCTTCAAAATTTCATCACTAAGCGGCTAGCGAGTGTTAACGTTCATTTCTTGTAGTTATACATCTAAATTAAGACATAACACCACAGGCCTCAGATATTTGTATTCAGAATAGATAAACAAGTTAAGTTATAAAGCTATTCATATTGAGTATACAAACGACACGTTAATTATTTTTAGAATCATTTTAAATAACTTGATTAACCTTAACCTTATTAATCAGATATTTAATCTTCAAAGACGATTTTGTTCAAATTGTTAGAAACATATTTACCTTATAGTGATTTGTTGTATTGTGACTTCAAATCAAATATAAGGACACGTTAATACAAAAAGGGACTTCAGATTTAGGTTTCGAATTTAACTTTCAGACTTCAAAGTAGACGTTTTCAAATAACCGCCATGTACCAACAACCCAACCACTCGTACCAGTCTTCGGATTCGTTGAGAAGATTATCGGCCAACAATCCCTTCAGGCAAAATAATTTCGAACCACCAAGACACGTCAATAGATCCGCGTCGTCGCTCGGATCGGGCCACTCGACATCGCACAACCAGGCATTTGATGACTGGGTAGAAAAAAACAAGCAACTTATAGAGGTATCGGACGACGACGACGACCTTTATAATCTGACAAACGCTGTGGACATGAACTTGAATATGAAAGTGGCCGGTGATGCGCGCGGGCCAGAAGAGTATAATAATTACAATGAACTTGCCAGACCATCGTTTCCTAACACAGTGAGAGCTGGAAGTGACAGTAGTGTCAATTATAGTGATAATAAGTATGTATCTTTCATTGGTTTATTTACTAACGATGTATCGAGTATTGTTATGAGGACCATATTCTGAATGATTGTTCAATTTGAGGTACACACGGCTGCGCCTATTTAAAGTAGCAATGTGCACACATCTCCACTCAAAACACACTTTTCGTTTGCGTATCTTAACACAATTTTGGATACCACGCAAAGCAAATACTTATAACATCTGTACTGATATTCCCGTGGTACAGAGGAATAATTACTAACTAATATTCATAGAAGAATGTCGTCGAATAATCCGTTCGCGTCGGCTCTTAAGGCTCCAGACGCATACGTCCATCGCCGGGAACCACCACCAATTCCTCTGGCGAGGACAAGTTCAAACACGCCTCCAGCCCGTCCTCCAAAACATTCTGGATTACCTCCTCCATATGAAGAAGCAGCCGGACGAGAAAAAACAAGAAAAGAATATCCAAGAGAAAAACAGAGTTCGTCGTCATCTAGGCATCAATCTTCATCGAGGCGTCACCGCTCTCACAGTGATGGAGGTTCTGCGAGACAAAGCCGTTCTCATAGAGATAAGGAAAGACGTCACAGGTCGAAAAAGTCTCAACCTGAACCAGTTAAGGCTAAGAATTTGGACACCATCGATAAGCTAGACGTGACAGCATTCTTTGGTGGAGGATTTCATCACGACGGTCCATTCGATGCCTGTACTCCACATAGAAACAAGAATTCTAAGGCTGCTCCGGTAATGGCATTCCCTGTTGATGGACCAAATAGCTCCATTAAGGGTGCAGGAGGAAACATCGATAAGAACGAACAAATGAATTTGGCTTTTGGTAACTACGATGGAGATCATGAAAAATTTGTGAACAAGACCTCCTCTGTCAGAAGACAGAGTGCTGATAACCAAGCTCCATTAATTAAGACTAATAGAAAAACAAATGATGTGCCATCCTCGCTATTCACACCAAAACAAAACCCTTCGGTCATAAATTTCGATTCTAATATGAAGGCAGAACCAATACATGGTTCAACCACCGCGGGTTTGGGCTCTTCAACTTTTATTGATGGTGCACCTGCACCAAAGACAACCCATGATGATCAATACTTAAGCGTCACCGGTGGTGGTTTGGGAAGAAAGAAATCTTTAGTTCAAAGATTACGTAAAAACAGTGGAAGTGAAAGTAGTAGCAGAAGAAATTCCAATGATTACTATGACAGGTCTGAAGAAAGAAGAGATTCGACGGGTGGATTTGAATCCGATACCATTGAAGGATCCGGTAACTCATTGCTAAGAAGAGTTAAGAGTTTGAAAGTTGGTAGAAGATGATTCAAGACATTTCCGAGAAATTAATATCACAATAATATCATAAAGCAATTTATAGATTAATCCTTGTGCCATAAATCTTCTCCTTCTTTTGTTTATGATGTATTATAGATTATTGGCTGAGTTACTCAGTTGCTTCACGAAAAACCTTAATGACAACTTGTACTAATGATTTTATTATTATCCTTATTAAACTAGTTTTCAAATACTTTATATTCACGCGTTATTTCTTAGTGCTCTAGTTATTATTCTAATTCTTGTTATTGCTATTATGAGTTAATTGGATTATTCTTTTTACGTCTTGTTTTCCATTACTTGGTCTTGTCTAATGGGCCGGTAGCATGTTCTTTGGTATTCGTGTCTTGTTCAAAAGTTCTCAATCACGGCTCATAAAATAATTTTCACGAATTTTTCAACTGTTACACCTATATTAGTTTACAAACTGACTCTCAAAGTTCCAGAAGGAAGATAGTAACTGAAATCCTATGTATAGAATAGTTAGTAAGGTTAAAGCTAAACCGTTGTTTATTAGCTCGCAAATTGGATCATGCAGATCTATTTCTTATTCGTTACCTACCATACCTTTATTAGACAATTTAAAAATAAGTAAGGATAAGTTTAAAGGATTATATTCAAATAACACAATTGATGAATTATGGTTTAAGAGAGGTACTCAACTTGTTGAAGGACTAAATCAATTGTTGGAGGAAAATAATATCAATCCTCCATCCGATTTAAACGAATTAATTACCTTGACATTCAATAAACCGGACTTGTATGGTATTTATTCATATGCGTCATTAATACATAATTTACAGTTCAGTTTAGAATCTTTGAAACCAAATGAATCAGAAGCAGGAAAATATGTCATTAAAAGAAGCGAGCCAAGCGACTTATTGAAGACGCCATCCATCAGCCAAACATTTAATAACGAACCAGCTGACCCAAATTTGAGAGAATGGATCGTTAACTCATTTGGATCTATTGCTGAATTCCGTACTTTGTTATTAAACTCGGCAAAAGGTATCAAAGGGGATGGTTTGGTGTGGTTGGTTGCACAAGCTACTTACTCTGAAAGCACCATGAGAAATAACCAATCTTCTTCTAACTCAAACGACTTTAAGTATAGCACATTATCTATCATGAATACGTATAATGCAGGTATAGTTGATGATTCCATCAGATCTGGACAAATAACTAAATTAAAACAACAAAAAGAAGCTAAAATTGCGTCATTGAAGAAGAAAATACAAGAAAGAAAACATATTACAAATGATGAAAAAAGTGTCCAAGATTCTGAAAATGTATCTGAAGAAGAAGCTTTAACTTCTCTTGAAAATGAAGCATTAGGACATAGCGATCTAAGCTTAGGGACTGTTGAAGAGGCTGAAGCGGCTACATTATATTCAGACAGAAAATTATTACCTTTGTTAGCTATTGATTCATCCTTAAGAAATTATTTACTCGATTATGGTGTTTTTGGTAAACAGCAGTACTTAGATAATGTTTGGGATTGTATTGATTGGGATGTTGTCTCAAAAAGAGCTCCAATTAGATTTAAACAATCGTTTGAAATGGATTAAACGCGATAGAAATTCATATTTTGTATATAGGACTTTATATTATAGCTATAAATATAAGTATAAAAATTACCGCTTTATTAATTAGGCTTCAGTATCTCAGTTCTTAATAACTTTTTTAACAATCTTTTCAACTTCATCCCAATCGTCGGTGGGAACTCTTGTCATTTCAATGTTACCGAAGTACGATCTAATAGCCATTAAATCTTGGTACGATTTTTTATCATGTACGAATGAGATTGAAACACCAACTCTTCCAAATCTACCCGTTCTGCCAATTCTATGTAAATAAGTTGAAGGATCTGGTTGTCCTTTTTGGTCGACTGGTAAGTCATAATTAACAACCATAGAAACAGATGCAATATCAATACCTCTTGCCAAAACATTTGTAGTAATCAAAACCTTAGATCTACCTTCACGGAAGTCGTCAATCAATCTATCTCTTTCGCTTGTTTCTAAGCCTGCATGCAAAATTGAACATTTATGGCCTTCTTTTTTCATTTTAGCATATAAAATGTTTGCAGTCTCTTTAGTCTTGACAAAAATTATAGACGAACCAATAGTTAATAAACCATATAGCTCACATAAAACTTCAAACTTATGATTTGCGGAATCACAATCCATGTATAATTGTTTAATACCTTCAACATTCAATTCTTCTTGTTTTAATTCTAAAGAATTAGCATTTGGTACAAATTTTTCCGCGTATTTACGGACATCATCTGGGAAAGTCGCGGAAAAGAGAACTAATTGACTTACTTTTGGAAGGGTTCTTTTAACTCTGACACATTGGTCTCCTAAACCTTGAGATTCTAACATATTATCGGCTTCATCCAACACAAATACCTTAACCTTAGAAGTATTTATAAGCTTTCTTCTGATTAAATCTAATAATGTACCCGGTGTGCCAACTAAAACATGAGCATTAGTAGATTGTCCTTTCTCCATTGCATCCGGAACAATTAACTGTGATCTAATCTTAGTGAATTTGCTCATAGTTGTAATGACTTCAAGTGTTTGTCTTGCCAATTCTCTTGCAGGAGCCAAACAGATACATTGAGTATGTGGATCATTTTCGTCAACGCGGGACAACATGGTTAATGAAAAGGCAGCAGTTTTACCAGTACCAGATTGTGATTGACCAATCATATTTTTAGGTGGGTGGGAAATTAACAACGGCAAAGCCTTCTCTTGAATCTTTGATGGTTTATTAAATTTCATGGCATATAAACCTTTTAGTAATTCAGGACTTAATCCTAATTCTTCAAATGATTTCACTGAATACAAGGGTGAGTTTGGATCTGCTTGTAAATCAGCTAACTTCACCTTGACTTCATAAGTAGACTTCACTAAATTACTCGCTGGTTCTTCCTCTTCTGTCTCGGTGGTATTTTTTGTGTTGTTTGGTAGTGTAGGCTCATTAGCTTCAACAACAGGTTTACTTGTTTCTTTGTTCTCATCATCAATTGATTTAGTTTTTGTTGTATCAATTTTTGACGCAGTACTATCGACCTGGGCTTTCTTATCTATAGATAATGAAGAAAGCAACTCAGCTGCATCAGATTCTACTCTTGTAGCTTCTTTCGACATATTACTCTATCTTGATGAAGTTTCAGCCTTACATATCAGGCAGACGAATACAAATTTCAATATGAAAAAAACATTTTGTCATGTGACTAATGGGAAAACTATAATACATATTATTTAGGATACATTTTACATTAGGATCATCCTTATTAGCTCAGTTGGTAGAGCGTTCGGCTTTTAAGGATTAAAGATTTCTGTCAAAGAGTCGACCGAAATGTCCAGGGTTCGAGCCCCTGATGAGGAGTCCTTTTTTTTTTCTATTACCGCTACTCATATATATGTATATATTAATATATTTATATATAGAATGACAAACAAATGTCCATATTATTAATGGTATAGACGGTAGTTGATCTCCTAGTAATGCGGTAAATTTATAATAAATTACTGTGTTAGCAAAAATCCCCAAAAATTTGAGAGTTCTCACTAAACTCACAGACCAAGAATAAATACTAATTGTTTGATATTCGAAGAATAACGTAATACTACTCATATGAGTAAAAAATCTTTAGGCAAAGGACCTTCGAGTCTACGGAGACGAGAAAATGATACACAATGGAACTATTCTTTAGTAAATATATGGGTGGTTTCACTTGCACTTAAGTTGTTGTTATCGGTAGGTTATCATTCAACAGATTTCGATGTCCATAGGAATTGGTTAGCCATAACATATAACTTACCAATATCTAAGTGGTATATTGAAAACACCTCCCAGTGGACGTTAGACTATCCCCCTTTTTTTGCATACTTTGAGTGGATATTAGCTAAGTTAGTACCAGATTTTGTTCAAAGAGATGGTTGTTTAAAGATAGTTGAAAAAGGATTATACAACCTACCCACAATAATGTTTCAAAGATTATCCGTTATTTTGAGTGAGCTTATTTTATTTGTTTCATTACAATGGTATATTAACTCTTCAAAATCACCCACGGAAGCGAAAAGGGCATATGTTGTTGCATCTAGTCTCGTTTTATCACCAGGCTTATTAATTATTGATCACATTCATTTTCAGTACAATGGCATGTTATATGGAATACTTGTATTGATGATTAATTTCGCGAGGTTAAAGAAGTACTTGATGTGTGGATTCTGGTTTTCATTATTAATCTGCTTTAAACACATCTATTTATACCTAGCTCCAGCAGTTTTCATTTTCTTACTTAGAGCTTATTGCTTAAACTTTAATTTTGGAAATAAGACCAAGGCCTCCTATTCTGTTTCAAAAATGATAAGGTGGAAAAACTTATTTAAGTTATCATCCATAGTCATCGCTGTTTTCACTGTTGCATTTGCCCCCTTTATATATTATAGTGTTATGCCACAACTTGCTGAAAGATTATTCCCATTTAACAGAGGGTTGACTCATGCTTATTGGGCACCTAACATTTGGGCAATTTATTCGGCAATTGATAGATTATTGATTCAGGTATATTATAGAATACCTTTTACTAGGGCTATTTTGTTGAAGATCTTTAAGTTTAATCCTCAATACTTGTGGGATTCCAAACTAGTAAATAAAACGACGAGAGGTTTAATTGGAGATACAGAATTTTTAATATTACCTACTATCACGTCTCAGTTAACTTTCTTCTTAACAGCATTTTACCAAATTATGTCTTTGATCCCTTTATTTCTACAACCTACCTTCAGAAGATTCTTGGGATCATTAACCTTATGTGGTTTTGCATCGTTCTTGTTTGGATGGCATGTTCACGAAAAGGCAATTTTAGTTGTTATTTTCCCAATGTCATTTTTGGTCGGCAGAGATAAAGATTTGCTAGGTCCTTTCAATTTGCTAGTTAGTTGTGCTTATGTTTCCTTGTTTCCGTTGATTTTTACATGCGACGAATGGTTAATCAAAGTTACCTATACATTATTATGGTACATAATCTACTACTTCAGCTTTCAAAAAGTTGTTAGGTTACCCAAGACTAATGGAGGTTATGGGAAGGTAATCTTGGATAGAGTCAATAATGGTTATATTTTGTGTTTAATACCAATTGTTACAGTTGTCAGTTTGATGGATTTATTCGAACATAAATTTGAAATCTTGAGATCATTAGAATTCATGAAATTATTAATTATTAGTACTTATTGCAGTGTTGGTATCATAAGTAGTTGGAATGGCTTTAGTTGGTTATATTTTGTTGACGAAGCCATTTGGAAAGATGAGTAATTAATGAAATAGTCACAGACTAGTGTACTTTATGTATTGAATGCTTCATAATTCATCAATTATATATGAATACAAGAACTTTTAGTAAATATCTAACAGAAAAATTATATATATAGACAAATCGTCTTGTTTCAGTAGGTTTTGAAGTATAATTTTAAGTTCTATATTTTACAATCAATTATTGGTTCTTGTAAGGAAACTGGGTTCTAATGGGGTAATTATCTTTAACTACTGTATAGATATGTTCTATAACTTCTATAGAACTCTGTATAACTAACTCTATTACTCTTTAGCTAACTAACTAACCTTAACTACCGATTATTAGTTCCTAATTCCCTTCCTCCGTACTCGGGATTACTCAGGGAAATACGACTCTTATTTATAGCTTCTGTTTTGCAACCATGCTATCATGATATATACACAGTATATATCAATACGTGTTTCCTTACAGTTCTTAAGACAGGTTTCGTGGTCTAGTTGGTTATGGCATCTGCTTAACACGCAGAACGTCCCCAGTTCGATCCTGGGCGAAATCAGTTATTTTTTTTTCATTTTACTTCACCATACATATTTGATTTGTCTTTCTAGTTCTAAGTAGTCTTGAATGCATTTTGCATTTCTTATTTATTCGCCTTAAGTTTTTAAAGATTCTTTCAAATCGGATAAATTTAGTGCGCGCTGGGAGCAGCAGTCCTTAATCCGGTATGATTGCTGCAAATATAAGGCCATACCGCATCATGCGTTACAGCAACTATAAAATAATGTGGCAGTATAAAAGGTTCGAAAGTAACTCCTGAATATGTTAATGATCATATTTATAAAGAAAAAAAATGTCAGAAGAAACAATTAGCTTAGGTAGATATTTATTTGAAAGAATTCATCAATTGAAAGTTCAGTCCATTTTCGGGGTTCCCGGAGATTTCAATCTTACATTATTAGATAAAATTGATGAAGTTGAGAATTTGACTTGGAGAGGTAACGCAAATGAATTGAATGCAGCATATGCTGCTGACGGGTATAGTCGAGTCAGAAGTACTGATGGACCAGCAAGTGGATTTGCATGTCTTGTTACAACTTTCGGAGTTGGAGAATTATCAGCTTTGAATGGGATCGCAGGATCATATGCTGAACATGTGGGATTGTTACATGTTGTTGGTATACCTGCAACGTCTTCTCAGCAGAAGCAATTACTATTACATCATACCTTAGGTAACGGTGATTATACTGTTTTCCAACGTATGTCATCATCCATTACACAAACTACGGGGATGGTGAAAGATGCAAATACAGGTCCTAAGGAGATAGATCGTGTTATTAGAGAAGCATATATTAACCAAAGGCCAACGTACTTGGCCTTTCCAACCAATATGGTTGATATACAAGTGCCAAAGCTGAGTTTAGATAAATCAATTGACCTATCCATTCCAAAGAACGACCCTGAGACTGAAGCTGAAGTTCTCGAAAGAGTAATAGAGTTGATTGCTAATGCTAAAGATCCCGTTATATTAATTGATGCTTGTTGTGCAAGACACGGTGCTACTCATGAAGCAAGGAAATTGATTGATCTCACAAATTTCAAGTTTGCTATCACGCCAATGGCTAAAGGAGCCAAATATATCGATGAAGATCATGAAAGGTTCGCTGGTGTATATGTAGGTACATTGTCGTATCCATCAGTTAAAGCACAAGTGGAATCTTCCGATTTGGTCTTATCGTTGGGTGCAATTCTTAGTGACTTCAATACTGGCTCGTTCTCTTATTCATACCAAACAAAAAATGTGATCGAATTCCATTCAGACTATACTAAAATTAGATCTGCAAATTATCCAAATGTGAGAATGAAAAGCTTATTGCAGAAACTTTTAGAATCAAATAAATTGAAAGATGCTGCTAAAGCCTATAAGCCCGTGAAAGTTGAGAAAGACCCATTTTCGGAAGAGAAAAAAGATGAACAATCCAAACTTAGTCAACAGTGGTTATGGAGTAAGATTTCGTCGTGGTTGCGTCAAGATGATGTTATCGTTACGGATACTGGTACTTCATCATTTGGTATCATTCAAACCCAATTCCCTAAAAATGCTTTAGGCATTTCCCAAATTTTATGGGGTTCAATTGGATATTCAGTTGGTGCGACTTTTGGAGCCGTTATGGCAGCTGAAGAGATTGATCCTAATAGAAGAGTTATTTTATTTGTTGGAGATGGTTCTTTGCAGATAACTGTTCAAGAGATTTCATCAATGGTGAAGAATAAGAAGAAGCCATATATCTTTGTTTTAAATAATAATGGTTATACAATCGAAAAATTAATCCACGGTGAAACCGCTGACTATAATAATATTCAACCTTGGAAACATTTGAAAATTTTAGAAACCTTTAACGCGGAGGATTATGAGTCTATCAGAATTTCCACGGTCAAAGAACTTCAAGATCTATTCAATGATAAAGAATTCGCCAAGAACGACAGAATCAGATTAATAGAACTTATGCTTGATACAATGGATTCACCTCAAAACTTAATTGAACAAGCTAGACTTTCAGCTGAAACAAATTCTTCAAATTAAACTGGGTTGATAAGGTGTATATAATACATAGTTTAGGGTATATTCGTAATATGTGATAATAATTTATAAATTATCACTTTCAACTAATTTTTAGGGTTGAAAATGTAATCGGGAAATAGTGATTCCCAATCTTCGTTGAACAAATCCGACGTCATTAAAACTGGAGGACCACCAAAAAATTCTAAATTCTCATCAAATAGCAACTCGGTATTTGCATCGGCTATTGTTTTATTATAATCATTGCTATTTCTATCCGATTGATTAGGTACTCCTTGTATTGATTCTATTGGGTTGATTAACGATGTGGTTGTGCCTTCCTTAGATGAAGAGCTTTTGCTGTTGAGATATTCTTGATTTGATTTTGATGACGAAGGTCTGCGAAAGATAGATGTAGGAGACTGGAATTTCACATTATTTTCAAACGGTTGTGGTAACTTTGTAAAGGTTCCTGAGTCATCATTTACGTCTTGAATATTTGAAATACCTGATGGCTGGGACTTGGATAATGGCTCATCATTTATCTTATTGGTATTCAACGACTCGATACAATTTTCATGTTTCCTGGAGTCAATTTCGTTACTGTGTTGCAACTTAATTTTAATCAATTTGTAAGACTTTTCCGCTAACTTCCAGGTTCTCGAACAACCGTGTAAAACATCCATAAAGAATTGCAATCTTTCTTGCTTTTTGTTCACTAATTGCTTACTTGTATTTGTAAGTAAAATGACTGAAATTGAAAGAATAGTACAGTAAACTATAAATATTGAAGCTCGTCTCAATCCATGTGTCTCTTTAAACCGACGTATTGCAACATATAAATCTTCAATTGCATCTGTACATATAATTGTTGGCGATAAATGATGTTGCTCCACGGCGGACTTGGAAATACCAACAAAAGGCCTATTAAGACACAAGATAAGGATATAGTAGTAGTATTTTATACACAGAAGTGTTGGATTATCAGCTGTTTCTTGTAAGTAATTTTTATCCCACGCTAAGTCTTTTGGCAATGATTCCTTCCACTTCATGATCTGGGTATTATATTCAGAAAGTTTCTTCATTCTAGACATTAAATTTAGATCAACATTGTTCTTATCATGATCATCCTCTGATCTTGTAAAAATATCGTTAAGCATACTATCAGAAATATTTATCAACTTAATTACATTTTTTAATGGATTTGATATTTGGGTGTCTTTTTTAGAATTGTCTTTATTAGGATCAAGATACATGTAATCATCGATCCACTCTAAATCGGGTAGATCATCTGTCTCAGGTATCGTGGCGTCAGAAATTTTCAACAACGAAGGTCTTCCAAGTAATAAACTTATAAAATGATCTGCCATATAACTACCCCAATAAATTCTACTCCTAATGGCCACATCTAACGGGCTTAAGTCATCATGGGACTTTAAAAACCATACTTCTGGGTTTAATTGAAAGCCAAGATCAAACCCCATTCTCATAGCATTACCACTTAGCATCCATCCAGACGAATTTGACCCATTACAAATATCATAAAATGCAAGTAATAGAAAACTTTGTAATGAAGTAATCGATGGATGATCCAATTGGGATAAAAGCGAAGATCTTGCTTCACTATAAAAATGAGTAGACTTGGAGTAGACTTTATCATCATCTGACATTCGTGACCCCAAAGCACAAATACTTAGTACTAAATTACGGGAACAGTATAAACTATCAGGTTTAGGATCGAAAAAATCAATTAAGAATGCTTCTCTAAATATAAACATGTTATGGTCAGGATATTGCCACGTGAAAAATAACCTTAAACATTGCAATATATTAGGATCTTTATTGAGTTTACTTATAGATGCTTTTTCCCGTTTGGATGATGAATTTAGGTTTCTGGAAATTAAATCATTATCGTAAACACTTGTAGGTCCATAAACTGGCATACTGGAGTTTTTTATATCATATTTGGCCGAGTAATATTCAAAGTGATCAGCATCCGGGGAAATGGTATCGTATTCCTGATCGTCTTTATATATAAAGTCCTTGAGATCCGTAGATTCGATTAATTTCTGTTTAGCTTCAATTGACTCTAGTTTTCTAAATCTTTCAAAAAAATCTGTCAAATTCTCTATCTGCTTCTCTAGATTGGAGACGTAGTCTGCTGGAGGCCTTTTTTTTCTCATGTCATTAACGGTTTTCATGCAGTCAGTACCAGCTTTAGAACAATTTGAACAAGGATGTTCAAAATTGCACTTAATCTTTCTAGTCCGACATCTTTGACAAGACAATAAACGAGGGTGTGCATTGCTATCCTTTTCCTTAGTATCGATCTCTTGTTTTCTTTTTTTAGTTAGGGAAGACATATATATGTATTGAATATATTGATATCCGGAGAAAAAAATCTATGAAAAAAAAAATTGTTCCACGGTGCGGGTGGATTATAACTATAATGAACAATGTATATTCCTAAGTATCGATTAAATCGAAAATAAAATTTGGTAGGTAGTATAGAATACTGCAACTAGTCCAACCACTATTAAAATATAATCAAAGACTTTAAAAAATTTACCCTTCCAATCATTCTGTCTATCAAATTTATAAGTTTTTAAATGAATTAGAGGTGGGTAGATATACACTAATGGGATACATGCAAAACACCCGTTAAACGAAATAAATTTGTCAATATTGTTAGCATTTAAATATGCAATAATACATATTGAACTGATTAATATTGCTCTAATTAAATTTTTGAACCATTTAATTGATGTATTATATTTCCCCGAAAAATGATATAATTTACCTTCATCGTCTTTCCTAGGAGGTGTATTATTATTATCATCATGAAATAATTGCGAATTGAAAATTAAAGATTCTAAAATCTTTGTTACCGGAAATAATTGAAGGGGGGCTGTTAAAAAGACCGCCAATGAGTAAAGTAACGATATGAGTTGAACGGATAACTTACTCTGAGGCAAATTCAATATAATAATTGACTTGACTTTTTCGCCAAAGGCAGAATACCCAAGAATACCAATTGATACAAATAGTGTAGTAATGACACACATACTAATCGATAATACCATTGGAAATTTCTCCGGTTGAGCCATGGAAGATTCGATAGGTAAAATCAACCCAATACCCTCAAATGAAGTAACTGCAACTCCAATTAACATAGGCCAATAGCTAGAATTGAAATTAACAATACTCTGATCCACACCACTTAAGGATAATTTTATAATTGAAAAATAAAATATTATGATTAATCCAATAACGATAAATACCGAAGAGATCAAAGAAATTATAGATAACTTTGCTAAATTTCTAATGAGAACTAAAGGTATTAATAAAATGCATTGGATAATAACAAGGTTTCTTGTGCTTATGTAGCTGGCAGAGAAATGCAAATAATTTTCAATGAATGAGATCACATTCTCTGCAGTGAATAAAATGTACGTTGCAACAAACCCAATTTGGGAAATCAAGATTGATATTAAAATGCATACTCTCAATGGCTTTCCGTGGGTCTTAAACCCCAACTCACCGAATGACGATTTATTTAATATGTTCTTAGAACGAATTAAAATAATATAACAAAGGAATGTTAACATGCCAAAGCTTAACAACACTATTGACGAAAATAAGAGGCCTCCATTGGAGAAGGCTTTTGGTAAGAATAATATACCAGAACCAACCAACGCTTTGAAAACCAAGAAAAACGTTTTGGGGATATTGGCCGCACCCTTCTTTTGTGGTCTAGGTCTACGTGTAGGCGGATACCTGCGTTCGTTAGGTAACAAATGCGATTCTTCATCAAAAGTTTCTTCATATTGATCTTCATGATCTTCATCGTTGAAATTCTCCCCCGCAAAATGGCCATATATACTCAAAAATTCAACAAAATTCCTAGTTAAGAAATTCGGCGGCTCTGTATTCTCCTGCAAAGACTTATTAATCAAAAACTCCCGTCTAAATCCTCCAGGAATGTTTATGTCACTGGCTGTAGATTGTCTTCTTGATTGTGTCATAAAGTTCGAAAACGATGACGATCTCGTCCTCCTCTTCAGGTTGGCCAACTCTTTACTGCTCGCGTTTTCGATTTGCTGGTACATATGTCGCGCTATATCTCCTCCTTGTAGTTTTAATGTGTCTTCCTGGTTCACAAGATGCTTATTCATAGTTTTCAAATTAGCATTTTGTGAATTTATATTTGAAATTTGCTCTTGGTAGCTGTGATCGTTGGACGAATTTGAATGGTACGAATTGTCAGACGCACTGTGTCTTAAAGTGCTCCGCGCTGTCTCCATTGGCTGCGTATCATTCGATTTATCATTCAACTCTTTCTTCGTCATTTCCAACCAAGTCGTAAGTGAACTATTTGTAATGAAACCCATGCTACATACTTCTATTAGTACCAATGATGCCGTGTCGTGTGTGGTTCAAAATAATAATCTGGTAAGCACGGTTCGACTATCTATTCCTAGAAGGTTAAATCTGATACATCTTTCGGAAGTTTTTTTCCGTAATTACCTTAGTCCATTTACGGCTTCTTCTTTGATGAAGCCTCGCACCATGATTTCCCCATAAAACGTACCCACCGAATTGGTGAAAGAATGCTATGAACCTATCATTTCGTGCATCCCGACCCCCCTCTTTCACTTGCACGTCAGCAGGATGGGAATGCTTTCCCTTTATGTCACCTGTTCGCGAGGCCCCTACACCGCCATCATTCTATCGGCGTGATGGGGGGAGCTCACCAAACTGCGGCAAATTTCATCAGACTATTATTACAGAGGATCACCCTGTCACCTAGGGCGTAAATTTGCCGTGTTACATTTATTCTGTTCTATCTGCAACCATAGGATATTTCACTTCGTAAATCACATGAACCATCTGTAATCCATTTATCCTATTTGAAAGAATCAAGCGGGTTCGGGATAAGCCATAGAAATATCCAGCGGATCATAGCTTTCTTGTTTAGCCGTCTACTGTGAGATAACCGAAAGTAATGCTTATTTGTCTTGTGAGCGATCTATTCTCTTAGGTCCGACCTTTTGCGTAATTGGCTTCGGATAACTGGCTCATAATAACGACATTTCCAAGACTTACGGAAATTTAATAAACCTTAATTTTCTTCTGCATAAAAGTTACTTCCACTGCGCAAAATGGTGCATTCATCCATGGGGCGAAAAGAGAAACAAACCCCGCGGATTTTTTCAGGACTTTATTGACATTTGCATTAGCTAGAACCTGGTAGTATTTAAGCAATGAAACCCCATGTAATTAGCCTCTTTCATGATTCCTTATATAACATAAAATTATAAAAAACTGCTCAAATATTGCCCACCATTATCTTATAGCAAGACTTTGGGTGTACTACAAGTGAACAGAAACTACTGGATAGCAACTGGAAATAGATCTGACGACCGAAACAAGAGAGCGAAACTACTGGATAGAACATAATAACACGAAACAAGAAACATTACGAAAACAACGAACAAAACGAACAAAACGAACAAAACGAATAGAAATAACCACACGAAAAAGATAAACATAATACCACAGAACACAATGAATACTACCAGTTACGATGATATGACAAATTACAAGACTACTAATGCGCCTACATTCACACAAAACATAGACTACATGTCCAAACACAACATTAACGAATACAACTTGCATCAATGCTGGAAACGCAATAACTCACTCAGCGTGCGAACCGTGCAAGACGACATCAGCTTAGTGATACCGTCTACGGTATCCAGACGGTTGGAGAATGCATGCTGGCGAAGATGGTACAAGCAGATGAATCACCTCCCCGAGATTTCTCCTAGCTGCATAAATTGGAACAAGGACGAGGACATTACATGGCTCTACGGACCCAAGTTTGACACAGATGACTTTAGCATATGCTCGGACAATTTATCGGGTGCTTGTGATTCTGTGAATACGAAGTGCGACTCGAGACATAGCTCGGTAACTTCGTTATCGTCAACATCGTCACTCAGAACCGTATCAAGTGATATTTCGATGGATTTTGACACCACCCTGGTACCGCGGTCCAGACTCGCCTCTAAATCTAAACCCTTTAAAAAGGTAAAATTCAGCTACATAATAAACTCTCGTGAAATCATAAACGGAATGTCTATTGACTACGGTTTCTTAGACGAAGTGTGTTTATAGGTATCAAAAATTATATACTACGTATAAACAAAGTCATACATTTTTAATAATAATAATAATATATTTATACATTGTCTCATCAACAATCCCCTAATAATTTTTCACTGAATGGCTTTTTTGTATACCATGTGGTTGCAGTGGAAATGGAGCTAAGAAAAAATGTCGTCATTTATTGCCGTACATTTTCTAGTCCCTAATACTGCATACTTCCATTTTCACCCCAGTTATCCGCAGAGCCTTTTTCTTATGTTACCTCGGGAAAACATTGTGTCATTTCGTATAATGTCTCTTTTTCGGCGCTTAGGACAATCAGCCGCTCAAAAGGTTTACCGACAGAAGTTCGCAGGAGGATTGTTTAGAAACCTTATTAAGTCTCCGGCTAATTGCTTATCCATTTTTTTATTGTGTCTTGTGGCTAGTTTGTGGCTAGTTTGAGGCATGCACATCAAATTTGACGTAATGAACAAATCATCATTTCTTGTATCAATAGGCCCTACTAGTGCATAGGGTAAACTCCATGTTCCTTCATATTTCCGAAATTAGCTCAGATTCCATATGGCTCCTTAGTTCTCGGCAATTATGTGAAAGTATTACGATGTATATTTCGATTCTTGGTAATGCAAATCAGTTTGCTGGGTTTCTCTGAGTTATCACAACCTCCTTCTTCTAGACTTGTACTATGTAGGACAATAGTTATTGTGTATAATTCCATAACGTTTTTACTGCGAACCTTTACATTTCAAAAAGCCTATTCAGCAAGTTATGAAGCCCGAAAAATGTTGACGAAATATAATTGCTTCTCCATTTATTGTTAATTTTGCACGATTGTTATGCTCTATTTTTATTATTCAATAATAATCCGCGGCATCATATCCAGAGGATCTAAATATACAATTTTAGATGGGGCTGACTATTTACTCTTCGATTATGTCAATACCAACGTCACGTAATGATCTATGTCAAGTTGCCAAGTTCTGGCAACGATAGAGCAAAAGTGTTATGCCGACAACAGTATTGCAAGAAGGAGAAATGAGCACGACGTACACAACACATCTTGATGAGCTCTTGTGTGACTACATCATCTTGCAGAACTACAGGATATTTTTATTATTCTTTTATTTTATCTAGTTTCATCTTATTCCGGATAAATTACTAATTTGGTCCGTCGTAATTTAAGTGAACTTTTCAAGGTCGCCTCAATTTAAAATGGTGCAATCTCCATTATTAGTCGAGGACGGGACAATCATACCCACCACATCTAGCCTCGGATACATCGCTGTATCCTGTAAATTAATTTTATTGACTTTTACACATGAGAAGAAACAGGCCACTGAAATTCACCCCTTGTGTTATGATTTCAATTATTTTAGTAGGAAATGGACTACCCATAGTGTTCCTTCTCGTTGAACCCTCTCGTAACTGATTTAGGGTATGTTCTCATGACATACACACTTGTAAATGATCCATAGTTTCAGACACGCTTGTAACTGATCCTGATTGTGCAAAACGGACTCTGCTCAAAGCTAATATATACTACCACGTTAATTGCAGTATAAACATGCTTAAGTGTAGAGCATAATATACTCATGAAATGCGATAATTATATTGGATCATCTTTTTTTCGTATCTTTTAATTCTTGTAAATCCAGATTAAACTTTGGTAAGGAGTTGAGGTTATTTATCATCTGCACATTCTGTAATAAAAATTCATCATGATTTTTCATTAATGTTTCTAATGGCTTCTTTAATGCTGTTATGGATTGTGTAAGCAATTTATATGGATCTTCTTCGCCAGTCATAGGTCTGAATTGTGTAATAGAAGCTTGTTTTATGAATCTCATTTTTTTTTTTTTTCTCACTTGATTAATTTGTGTTCAAGATTATATATTTTTCTATACAGTGTTTACCTTCATTACACCATCTTAATGAATATTACGTGACCAATGCATAGCGATGATGATTCAGTTTTTAATGATGATTTAAGTGATTCGGAAATTACTAACCTTATTCATAACATTCCCCTGTCTCTGTCTCTGTCGCTGTCCCTGAAGAATAAGTTACAAAGGAACTTATATGGTGAAATAATTCCCCAATATGTTGAAATAGAATCAACGAACAGTAAAACACAATTTCCTCCAACACACCATCAGATTAATTATGAAAATTTTTCTACGTATATTTATCCTACGAACTTTGAAATTAGAGATTACCAATTTAATATTGTACAGCGTGCATTCTATGATAATATATTGGTTGCATTGCCCACGGGTTTAGGTAAGACTTTTATTGCGTCGACCGTTATGCTTAATTTCACAAGATGGTTTCCTCAGGCTAAGATCATTTTTATGGCTCCAACGAAACCGTTAGTGGCGCAACAGATTAAGGCCTGTTGTGGAATAACTGGTATACCAACTTCAAAAGTGGCGATTTTGTTAGATAAATCGAGAAGAAATAGAGCTGATATTTGGGATTCTAAAACTGTATTTTTTACTACGCCACAAGTAGTTGAGAATGATTTGTCAACCGGAATTATTGATCCCAAGCTGATTGTATTACTTGTAATTGATGAAGCACATAAATCAAAGGGTAATTATGCGTATAATAATGTTGTGAAATTCTTAACGAGATTCAATTCTTCATTTAGAATTTTGGCGTTAACAGCTACCCCTGCATCTGATGTCGAAGGTGTTCAAGAAATCATTGACAACCTTTCAATTTCAAAAGTTGAGGTCAGAACAGAGCAAAGTATCGATATAAATAAGTACATGAAGCGAAAATTAATTGAAAGGGTTACTGTCTCACCCTCTATAGAAATTTGTGAAATTGTTGACAAGTTATGCACAGCCATTAAACCAGTCTTATCAATGGCTAATGAGCGAAGAATATATGATATGAGTGATCCTCTGAAAATTAATGCGTTCCAAGTCATTGATGCTTCACAAAGATTATTAAAAAATCCAACAATTCCAGACGGATTGAAGTGGCAAAACTACTTCATTTTACAAATTTTAAATGTAGTGGGCCAAGCGTTGAGAAGGATAAACATATATGGAATCAAATCTTTTTATAACTATTTTGACCAAAAGCATAAGGAGTTCACTACAAAATTCAAAAATAAAAAGTCGAACAATCAAACAGCTGCAAAGTTTTATCTTCACGATAATATAGGTTTAGTACTTGGAATGTGCAAAACCTTAATCGCTGATAATAATTTCTTAGGGCACCCCAAACTTGAGATTTTAATAAAAGAATTGGATGAATTTTTCAAAGAAAATGAAGCAAATGATTCAAGAGTAATTATTTTTACTGAATTTCGGGAGTCTGCCTTAGATATTGTAAGCTCAATTGAAAAAATAGGAGGTTGTCTAAAACCACATATTTTCATCGGCCAATCTAAAGAAAAGGAAAAATTTGATGAGGAAAAATACTTAAACAAAGCCAAGCAAGGTAAGAGTAAAGGAAAGGGCGTAAAGACCAAGCTGAATGACGATACTGGAAGGTCAGGGTCGCGTACGAGTTCGGAAGATGCTCAGATCAAAGGTATGAATCAAAAATTACAAAAGGAATTAATCAAAAAGTTCAAAAAGGGCGAATATAATATATTAGTTGCAACATCAATTGGCGAAGAAGGTTTAGATATTGGAGAGGTTGATCTAATTGTATGCTATGACTCCACCAGTTCACCGATTAAGAATATTCAACGAATGGGTAGAACTGGTCGTAAAAGAGATGGTAAGGTACTTTTATTGTTTGCTGGAAACGAAGAACTGAAATTTGATAAAGCAATGGCGGGGTATGAATTTATTCAACAACACATCATGAATAATAGATTAATCACTTTAGCCGAGAGCAATCGCATAATACCTAAGAATTATAAGCCAGTAGTTGAGAAAAGATTTATTGAAATTCCTGACGAGAACTCTGAAATTAAGGCAGAAGATGATGAAGATGAGATTATAAGAATCGCAATGATGTACATGAATAACAAAGGCAATAAAATTTCGAAGCTTAGATCCAAATCAAAATCTAAAAAGTCAGAAAAGAGGTTTTTTATGCCGGACAATGTTACCACTGGTTTCCAAAATGTTACGAATTTGATTAGAATGGCTGATAGCGATAAATCAATTGCAGAAACTAGAAGAGAGAAAGATCTCTTGGATAAGATTTTAGATTCAGATACGGAAGATGAATTGTTAAGTCAAAGTAAGAGCTCGTCTATAGTGAATAGACAAAAGCCAATATCCAAATTTGATAAATTAAAGGAAGATGCTAACCAGGAAATTGAAAGTAATATTAATCAAGGTGATTATTCTAGTCATCCCAGTCTCGCTAATACTGATGAAGTAAATCATAAAAACAGATCTTCATCCCAGTCCGCTCCGGAAGATCGAAAGTCTGATACATCAGCAATAAAAAGATTACCTCTAGCGGAAGACTCTGCGTTACCAATTTGGGTAAATTTAACTGAAATGAGGAAGCCCCCAAATTTAAATGCACAAAACTCGATTGAGCCTAAACGTAAAACACTAGGTTTGAAAAGGAGAAAAGCTAACAACATTACTGATCAATTGAAACAGCAATATAATAAAATAATTAAACCTACTACGGCTAATCAAACTTTCACAGTTAACGACAACGAAAACGTAACCATAAACGACCATGGGAATAAACGCACCGAAAATGATGCATTTGATGAAGCTGACGTATTTGATGATGGTTTGGACGACGAGCTCGTGCTGATTGCCAATGATAAACTATCTTCTTTCGAGCGATCAATATCGCCTAATTTTCCAACATCGATTAAACCTTCTGATCAGGTCTATAAACATGAATTCTCGCCTGGTGAAGGCCTTCTAAATCAAGAGGAAACATTAGACCTATACACATCCTATTTTTCAATCTTGGACCCAGTCAATCGGGTTGATTTTTATGATCCATTAAAGTATAATCAATACTCAACATCATTTGATCATTATGGAGAGATATGCCATAGCAAAGTCTCCAAGAGACTACTTGATTCTTCCAAATTCATGCGCTCAATATCTGCAATATCGGCCGAAAATATAATTCAACATCACGAACAAATATATAACGGAAAGTATTATGACAATAACAAATGTACTGAACAGATTACAAATACTACCGCTAAATAACAATTCTATTACAACACATGTATATACTAAATATAACGTTTTCTCCATTACTGCAAAAATGGTGCTAAATTTTAGTAAAGATTCACATTACCCGGATAAACTTCCAATCTCTATAAAAGCGCAATATCTACCTTCAAACCATTTTATTTCTATTTTTCTTCTTTATCTTTATGCAGGGGCATTACGTGTATCAGTGAGGATTCGTCCGAGATCATGTTTTTGCTGGTTGAAAACTATAACCTGACAGCTCCTTATTATTAAAGCCTTGCGCTATCGATATTAAGGGAATTTTTGGAATTATTCTAGATTTGACACTTCTTTGAAGGTCATTATCAGTTCTTCTATGTCAAATTTTAACAATACAGTGAGGTCATTGTATTTGAGATAGAAGAATTGGAGAAACTCTCTTCTGTTTATAGTACTATGTCGCCTTGTGCCTCGCTCGGTTTAATGTTGCAATGATTAAATCTTGAGCTGGATACAATTATTATTAGCCTGGACGAAAAGTCGAGTGTTTTAATAAATAATAACTTGTAAGAGGTAAGAAAAATTAATGGTTTCCTTTGAGTGCGATGACGCCAATGTTTTAGGACAGGATGGTGGCATTGTAATTATAAACCTTTACATTTCTTGTAGAATAAACCATAGGTAGTGAACATAAGTTGTGATTTTGTGTCATTGAAAATTACATATTGCGTACATGCGATTCGGGATGAGCATTTGTCCATATTTGTTTAGATGACAACTGTGATAGATAGTTTCATATAAAAACATATATCGATACTATGTTCAAGAAATTCACTAAAGAAGATGTTCATTCTCGTTCGAACATTAAGTCTTCTGCTCAACGGGGCTTGAAGTCTAAATTTGTCGCTCAATTTAATGATTTGGAACCAGTGATCGACAATATCATACCGAAGAAATCCCAAGCTATTCTTATCAAATGTGAAGATAAAATACAATTATACTCCATTGAAAACGAGGTTGTGTTGTTTCAACACTTTGATGAGCTAATTCCAGATTTAAAAGTTGTCCATAAATATCCACAATGTTTCCCAAGAGTTCAAGTTGATAGAGGAGCTATCAAGTTCGTTTTATCTGGCGCTAATATTATGTGTCCTGGTTTAACATCGGCAGGTGCCAAATTACCAGAAGAATCATTGCCGGAGGATACAATTGTCACAATATATGCTGAAGGTAAAGAGCACGCTTTAGCAGTTGGTAAATTGACAATGAGTACTGATGACATCAAGTCGAAGAATAAAGGGATTGGTATTGAATTATTACATTACTTAGGGGATGGTTTATGGGGATTACAAGAATAAATTAAATTTACTTCAAGTAGATAAATAGTTCTATGTATTTAATGTCACATATAATTTCTGGCCCTCCAGGAATCCAAAATTACCAATTGTTGCGATGTTATCGTTTAAAAGTTGTCTTACTTTATTTTCTGTCTCATTATCTGAGTCATTAATATAGTAAAAAACTTTAAATTGCAATACTGAACGATTAAGATATCTTGAAATGACCCCTTTTAATCTTAATATTGTATTATCTATCAAGAAAACTCTTTCCATTATTTGCTGATCGAACTCAAAATAGATCTTCAACTTTATTTTCTTCAGACTAAGTTTATTCTTATTTTCTTCCAATTGTAATACATCCGAATTATCAATGCGATATTTGTCCATCAATAAACGCCACTTTTTATTCTTCCGATCATAATTATAGTCCCCATTTTTAACTTTCGAAATAAAATATAGTTCGGCATTTGTTATTTCGTCATTCAGTATAAATGCTCCATTCAATTTCCCAATCTTATACCCGCTTTTGGAATCTTTTTCACTCTGACATTCGAATCGTGCAATCAAGTTTATTGTCATTTCTTCCACAGACATATTATAAAAGACTGGATTTCCATTTATTCTAAGCTCCGTTAATTCTGGAAATGATAGATATAAATTGTCAATCGTATCCCAAGTATCTATCTCGTTATTCCGTAGGTCAATGCAATGAATATCATTAAATATTATGCCCATAGACAAATTTGAAATGCAATTATTTGCTAGATTAATAGAGCTTAAAATATTAGACTCGTTTTTTAAATGTGGTATAGTTTGAAGATTATTGAACGACAAATCCATACTTAACAACGATTCATGTTCAATTGACACATCAGAAAAATCATCGTCATTATATCTATTACCAGCCAATGTTATATCTTGCATGTTTGGAAACTTAGGTAAAACCAAATGAATTACTTGTTCTATTTTAGTATTTGTTGATGCAAGCTTTAGAAAACGTAAGGCTTTGTGGGGTTTCTTAGGTATGTCATTAATGTCATTGAAAAACCTATTCCCATTGAGATTTAATTCTGTCAAATTATTGAGTTGATCTACGATTTCCCATACATTATTAAAATCATTAAGCAAATTATAACTTAAATCCAAACTTGTAACATTATTTAAATTATTGAAAATTCCATGAACCTTCTCAACCTTGTTAAAGGATGTATTTATATATTTCCTTTCAAGTGATATGGATGTTAAATTATTGAAATCGGATTGAATTTCATTCAATTTTTGAAATCCATAGCTCTCTGCAATTTTTGTCCCAAATATAACTTTACCTTCAGAAACATCATGACTACCTGAATACTGCTGTATGAATGCTTCAATAAAATTAAACCGTTCTCTAACAATTCTTTTATTATTAAACTTTATGAAAGAGCCAGCTCCATCAAATTCTGTTTCGAAGTATGATACACCATCCAAAGTTCCATTATTCTTACCTCGTTCTGGTTGATCCCATTCAACTCCTAGTGCTATGACATTCGGACCCCATATGTTATTAGGCAAGGTCCCAATATATTTAATCGTTGCAAATTGACCATCAACCGTTGAAATTCTATCTAATTTTTCATACATATGTATGACTTTCTCATTGAAACAGCGTATATATTTATGAAAATTAAATTTTAATCAAAGTTATCAGCGCTCACTATTTAACGTTTACAAAAAATCTTAGATAATGAATTCCGAATTAGATATATAGATTAATTATAATTAGGCAGAAAGACCAAAGTTGTCACCTAATAAACCGTCTAGGTCAAATTCTTTAGCCCAACTACTAACAACAGTAGTTTGTTCAATTTTTGGTGGCTCTTTTTCACCTCTCATGGAATTTTTAGGACCATCTACATTCACATCGGCTGCATCAATACCGTCACTAGTATTTTTTGAGGCCTTTGGTAAAGTCCAACCAATAATTCTGCCATCTCTCCAATCGTTTAAAACAGACATTGCCGCAGCTTCTAAGTTAGGAATTCCACCTTTCCCTAACCTTCCTTTAGTTCTAGCAATATGAATTAAAAATTGCTTAGAGAATTCATTGAGGTCAGATGATGGTAATGGTGGTAACTGATAATACTTCTTTAAACCATCTGCCATTTCAGGATCTTTGGAGAACTTCTTTAATAGCATATTAACAGCACTATTTGGATCACCAATTTGTTTTGGCGGAATTGCAGATAATAATGCCAATTTTGCTTCTTGATTAGACTTAGAAGATTTCTTGTTTATAATTTCATCAGGAAACACTATACCTGGGGAATCCAAAATCTTTAATTTATTATCGATTTTAACTTCCCTCATTGAAGTTGTAACTCCTGCCTGATTACCAACTGGACAAGCTTTGGTATGATTACTATGTCTATTGGTCAACGCGTTGATTATAGAAGACTTGCCTACATTTGGATATCCAATAACACCCACTATGATAGATCTCTTTAAATTAGATTTAGTGGCATAACTCTTCAAAGCCTGTAATAATGAATTAGCAGTCATTGTTGAAGTTAAGTTTTTATTGAATGAATTGGAGTTAGCACCCGGTGCCGCTTTTACCGGGACAGTTGGAAATGACGATTTTAAAAAGTTGAGCCATTGGTTTAAAGCTTCTGTTGGAATTAAATCAACTTTGTTCAAAATCAATATTAATCTCTTGCCTGGATTTTGCAAAACAGTTTGTTCAACTTTTCTTGATCTCGTTGCTTCTGGATCCCTAGCATCTAATACGTACAATACAACATCTGACGCTTCAACAACGGTTTTGAAAATTTTGTCATATGCTTTACGAGATTTATCAAATTCACCCCTGTCTTCCCCTTCGTCCTCATCTTCGCTTAATTTATATTCAACATCATCATCCGATTCTACCATCTCATCACTATCTTCATCAACACCATCGTATTCTTTAGCTGCCTGTTGTGCTGATTCTAATAATGCTGTTAAGCCCCCTTCTTGTTCATCATCCTCATCTTCTTCCATAACATCTTCTTCAACCATTTCACCTCTTGCCAAAGCTTCTTCTTTTTCTTTCTGTCTTTGTAATTTCAATTCTTCCTTTCTAGCTTTATCTAACTTTCTACCTTCTTCTAATTCTGTAATAATTCTGTCCTTATATGGAAAGCTTGCTGGAATACCTGGATCTTTCTTATTTCTTGATTTCCAAGTAACATCTTTCTTCGATAATTTCCTGTTCTTTCTGTTTTGTGCTGCTGCCTTCTTTTTAATACCTTCCCTCATACGGGTGGTAGATCTCTTTGAAGTTGGCTTCTTAACTCTCATCGTTAGAGTCTTATTTATAATCTATCGTGGTAAACTAATCTACAACTTGTTAAGTTATCTGATGCAATTTGGAAAAAAAAAATTAGAGAAGAGCTGTATTTTTTTAACCTGCATATATTTACAAAGATTATTTGGAAAGCTTATTGGAATCTAAATTGACATTTTACATATCCTAGACACAGTAGTCTGAAATAAGTACAAACCCATATAGTATGGTGTATTATTAAATGCTGGATCATTAAACCTAGAAAATTTTCTCTCAAATTCTTCGGAATATTAATTTCTCTCAAAATTTTTGGCCCGTTGAATGGAACTATTACTAGACGATCTAACCAACGAATCCCAACTTCGATTGTCTCCATTTTGAAAGAAACCCGCTTGGTTTTTCTTAGGCAATGAAAAGGGCTTATTCATAAAGTTTGTTGGTTGGCCAATATATATTGAGGCACCATCTTTCCCATTATCTGTCTTATTTATATCAGCTAAATTCATTGTTGACCTAGTTCTTAATACTGATAAATCTGGCTCATTTTTTGGTGTTGTTGCACTAGATGACATCATTCCGTCTTCAAGATTTAAATTGATTTCATTTTGGTTCAGAAAATCCAGATATATAGCACCATTTGAGAAATATTTATTAATAACAGGTAATTTTAACCCTACTACATTTGCATACTTCTTCAAAGAATATGGGGACAAACATTCGAATCTTTTAAAGCCATGAGCCCACTTCATGTGCTTCTTACCAAAATGGTAAACGAAGAAAAATATTAAGAAAATGAATACCACTGAATAAAGACTACCTTTTAAATCTTCATCGTCGTTTTTAGTGCTATAATTAGTATCTATAGCCCCAGACCCTGCAATAAAATCTTTAGTTGAAATCTCACTTGGATATATGCCAATTTGTAAGTCATTATTATCTTTAGAAGATTCGATTTGACTCGAAGCAAATAATAATATTTTACCAAGAGTCCATGATAGCTCACCTCCATTTACTGAATCTGCCGATTTGAATGGAACATGTACTTTATCTATCTTTTTTATTTCTTCTGATTCTTTTTCATTAGTTTCGTGAGGAACTTCAATTCCAAGTCTTGGTAGTCCGAATCCCTCATGCAAAATATTAATTACCCAACTCGCCTTAAAGCATGCATCTTTTAAGAATTTATCTGGATTTAAATTTGAGTATTGGCCACTTTCTGAATTAGCTATTATGTCATTCCAATTACTTTCGCAATATCCACGTACCTTTTCATTAAAACTATGATAATTATATTCTCCACCACTTTGAAAAATGTCATTTGCTGTATACCAATATTCTGAGATGCCCACAAATTTATCCTTGTTAAAGTTAAGTTTAGGACCATGAATTCCATTAAACAAGCATGGGTCATCTTTACAGGGCACATTCTTCATTAGCAATGGATATATAGTCTTTAGACACATTTCATAGTCACCAATACCTTTAACAGTATAAGTTGTTTTATCATGTTCATAGTTGAGCTCTGCATCCTTAGGCAAACATGGATCGTTTACTTCAGTTCCTAAATTTGGATTTGTAATAGATAAATTAATCAACTGGTTCAAATACCTCTTACGTGATTCATTGGCACCAAATCCTAACCATGTTTCCGAAAACACCTTCCATTCCTGGCTGTCCCCATTGATATTTCTTAATGTGACTCTTGATAAATCTTCGTTATGTTTCTTTATTTCCTCTGGCGACGGTACAAACGCTATCTGTGTTGATGCTCCACCCATATCCATAAATCCTATAGACTCGTGTGCTTTATCTGAGTCTTTGTATTTATTGAACTGTCCCATTAAATAGTTCAAACTAAGCCAGCCATATATGCCTTCTGTCTCTCCATCAATAATTTGAATAAAGTTTTCACAGTTAGGTAAATAAAATTTCGTATTTTTCTGTAATACAGAGCATGTTTCCTTCAAAATCATTTCCTTCTTAGCAGATGATAATAGCCTCATACCTGCTGTTGCTAATACAAATACTGGGGTCTCGCTATGTTTATTCAGAGGAATGATTCCTTCAGCATATTTCATTAACTCTGCAAAATGTTTAGGCCAAATATCTTTCACATTTCTTTTGTCATTGAAAGACGATATCCCTGGACTAGTCTTTAGGGTCCAGTCTTTCTCTTGTATTATCCTAGGAGGAGATGTTAAATCTTCTTCTTTTTTACCGTGCTTTTTAGTATAATTAGGATCCTCCCATCGATAAATTTGAACTCTTGACCCTGAAGACCCTGAATCCACCACTATCCCATACTTATAAAAAGGTGATATGTCAGGAATTTTCATATTATCTAATAATTTGTTTATTCACTGATCCGAAATGCTACACGATTCATTTTTCGATATTAAAAGATGAGAAAATATGTGGAACCTCACTATAAGAGTACGACTACCTAATTATATTACTACCAAATATTCTTAAAAAATTAAAGATATGATCATTCTACCCGATACTCCTCCTTTACCCACATCAATTGCATTTCGTACTGGAGCGTTAAATCCACAATTGATATCTACGAGAGTCACTTTGACTTCCACTGTTACTAAGAACAATAATGAACTAATAAAATATGTTGTTCGATTAGAGGTTTATCTTCAAGAATTGTTCAAATATGCAAAAAAGGAAGCAAACTCTAACGAAATGCTGGAAATAACCCAATTTTGTTGCAGATACGTAATATCTGAACCTGGCGTAGTTCCATGGACCAACATTATTTTCGATCACACTGGCAAACTGAAGAACAAAAGACTCGAGAAAGTAACAAACATGAATAAGAATATTAAAATTCAATGGAGTTTAATTAATGAAATAGAAGTTATTGTTATTGTCATCAGTTTAATATATACAAGGCTAGGATCAGTATTAATAAATGAATTGATAGAAGTAGATCCTACTACGGAACTGAAGGATGAAATTAATGAAAAATGGAAACTGGTCGTTAACTACCATAAGAAATCTTTGTCTTTTTTATCATTTGGTGGTAGAATAAGGAGATTTTTTGATTCAGGGTCTAATGGCTTAAATCCACTTGTATATTCTCTACTAGAGAAGATAAATAATGTTTGCATTCAAATGTCCATTTTATCAAAATCCTCATGGATTAACAGAAACAATTATAATGAAACAGAAAGTTTTAAAACTAATAACAATGGTACTCTATGCAAAGTTGCAATCTATGTTATAACCGAATTAAAGGATTGTCAAAGCATATTACACAATAATCAGAGAACGAACAGTAGGACCATTAGCCTCCAATACACAAACTGGTATGAATACCTTAATCTAATAGAGAAATATGCGACTGCTTATGCTAGCCTATTCTTGGCAATAGAGAAGTATCAGCAAGATAGCATTGGCCAAGCAATAGGATTGATTAACTTTGGTCTTTTGAGCTTACAGAGTAAGAGTCTTAAGGAGATTAATCCCAAACAAGGCAAGCTTATTGCAAATTTGAAGTCAAGAGTTTCCTTACGTAAGAATGAACAGTATATTAAAGACTTACAATCTATTACCACTTTAAGCATCAACAAATCTGTCTTCCACGAATCATCAGGTATAATTTTGAAAGACATAACATTTCTATTTGATCAATTAATCCAATTACATCTCAAATTTACAAAAGAAAATAATAATATAAAATTCGATACTATTTCGGCATGGCAAGACATTGATAAAGATTCAAAATGGCCATTAGGGTTCAATATACCGACGAGTTCTGTTAAACCTTATGACCCATTCGAAAATTCCTTGGGTGAGAGTTCAAATGATAAATATTCCGGACAAGGGGCTTATTATTAGAAAATGTACCAATTGTATTTTCCTTTAGTATGCATTTGTAGCCAGGTCTCAACTTATAGCGTAATTGTTAATCTCTTCATAAATAAAATTTTAATTTGTATCAATATATCTATTATGACCATAAAGTATTTCAACAATTTTGTCATCAAGCTGCAAAAAAAGAAAATATATGGAAAAATATTTAATAAATTCTAAATTAATTCTAAAACACATAATATTCAATATTTACGTATTCAGCATAATATAAATAAATATTGCCTTTCTGTGAGAATGATTTTTATAGGACTGTTATCGTTATGTACAATAAAATAGTGTATTAATATCAGCAGCTACCAGGATTCTCTCTAATTGAAATTTGCGACTCTATATTTTCGCAGAAAAAATTATTGAATATTATATTTGCATCCATTCATATTCATAAGTTTACAGATAAACTGCTAAAAGTTTGTAGATAGATATGTCATATATAAAGTACTTAGATTTAGTGGATAGAGACAAATATTGAATGTATATCTTGTTTAGTAATAGAATAATCGATTTCTCTATCAAAGTTAGCTTTGAGTATATTGTTTAACCTTGCAAAATAATTTATAAACTGATCTTCCATATCTGTCCATAATTTATCAAGTAAATCTTTCTCAAACATATCACCTCCAGTTATAAAATGCTTTTCCAATTTTTTGAAAATTTCACTAGCTTTGATTGATATATCTTTCGAAGTGTATCCTGTTAATAGGGATTTAATATATTTCTTATTATATTTCTTAGGTTTTCCATTATTTATTTTTACTAAGGCCTCATAATTATCAACAAATTCTACCAATTTACCGATATTTTTATGAACAAGCTTATTGAAGTATGTGTCTAGAACTTTATTGAAGACAGAATTTAATTGCGATCTCATGTTAATAATTCCAGGAGAACTAAAAACAGCTAATTGCTCGGTGAGATAGAATATATTTTGAATTATACTGACATTACGATGTTCTCTTTCTTTATCATCAAAGTCATGATTTTTCAATAATGGATCATCTCTCATAAACAAATGAATCGTAGCTTCAGAAATTTCCTTGTAGGATTCGCTCAACATTTCTCTTACTTGAGATTTATCAAGATCACCGAAGAGTCTACCTGGCTGATCCAATGATGATTCAGTAACTAATAACATTTGGTTAACATTCTTAATTGCAGGCAATATGCCACAGTGGGCTACAATTGCAGATTTATTTAACAAACTTAATTGAGACTTGATAAATTTTGACCAGATAGTCTTAAATTTGTCAGAGGTCTTTTTCAAAAAGTTAAAACATAAGAATTCCTGGTTGGATTTCTTATTCTCATCTAACAAGTTTTGTAAATAACATAAAAGTAAAGGAATATTAAGCTCTGTTGGCGTAACCTTTTTCATGAAAAGGTTAAAGTATCCACCAAAGACTGTGTTTAAATTGACAATCAAATCATTCGTGTAGTTCATATTATCGTTGTCTAGTGATGGATTATCAAGAGCAATACGTCTTTCTTGATAAGGATTATATTTACAGTAATCATTAAAATCGATGATATCATTGTCGTAATGAAACAACCTACCAGTGATGTATTGTAAAACAAAAATCACATCTCTTGTACTATTAATTATATCAACAACAGCTTTTGGATCGTCGATTTCATTGGGATTCTTATTTTGTTTCAAATTTTGAAATTCATCTTTCAGATCTAGTTTGCTAATATGTTTTTCTTTTCTCGTAGATAATCTTAATGTCCGTGATTTCCTTAAAGGCATATTACTTTCTAAAGATTGAGACAAATGCGCGGACACCGACGACGACGAGAACTTCAAATTCTTCAACTTATTGGCAATCATCATTTCTAAGAAATCGCTCATTAACTGATTAAAATTTCCATTTATATCTTGAAAATCATTAGGCGAAACACCTTTAACAAAGTATGTAAAACTGGAATAAATTAAAAGGTTGTTAAGCTCTCGAAACATTGCCTGAGGATAAAAATTATTCAAATCCTCTGTCATTTGTTGAGCCAAAATTTTGAACTGTCCTTTTATAAAATAACTAAAGTGTCGAATAAAACTAGACGTAACATGCTCATAGTTTGATTGATATTGTCTTAATGCCTTCATCGAACTTAAGCTATCGGAATTTTCATTATAATCAAGCCTAATAGTTCCCAATGCGTTAAAAAGGCCAACTAATTTGATCTCAATAGATTCCAACTTATTCAAACGATCGAATTCTTTAAATGATTCGATCGCCAGTAAATCATCAGTATGCATATTAACCTTATTCAATATACTGCTTAAATCGTTATACAATAATTTCTTATTTACGGATTTCACTTGCAAACCTTTCGAATTATTTTCAATTAAGTTAATCTCCGGCCCAAGAAATTTGAAATCTATTTCCATTTTTTTAAAAATATGGGTCAAGTTTTCTATTTCGTTTGAAGACGTGATAACATCGTTGGAAACAGAATCTTTACTAAAATCCAAACTAACCAAATCTTTGACATTGCGATATTTCACATTATTCAATTCCTTAGTTAACTTTTTGATTAAAGAATCACTATTATCTGATATAGACCAGTTGACTTCTTCCAAAATTTCCTCTAATTCTGCATCTTTTTCTCCTTGAAATTCAGAATATTTATTTTCAATATTTAATCCCTGTTCTGATTGGCCAGTGAAGTCCTGTGTTGACATAGTTTCATCCTCTAAATGATGTCTCCCCATGTCCAGTTCATTTGCTTGCGGATTAGTTAATATATCACCTTGACTAATATTTCTTTGACTGATATCACTTTCATCAACTTGATTCAATGCTACTTCCGTTGAATTATCAATAGATTGTTCACCTGGGGCAAAATAAAGCTGCGAGTCCATGTAGTTTTCAATATCTTGAATAGAAGAGTCTATTGTATCGTTTACACGATAATCGGAATTTTGGTTAGAAAATTGTGTATTAGATTCTCTCCTAATAGGTTGAACTTTTTTCTCTTCTGAGATAATCTGAGACCCTTTATGTTGTGATGTTTGATCTTCATCGCTGTCATTTTCCACCTCCTCAATACTAAAATCAGGAGAAACATTTCTAGCCGGAATCTGGAATGAATGAGCGGAGTCAGCAGAAATATTGTTTCTGGGAAGGTCATCAAGTTGTTCTTCAAGCTGAATTCCTAAAGCAGCAACGGCTTCTAAAGGTTCAGATACTTTTCTTTGTTCAACTTCAGATGACCTTCTCCTAGGTTTATAATTCCTTAACGGAGATGTTGATCCACTTTCATTTACTTTAACATATTCCCGTAACTTTTCAGGAGAGTATGAACTATCAGTTTTAAAAACAAAATTTTGCGAATCTTGTGGGCTATCAGTACTGCGAATCGGTGAATTGACTTGGTAAGGATGCTGAGAATCATTTTTAGGGGTGCCTGGAACATTCGATGGTTCATTATCGTCAACAGTGATATAATTATCCACAAACTCTTCGCCTGTATCTTGAGCTTGTCTTTGTTGATTTGGCATAATATTTGATGAAGTTTGATTATCTATCTGATCAATCGACGAACTAGAAGGTCGGTCCACTTCCATAACTTTCATCGGTTTTGTAGGCAATGATCCATTCGCTGTAAAATCTATATCCTTATATAAGTCATTTTGTTTTCCTTGATTGGAATGTTGAGGAAGTGGTTGTGGTGGAAGCACAGGCTTGGGTAAGTTCTTTCTTTTCAAAGATTTCGTTTTCAATAATTCGGGATGTGGCTGTGGTTCATTAACAACAATATTGTTACCGCTGTCGTTTCCACCCATGTTAGGAGAAGAGTTTCCTAAATGCTTCTTTATTGGAGTAGGAGATAATTTGAAGTCTTCAACTGAAAAACCATTCAATAGAGGGTACCGACCCATAAACCCACCGTAAGCATTTGTTAAAAACCTTCCAAATTTCCAAATTCTATCTGCACCTCCTTCGACACTCCAGTAATAATCCTTATTTAAGGTCAAAACCATGCCGTGATTTCCACATTTAGTAATAGTCTTCAATTCATCCATATCCCATGTACGACCAATTTGATAAACGTCTTTATTTTCATTATACTTCCCTTTCTGTATTAAAACTCTACCGGAGTATTTAATACAGAGTACCAAAACACGGTCTTTGACACTTCCGATTTGGTTGGGAGGGAGGTTATCAGGGGGTGGCCGAGATGGAAATGAAGAGTATTCTTTAATACCAACATGAGTCTGATATGACGTCTCAATGCATGGTTTACCACTTCTATCAAGAATTCTTTTAGAATAACAGTCTGCAATTAATTTATCTGCTACCATTCTTCTTTGTTGATTGGGGTCACGTTGGGAGGATAATGAAGATAGGTTTCTTGGAGGAAATTGGCCTCTTTGTTGCAGTAAAGGTGGTTTCGTGTTTTGCGGAACTGGCCTTTGATTTTGATTGGGTCCTCTAGGATACATGGTTGGGTTGATTACTTGTTATGTGTCTCGAATAATTGAACGCTAATCTCTGGAGATTATAATAAATAGATAAAAATATCCTTATGGATCGGAATTGCAACGTAGATTCCTAGAATATTAGCACACCAGTTCAAAACTATATGAATTGAGTTGATTCAATTTGCCCTAACTTGTAATTATGATTTGTTTTTACGATTTATTGAAAATCTTCGCAATATAAGTACGAGTCTTGCAATATACAAAAATTGGTTTAATATATATGAGCATATATACATAGAAAAAACAAGGAATATTATATATAATTATAAATTATAAAAATAAACTAGGTCTTCTTACCTTTGCCGGACTTTTTCTTATTACTTTTCGATGATTTACTGGTGCTGTCATTTTTGGATTCATTACTACTTTCAGGAGCGTTATAATCCGAGGCCATTTTCTCAGGTGTATTAGACCTGGATTGAGGAGCTGATTGACTTTGTTCTTTACCAGATTTTATTTCGTTTGGCTTCTCATTTAAAGTGTCTGGAGTACCTTCGGATTTTTCCACGTAGTATTGCCACAAGTCAGACAAACTCTTCGATCTTTCGTCCATTGAATACAATCTTCTTCTTAAAGCTTCGTTAAAACAAATCTCTTGTGCAACCGGGAAGAATTGTTGGACCCAACCCTTCTTGTAACCTTCACATTCTTGAACAATTTCCTTTAATTCTATTTCTTGAAATTTGGCTTGTATTTGAAAGTTCTTGAATACGTCATCACCAATTAACCCATCCTGATATAATTTATTGAATATAGGCTCATTTTCTTTTAATTTCAACGACCTTCTAATCGCTTCCACGCCCCTTCTCAACAATGCAGCCTTCATGACTTTAATATGAGGCTTGGTTTCGGCACTAGCATCAGGATTATTATACTGCTGTTTGAGGAATAAATAGAGGTTTAATGTGTGATTGTCTGAAAATATTGGTTCCACTTTGGTTAACTTGTTCAACTTCTTACGTCTGTAAATAATCGAAAAGGCGATGAAACATGTTAACAATACCCCAACATAAATTAACGGAGTATAAATGGAGATTTTGATATGCTCTTGCGCGGTTTCTTGTTCATCCATTGCAAGTAACTATTAAACCTATTGATTTTCGTACACTGTTTTATCTCTATATATACTAACAACACGTAAGTGAAAATTGAATGGTGCTTTCCAATATCAACAATGCGTGTATTTACCAAAATAGTACATAAGCACTTTTCACTACGAATACCGACTGAATATATGAAGCCCTATAAAGATACTAATCTATATCGGAACACCATAGATGTACTAAGTCTACGTGAGTGCTTTTTGAAACCAATTATCTCGACCAGATACTTAGAGAATCTGAATCACCCATTTATTGGCATCAATTACTCGATTACCAGGCAGATTTATTTCTTCTTACTCTGACTCCAATAAATCTTGCAAGTGTATCAAATAACTCGTCGATCTGTTTGTCGGAATATGCATCGACCCTTTCCTTCAAGGTTGCATTGTCTGTACCCACCTCTAACAACTTCTTTGCACCTTCCATGTCCACCATCTCGTTGTTGCTTTGCAAAAAGTCCTTCAAATGTTCCTGCTGATCCATTGGGATAACCAACTCGTAAAATTCACAAAGTTGTACGATGTCATATTTATCCAACGCCAAAAAGTCACTCATTTTAAAAGGAAAAACATCTTCAGGCGGTTCATCACCATCCTTATTGGCGATAGGTGCAATTGAATTGTCTTTATCTACGTCACTTAAGTGCGAATTGATTGTTCTTTTGATATTTCTCTCTTCAAGCAAATCCAATTGCCCCTGTAATTCTCCCACTAACTGAACAATGTCCTCGTTTGTCGCATAATCATCCATATCAACATTCGCCGCCCTCGTGCTAGTATTACCTTTTTCTGTATCAGCGTTCATCTTGCTCTTCACATCTTTTACTTGCATGTCCATAAGTTGCTTTCCAGTTTTAGCAATTAATTGTGATTGCATTTCTACAACTTTGGATAAACTTTGCACTTGGTCATGCAATTGTTCCAACGTAAGGTCCTTCTTGTCCGACATGGTGCTTGAGATTGTCCTATATATGATACTATACCATATTTGTCTGAAACTGAATTTTATGTATTAGTATATTGAATTCCCATCATTGCTCACGTGCTGCGCCCACTTCAACCTATCAATTACGTCACTGCGTTATTGGACAGCACTATAGACACTGAAAGATGAACATAAAAAGAACTACAATTCGATATCATTAAGGACATTTTATCGACAAACATAAGCTAATGATTTTGAAAATGGACGAAATTCAATTAGTGACCCAACCAGAAAAAAAGTCCAATTTGGAATCTCCAGAGGAAAGGACATTGCATAAATTGAAGGACCTTGTCACGAGCAGTCAACATGGAAGCAATGATGATGAAAAGACCAACAACGAAACCAATGGAGGGAAAGAAGACGATAACTGTCAGAAAATAGGCTCACCGGACACCAAAAACCAAGGTATGAATGATCAAGAACACCAGGACGCTAATGAAGAAAGCGGAGAACCGGATGAGCCACAAGATAACCACGATTCGAAAGATGATGAAGACGTGGAATACGACCATGATGGGTTTGCGATTCCATCAGGAAAGATTCCTCTAGACGGGCATTTTTCTACAAGTGAACTTAAGGAATTGGTTAAAATGTCTAAAAATGAGGGGCTTTTGAAGGATGACATTAAGGTAAAGGTGCTCGAGTCGAACGAGTCTATTGGAGACAAGGTTGTATTATCTGAATCTGGGAAGATGAAGGACAGTGATCTGGATGAAGAGGCAAAGGATAGCGAAAGAAGTGAAAATAACCCTGAGAGTAAAGCTAAAAACGACAAGAAAGATGACTTCGTTGACCCGAAAGAGAAAGCAAAGAAGTACGGGGGAAATTCAAATCAGCATAAATGATGATGTTATCGCAGGCGATACGAACGTGAGATTGTCTGAGACCATGGACTATTTCTAGATTCCAGCGATAGTGTGGATCGACACATGATCGTTTAAATTTAGAATGTTTGTAGTATTAATTATATATATATATATCACAAGTAATTGAGATACCTGTGGGACAAAAGGATGTAGTAAGATCAGCTTATAGAACGTTTTGGTTAAAAATTTGGAACTTGATGCGCGGGCATGAAAAATACAAACTGTCATATCAAAAGGCATATAACGGGTTTGAAGCAATATCATAGTCAAAATAAAGAGGGCAGTATACTTCTACACTCTGGATTAATAAATGGATTCCAATTCTAGAGGTAAGATACGGTTCAATCGGAGTATACTAACAGTAGTATCATTCTTAGGCTTGGTGTTATTTTATTTAACTGGATATCTTTACACAAGAGGCTTGACAGGAGCGGACTCCCCAGGATGCAGAATAGTGTACATGGGACCATCTTATGCAAGGATTACGGCATTTGATGAGAGTCATACCAAATTTGCTTCCAAATATTCGCTATACCTTTATAGGGAACAGGGAAAGGATCCGCTTCCAGATGAAAACGAAGGATTCAATCAACTTGGAGGAATACCAATACTATTTATTCCTGGAAATGCAGGAAGTTATAGACAAGTAAGATCTATAGCTGCAGAAACGTCAGATATTTACCTCGATCAGTATTCGGGACAATCTGGCGAATCCAACCCCAACGCAAAGAATTATGACTTTTTCACAGCAGATTTCAATGAAGATTTCACTGCATTCCATGGAAGGACTTTGTTGGATCAAGCAGAATATTTGAATGAAGCTATTAAGTTTATACTTGGGCTATACGCAAATAGTGACAGTCCTCCAAGGTCAGTTGTTATATTGGGTCATTCAATGGGCGGCGTAGTTAGTAGGGTAATGCTTTCACTTTCGAATTATATCCCCAACTCAATTAATACTATCATTACTTTAGCTTCACCGCATGCGGCGGCACCATTGACTTTTGATGGTGATATTTTGAAAATTTATTCAGCGGTTGACAGATTTTGGTTTCAGGGTTATGATAATCAATTAACGGATGATCCAATTGCAAAAGTCGCTAGAGAGAGACTATCGAATATATGTCTAATATCAATTACTGGTGGCTTGTTAGATTCGATTTTGCCAGCGGACTACACCACTTTGGGTTACTTAGTACCACTTACCAATGGCTTTACAGTTTACACCACGGGGATACCTGGTGTCTGGACTCCAATAGATCATTTGGCAATAGTATGGTGTGCCCAGCTCCGTAGGAAAATTCTGAAAGCGTTGTTGGGAATTGCAGACTTTGAATCACCAGACAAGACATACCCACTCGAAAAGCGAATGAGAATTATGAGAAACAATTTTCTTTCTGGGTTTGAAGATTACACAACTCAGGACTTGGTTGCCAATAGCAAATCGAAAGCAAGTTTTTTGTTAAAAGCAGATGCTCAAGAAATGAATTCTGTTAAGAATGGCGAGAAGCTAAAAGTTAAATCTGGGAATATACCGTCGGCGGTGAACATATTTAAATTACCAAATCATGAAGGCTCACAAGTACAATTCTCACTATTAAGTTCCGTGATTCTAGGCAGACAAAAATTTGCTGGAAGATACAACCAACCGTCAGTTCTCTTGTGTAATACTGTGGATGGTGTTGAAGAAGACGAAATTGCAATCGATTATGCAAATGAAGGAACTACTGAGTTTGCAACATTCAAATGCACTGATGTTTCTGATGATGGTAATATGATTCCTAGATCGTCCTTTGATACAACGTCGTTAAGTGAATCATCTATAGGGGGAGAGAAGTCACCATTTTATGCTATTCAGTATAACTCTACAAGCTTATATAATTATGATACACTCATAGTAACTGGTGTGTCTGATATGGAGTCGGTTGATAATGATTTTTTGATTGCTGAGTTATCAGACTACAATGCAACTCAATTTAATAAGGATGAGGGTATATTTGCGTTGATGACAAAAGGTGCAGATTTGTCATTACCTTTGAACATGCCAATGTCGATGAACATTAAAATTCCAGGGGCCTGGAGTAGTATATTAGCATATAAGTTGCAGGTGATTTGGCCAACGAAACAAGAAACTAATGAGTATGATCCAATTTTTCGGACATTTATAAGGCAATGGAGTAATGATCCGTATGAAGTGAAATGGCATGTCAATTTAGAAGACAATAACCAAATATTATTAAACATGCATGGGATAGCACCTTATACGCCTTTCAAAGTAAAACCCAAACAAGAATATGGATTGAATATAGAAATTTGGATAGACTCTGACACGGGTGGGTTGCCGATAAAGATTCGATTAAGAATCGACTTATTGAACAGTCTAAGATTATTGGTATTGCGATATAGATTAGCAATTGTATCCTACTGTGTTTCCATTATCTTATTATCATTGATATTTCAGGTTAAGTATTACAAAGAGACTAACAAGTTCCCCACATTCTTATATGGATTGAGTTGCATATGTTCACCAAGGGTGTTTGGAGGTATATTGTTCATCTTATCAATATTAACGCCAATAATGACCGTCAAACCGCTACAAAAAATCTTCAATATGATTGATCCAGTGGTCCTACAAGACTCGAATGAAATTAACCTAAGCTTGACGGATGAGTTTAAATTGAATTCTTTTTTCTTGGGTTTGGAAGAGAAGAGTTTATGGTTCATAGGCCCAGTTTTCTTCATCATGAGTATTGGTATCGTGCTATTAACATTTTATTTACTATTGGGTATGGGAAATTTACTTGCAACGATCACTGGGTTTTTGACAAGAATATTCAAAGTAACCCAAACAGAGAAACGAGAGACAAAGCCACATAGGCTCTGGGCGAACCGCCGAATCATTGGGGTGGTATTCATTCTCTTGGTGATACCTCTATACATGCCCTACCAATTTGCATACGTCGTCAGTTGCATCATACAGGGAATCCAGGTTACTAAGATCCTTGTAGATAATAAACCCAATAAGAACAAGTTAAACTACCACATGTCATTACTCATATTGATGCTTTGGATCTTGCCCATAAACGTCCCCATCTTGGTGGTGTTTGTGCACAACTTCACCATCAACTGGACTACGCCATTTTCGTCGCACCACAACTTCCTAGCGATCTTGCCGGTGATATTTTTGATGGAGCGGTATAGTAGCCGGAAGTCGGTGCCCAAGTTGGGGAGTATTAAGTACAAGGTGACGCAGGCGATATTGGGGTACTATGTTTTCTACTGCCTCATGTATGGCATCCGTCATACCTTCTGGATCCACCATCTCTTCAATTTTCTCTGTTGCTGGCTCCTCGTGTTACACTACGACACCGATCCCGAACCGACAGAAAGCCAAGCATAGGACCAGTCCAGTGCAGAATACTCAAGGGCGCACAAAACTACACCACAAGGCTACAACACAAGACTGCTGCAAAAATATAGCAATTCCTACAGTATATTAAATAGACAGCCTTCATTAAACATGGATTCGATAAACTGGTAAACTTGTGGCTACAAGACTACAGCTCGTACAATATTCAAATCATAAGCACTTCTTCACCGTGTACCGAAGCTTCGTACCCCTCTGCGTGTCTGCAAACATGCACCCTACGTCTCACGTACGGAACACGTAGTGTCTTCAGCACCCTACGTCCTTCTAATATATTATTTCATATTCATTAAAGTAAACTAATATACACACCTAAATAGGCTAACCCAACCGATTTTAATTAGCAGCAGAAGAATATTTGGTAACAGCTCTGGTACCTTCGGACACCGCGTGCTTGGCCAATTCACCTGGCAAGATCAATCTCACCGCAGTTTGGATTTCCCTCGCAGAAATCGTCGACTTCTTGTTGTACGCAGCCAACTTGGACGCTTCACCGGCAATTCTTTCGAAAATATCGTTCACAAAAGAGTTCATGATCGACATCGCCTTTTGCGAGATCCCTGTGTCTGGATGCGTTTGCTTCAAAACCTTGTAAATGTAAGAAGAGTAAGTTTCCTTTCTGGTCTTGGATCTCTTCTTAGTGTCAGTAGAAGCAGTCTTCTTTGCTGCTGGTTTCTTTTCAGCTGGTGCTTTAGAAGCAGGTTTCTTTTCAGCTTTTGGTGCCATTATATCTATTGAATTATATTTGCGATATTTAATTGATACCTCACGATTTCCTATTTTTTACTTTATTGCTGATTTCTGCTTATTTATATACATTTTGCCATTCATTGATCACCGTGAAAGAATGATTGTTAGGGAGCTCCAGGCCCCGGTAGGGTAACCCCGGCGTACTCTAGTGTTTGTTTGTGTTTATTTCCGCGCAGTCTTCAGCGACGCCCCCCGAGTCTCCAGGGTATATTATCGCCTGGTCGCGACTGGTGCGCGGTACTGGCTTTTACGGGACCCGCTGTGTAATCATGATCATATACTCTGGCGAGGCGTAATGGATATCCCGCATGCGTAGATACCAGAATCGTCCCTACGCGAGGAATCGCCTGCGACTGCGACGGCGACGGGGGAGACTTCGCTGGAGACTGCGAACAACAACAAACAAGTCTCAGCGTGTATATAGGATTTGGTGACTTATTATGAGCATTAGTATATAAACGTTGATAATCCACAGGATTTTAGATTGGAAAATATTTTATTTTGGATATAAAAGTATTTATACTATAAATTAATACAAATAAATAATAATGTCAGGTGGTAAAGGTAAAGCCGGTACTTCGGAAAAAGCATCAACTTCTAGATCAGCTAAGGCAGGATTGACTTTCCCAGTCGGTAGAGTCCACAGATTGTTGAGAAAGGGTAACTACGCACAAAGAGTTGGTTCAGGTGCACCAGTGTACTTGACGTCGGTTTTGGAGTATTTAGCGGCAGAAATCTTGGAATTGGCCGGTAACGCAGCCAGAGACAACAAGAAGTCGAGAATCATCCCAAGACACTTGCAATTGGCCATCAGAAACGATGAGGAGTTGAACAAGTTATTAGGACATGTCACCATTGCACAAGGTGGTGTCTTGCCAAACATTCACCAATCTTTGTTGCCAGCCAAGAAGGCCAAGGCAGGCAATGCTTCTCAAGAATTGTAGGGTTGATTGTTCACTTCAGGGGGTAAAGAGTCTTTATCTGTGTATATTAGTTTTACTTATTAGTTAATGAGGTAAATGTATGGATGTATTTCTAGAGAGATGTAGATACATGGAGGGAGGATGGGTGGCGTTGGAGATGTCTAGGGAGACTGGTGTCTGGATGTGGTGATGGGATGCGCGACATTGTCCACGACGTCGGCCAGAACCAAAAACGAGCTTTCAAAACCACGAGTTTTGGTCTGTTATCGGTTCTCGCTGACGGCATCGATACGAAATGGAAAAGTTTTCGAACTGGAGGGACAAGGGCACGGGGATATCGCCGTTTATGCCTGTTCCCGAGCCACCGATGCTGTTTATGGTTGTTCCCAGGGTTATGGTGGCATTGATGCGGGTGCCAATCTTCGTACTTGCGCTAGCGGTGTACTTGTTGCTTCCGTTTCCAGCTATTGGCCGCTTTATCGTGGCGGTTTTATTTGGGTTCAGAAACATCGAGTTTTCGGTGGACGGAGTGAAGAAGTCGAAGGTAGACGAAGTAAATGCCAACAGGCCCACGTTGAATGACTTTGTAGTGGTCAATTACCAGTCGCCGATCGACGGATTAATCTTAGCGTCGTTATCAAACGTCAGTTGGAACAAGATAGTTATATTGGTTCCTAACAAGGAGGGCGAATTGTACCAATACAATGTTTGGAGCTTTATCGGGTATACGTTATCTGCTAGAATTGGGGTCCAAACGAGTGGTGTCAAAATCAGTAATTATTCCGCCTTGAAGAACAAATTGGTGTTTTGTTTTATCGAGGGCACACCATCCAACAACAAGTCCATATTGCCATTTATTGATAAAGTTGGTGCGATCTCAACGAGCTCATTTACCTTTAAGACACTAATTTTGAAGATTCAGCCAAGTTATTTGACTACGCCGTTGCCAATAATTTCGAAAAGACGTTACTTCTTTAAGTTATTGACCAATTTGAACAAAGGTAGTATGATCAGAGCTAAGATTTTCAAGCATGATCCATTAGACTTTACAGATGCGTTTGATTTCAGGCTACTGAAACATTGTTTTGAAGTCGGCCAGCTAAACCTAATTGGCCAAGATTTGAACATAAATCAAAAGATAAACTTTTATAATTATTACAAGGATCATAAAGTCAAGAAACAATAAAGGTCATGTAAGGCTATATAGAATTACATATTTATTAATTTTGTATTATTATAGCCTGATTAGACCTGTAATAAATTCCAGTAGAAGACTAGAGTAAATTAGTTTTGGATGTTTTTTATTGCATCGTATGTCATGAAGACATCAGTACCTTGTTTCAACTTCCAGATTTCAGTCTCTATGTCTATGTTCAAACAGACTTCTATCCCTATAACTACGTTTCGAAGGACTCTTGTCTCGTGATCGTTTATCCTTTGGGTTTCTTTCTCTGTTATGTTCACTCCTGTTTCTGTGTCTATGTCTATGGTGTCTGCTTTTATGCTTCTCATTTTTGTCCCCAATATATTCTGCCATAGGGTCTGCAAATTCGTCATTGTCTTCCTTCCTCTTACTTATATAAGTAGCCATAGGATCATCAAACTCCCCCTTATCCATTCCTTGGTTCATTTCGCCTGACGTTGGTTCAATATACTCGCTCTTACTCTTGATTAACTTTGTTTCCTTATTCTTTGTATTATCGTCAATTTCTTTCATTTCTCGTTCTGCTTCAGTATAATCAATAATAAAATCATTTTCGTCTTGACCATCCTTTAAATAGTAGTAGACATGATCGACCTTTACCTTTTTATCTAGCACTTGAATACCGTTCAAATTATCTATTGCCAAGATGCACGATTTGTAATCTTCATATTTTAAATAGCAAAATCCTCGAGATTTTCCAGTTTCTCTATCCTTTATTAAGTTGATGTGTGTCGGTATGCCATACTGAGAAAATATCTTAACTATATCCATTTCATTTAGTTCAAATGGTAGAAACCCAATATATATGTACGAGGTATCTTTATAGTCAGCATGCCATGAAGCAGAATCGCTGACATTAGTTTCTAGTTCCTTTTGATTGATTTTGATGATTTTCTGTATGGCATTCATGAATAATTATATAGTGCTTTTGCTAAAGGTTGTACACAAGCATTGTTCAATTCTGATAGATAAACTATTTGGAACATCTGTGTAGTCACGTGTATCATATTGAGATGAGTACCGAAAAAAAAAAAGGACTTTTAATGAAGAAGACGTATTTGAAATCATTAAGAACAACAATTCGATTTAAAAGGATGGCTCGTAACAATAAGGCTACTGAATCTCCAAAGAAAGTTGTTGAGAAGCAACTGAGAAAGAGAAAGCAGAATGAGGAAAGTGCGGAAGAAAGCTCCTCAGACGAAGAATTACAAGTTGAAGGAATATTAGATGATGCAGCCAGCGACGATGAATCCGACACTGAAGGTACAGGTGAAGAAGATGCAGAAGATGAGTTAGAAGAAGACTCCGAAGAAGAACTTAACGAATTGTTAGGGGAGGAGGATGATCTCAGCGATGTCGATTCGGAAGAATTTTCTGATGAGCCAAGAGATGAGACTGCCTCTATCACTGATAAATTATCAGGTACCAAAATCAGGTCGTATTCTAACACTACTGAAGATGAAAACAACGAAGTACACACAAAATTTTCTGATGGACGTCCTAGAATTATTAAACCAGAGATCAATCCTATTTATGATAGTGACGACAGTGATAATGAGAATTTTAATACTATTGGTAATGTCCCATTAAGTGCATACGAGGAAATGCCACATATAGGCTATGACATTAATGGTAAGAGGATCATGAGACCTGCTAAGGGTTCGGCGTTAGACCAATTGTTGGAATCTATTGAATTACCCGAAGGCTGGACAGGTTTATTTGATCAAAATACAGGTACATCATTAAAGATTACTGATGATGAATTAGAATTAATCAGGAAGATCCAGACGCAAGAAAATACCGATGAAAACATTAATCCCTATGAGCCAACTATTGAATGGTTTACATCTAAAACTGAGGTTATGCCATTGACAGCTGTACCAGAACCTAAGAGAAGATTCGTTCCTTCCAAGCATGAAGCAAAGAAGGTCATGAAGATAGTAAGAGCTATAAGAGAAGGCAGAATCGTTCCTCCAAATAAAGTCAAGGAACAACAAGAAGAAGAGAAATTCAACTTTGATTTATGGAACGATACTGAAACAGAAACAAATGATCATATAATGAACTTAAGAGCTCCAAAGTTACCTCCTCCAACTAATGAGGAATCATATAATCCACCAGAAGAATATTTAATGAATGAGGAAGAGAAGAAAAAGTGGTTAGAAATGGAACCGGAAGACAGAGACAAGAACTTCATGCCACAAAAGTTTAACTCTTTAAGAAAAGTTCCAGGTTATCAAGAAGGACTAAGGGAAAGATTTGAAAGATGCTTGGATTTATACTTAGCTCCCAGAACTCGTCATAATAAATTAAATATTGATCCAGATTCTTTGATTCCTGAACTACCATCACCTAAGGACTTGAGACCGTTCCCAATCCGTTGTTCCACTGTTTTCCAAGGGCATACTGGGAAGATACGTACTTTATCTATTAGTCCCGATGGCTTATGGTTAGCTACCGGTTCTGATGATGGCTCAGTACGTATCTGGGAAATTTTGACTGGTAGACAAGTCTATAAGACCATCCTCGTCGGTGATGATAACACCGATGATAACATTGAAAGTTTAGAATGGAACCCGGACAATAACTCTGGTGTTTTGGCTGCTGTCGCTGGGGAGCACATTTTCCTTATTGTGCCACCAATTTTCGGGTTTGATATTGAAAATAACGGCAGATTGCGTATTGAGTCTGGTTGGGGTTATGACACGTTTGGCAATAAATCAAAGGCTAAAAACAGCAACATTAAGGTCAATTCAGACGATGAAGAAGAAGGGGAGAAAGGTGAAAATGCTAATGATAATAGCGGTAAGAAAGATGTTTGTAAATGGTTTACTCCTAATACAGAACAATCACAAGCAGGTATTTCTGCGATAATTCAATGTCGTAAGACAATCAAAAAGATCTCATGGCATAGAAAGGGTGATTACTTCGTTACTATATCACCAGATAGTGGACACTCATCTGTATTGATTCATCAATTATCGAAACATTTGTCACAATCACCATTTAAGAAATCAAAGGGTATTATAATGGATGCTAAATTTCATCCATTTAAACCTCAATTATTCGTTGCGTCACAGCGTTACATTAGAATCTACGATTTAGCACAACAAGTATTAGTCAAGAAATTGATGCCTGGTGCAAGGTGGTTGTCCAACATTGATATCCACCCAAGAGGTGATAATTTGTTAGCATCAAGTTTCGATAAGAGAGTGTTATGGCATGATTTAGATTTATCATCCACTCCATACAAAACCTTACGTTATCACGATAAGGCAGTGAGATCCATCAAGTTTCATAAATCTAACTTGCCACTTTTTGCATCCGCATCAGATGATGGTTCGATTCATGTGTTCCATGGTACAGTCTATGATGATTTAATGACAAATCCATTATTGGTTCCATTGAAGAAGTTGACTGGCCACAAAGTTATAAATAGTCTTGGTGTCCTAGACTTAGTTTGGCATCCGAAGGAAGCCTGGTTATTGAGTGCAGGTGCAGATGGCACTGCTCGTCTTTGGACTACATAGGTAAGCGCTGTTAATTGTATATCATATATTAATAAACTTTATTACTTAGATTTATCATGGCGCGTGAAATATGGAATCGCTGTTGCAGTTAAAATTATGTCTTTAAACGTGAGTATGTCAGAATCATTGCTATTAAATTACAATGGACAACATTATTGCAACTCATCGTTGATAAAGAGGAGGTTAATGACCATATGGCAAGTAATCAACCCCAGCTAGTTCTCCATCACAATATTTAGTCACGAATAATGCCTTTTCAGATGCGTCGAACAAATTCGATAGCATAATCTTGACATTATCGACAACCCCAGAATTATCCGGATGTAACACCCAATCCAATTTTTTCCAATCCAATATGCCTTCGTGGCAAAATTTTTTAGGTGTTGGATAATTTTCAACATCTTGCTTTGTAACAATTGCAGTGAAGAGGTACATTCCACCGATGTCTTTGCCATCCTGAAACCAGTTCATCGCACCACGGGACTCGTACTGGGGCAAATGTAAGCCTGTTTCCTCCTGTGTTTCCCTTAAAATACACGACGATGGGTTCTCGTCTTTATCCAATTTCCCACCAACCCCATTCCACCTGCCCATCCATGGGTGCTTTTCTCGATTTAAGAGAAGAATTTGGTTTGTCTCCGGGCAGTATACAATCCCCCATGTATACCTATACTTGTTGCAGGTCATGATCGTAGATAAACAAAAACATCATGAGTCTGGTTGTGAAGATCAAAATATGGAACCAACGCGTCCTTCTATGTACAGTGTACAGCGCGACTGAACCATTTTTGAATACCCCAGACATACGGATCCGAAGTGTTGTTATTAACGTGGGCAAGCAAACTCGCATTCATTCACCAAGTGACCTATCTTGCAACTTCAGCTGGTGTCTAGGGAGCTTGAAAATGCTTTATCTTGCCTACAGAACTTTGGTGCATGTGCCTATATTCGAAAACTATGTTCGTTTCAACGACTTGCTTGCAAACGACAGAAACCGATCTTGCAATGGGTCTGTGCGCCTAAATACTTCCACTAACCACACGACACGAGCGTGTACGATGTCTGTCGTATCTGGTGTCCCTGTGGAACCAATGGGTTTTTGCAATCAATCTCATTATCCCGGAGAGCACCCATCGCACCATTTTGCGCCTAAAATCTCAGCATACCCCGAAACACCAATCTAGACTGACATTCAACGACAGCTACTGACATCCCGTCATCACATTCGTCTCGCCATTCTCTGTCTGTATTCGTCGTCGTTCCGACTACAGCCCCGGACTCTCCAGGAAACCACAACATCCAGACACCCATTTCCAACGCTTCCTTCCTTCTGTACACTTTTCAAGCTCCAAAATAGCCCTATCACAGCACTAAATCTTACACAGCCATAGACCTTTCCTGAAGCTCATTCACCAGGTTTTCCTTCTTTTCATACATTCAGCCTCCATCAATTTGCACTGAAATTGACACCCTTACACCAATTAAACACGTACACCATAGATTCCGCTACCCATCATCTATGCGTCCCATCTCTAGCCTCTGTACACCTACACGGTATCGGCTTTACCAGTCCACCCATCGTCCCAATACTGCTATCATCGTCACAGATGTTGAAATACCATCTGTCCATACCTTCGAATTGTGCTAAATATCGGCTCGTTGGTATCTACAATATTGCCTATATAGTGTAGATCACATGCCCCACGGTCCAGCCAATTACATAATGCTAATATTAAACGTGGATGATATTTACACTAGTCATACAATGCTACTGTTTCAATGACTACACTATATGTGCAACAGGAAATACATGTTACAATGTGGGCCGTAGAACCGATGATGTGGCCCCCTCTTTAAATTGAGTGACCCATTGGCTATCGACCGTTAACAATTCAAAAAATAGTGCACTTTTTGATGAGACACTCACCAACCAATAATTAATGCCGGCGTTTATAACCAACAAATTTTAGATTGTTTTTGTTTTTTTTTCTTTTTCTTTTTCTTACAAATTGTAATTTTAAAGCTAAGACTTAGTGATAACTATCAATTGATCAATTAACAACAAGTAGAAAATGGCTCCTCCTGCATTCTCCGATATTCAAAAATCTAGTAACGATTTATTAAGCAAGGATTTTTTCCACTTATCCACAGCCGCAGTCGATGTCAAATCGACAGCACCAAACGGGGTTGGCTTTACTGTCAAGGGTAAAACCGCCAAGGACAACTCCATTGCTGCCTCGATTGAAGCCAAGTACGCCGACAAACCATCGGGATTGACTTTGACTCAAGCATGGAACAACGCCAACTCTTTGGACACTAAGATCGAGTTATCCGAATTGTTGACCCCGGGCTTAAAGAGTGAATTGGTGACATCTATGATTCCAAATGGACCAAGAAACGCCAAATTGAACTTCTTCTACCAACAAAATGCTGTCAATGCCAGATTATTCTTTGACTTGTTGAAGGGCCCAATTGCGTTGGCAGACTTGTCTGTTGGCCACGATGGCTTTACTGCTGGAGCCGAGTTAGGTTACGACATTGCTTCCGCCAAGGTCAACAGATACTCGTTAGGTGTTGGTTACGCTAAGCCATTATACACTGTTGCTGCTACTGCAACCAACAACTTGTCGATTTTCTCTGCTGCTTACTACCACAAGGTCTCACCATTAGTCGAAGCCGGTGCTAAGGCTACCTGGGACTCTGTCAAGTCGTCGAACGTCAACGTTGAATTTGCCACCAAGTACAAGTTGGATCCAACTGCTTTCGTCAAGGCCAAGATTGCTGACTCTGGTTTGACTGCTCTTGCTTACTCTCAAGAATTGAGACCAGGTGTTAGATTAGGTTTAGGTGCTTCTTTTGATGCCTTGAAATTGGCCGAACCAGTCCATAAATTAGGGTTCTCCTTATCTTTCTCCGCTTAAGCGATACAGCTCATAGGAGAAGAATAATGCTTATATTGCGTTTTCCTCTAAATAGTATCAAATATTGTTTTAAATATCCCTACTAAATATATGGATTATAATAATTTCCTTCGTAGTACCTTACTGCATCATGTGTCTATGGAACTGCTGATTGTATAACGTTTAGTCTTGAGTTAGAAGCAGATCCATATCTATATCCAAGAGTGTTATTCATTATATACAGGAACTAACAAAATTATTTCGTTTGACAATTGAAATACTCTAAGCAAAAACTTAATATTTATCATTATCGAGAGAGATATATATAGGGAAACATGTCTGACATAAAAAGATCCGGTACGAGTACTCCCACTTCTGGAGCAAGTTCGAATAAAAGCTTTCCAAGCATAATACAAGTTTCACGGCCATATTTTACAAGTTCAGAATTGAAATATTTGCATGCATTTACTATACCTGAACATAAGAAACTAACATATAATCAACGAAAACATCAGATATATCAATATGTATTTCAAATTATTAAGCTTCTTAAGTTTCCTTTAAGAGTTTTAGGAACAGCAATGAATTATTATCAAAGATATTACCTTTTTAATAAGTTTGAAGAATTGAATGACGGGTCGCATCAAGATTTAGAGAAAGATCCTTATACGGTGACTTTGGCATGTTTGTTTCTTGCATCGAAGAATGAAGATTGCATAAAAAAATTGAAAGATATACAATCAGTGGGTAATAAATTACGTGATATTGATGAGGAAAACAAAATACAAATGAATTCATCATTTGTTGATGTACAAAGAAAATTTATTATGAATATTGAATTTAAATTATTACAAGTAATCAAATTCGATTTCAAGAATGGCTCAAATGTTCAATCGATCGACCAACTAGTAGTTAAGTTTAGCAAGAAATTAGACATAGATTATAAAACTACTATGCATAGTTGGTTGGTAAGCTTTGATATTATGTCGACACCATTATGCCTTATGATTCCACCTCATTGTATTGCTCTAGCAATAATTATAATTACATTAAATTTAAAACCAAAGGAATTATATACTAAATACAATAAGTCAGAAACAGATGTGCCAGCTGATAATCTAAATGAAGTTTTGGAAAGAATTGACTGTTATAAAGATTTCAAATGTCCGGAAACTTTAGTTAACGAAGGAATACTTTATATCTTGGATTATTATGTTCACCAAATGAATTTTTCTATTTTAAATAATTTCATGCCTACCATTGATTTGGAAACTGGAAAAGAACAAATCTTTAAATTTATGGAGTTAAAATCAAGATTTAACGATTTAAAGGTCTTATCTGAGAAGTCATGTCTTGATCCAAGTACATTACGTCAAGATGAATACTTAAAAATCTGGGATTTCAATATAGGGGCGAAAGGCTCTTCAAGATTTATTTTGGGTAATAAAAGAAGAAGATTTGATTTAGAGTTAGATGCATTAGAAAACGATAAGAGAAACCTCGATTCGAACGCAAGTAACATTAATAGTGAATCTCAAAGTGTCGACTCGCCAACTATGTAAAATGCAATCACATTAAATATATAGCTTAAATTTATTTAATTTTCATCTAATTTATAACTCACTGTAGTGCCTATTTCATGAATATTTGTACTGAATGATTTAAATTTAACTTGTTCAATCGAATTCCCCTCGATTAATTTGGCATTTCCTTGTGTGTCACACCATTCAGGTGGTATATGAGCCGTATCATAATTAGGATCGGTGTGTACTAATACGTTGAATGTATACTCGTCGACTTGCAAAATTGGCAAATATGATACCAGTGATGTAATTTGCCTTATAATCATCTGTATCTCTCTTTGACTTTCTTCTCTAGGTTTTTCTGTTTCTTGTTGATTACCTTCCGGATTGCTGTTATTGTCTTGTAATATTTCAATATTGAATTCCCATCTTTCTACGACTTCTGCTGTTGATTTAGATATTATTACGACGACCAATTTACCAATTTTCCTTCCATATATCCATTTTTTCACTTGCAGCATTATCTTATTTATATACTCCTTAACGTCATCATCTGCAGATACTAGTAATGGTAGACCGTATTTCTTGACTGTTTGAAAATCTTCTGGTGGGTAGATCCCTCTTTGAAATAATATACTATTGATGGCAAATTCAAAGTAGTCCGCAACTATTTTCAGCGAACCTTTGAGTGCAAACTTTGCTAGTTGTGACGAGGATGATGTCATTGGTAATCACTAATAATACTATGTTATTATATTTACTTCTATTGACCATCATAATAGATCAAACATTCGCGTGCGCTTATTTTCATTTTCGAAACCTCACGAAATGATAAGCTTCCGACTATTATAGCTTCTAACTATTATAGCTCCCATCTTATTAAATGGTATGTATTGTAATGTAACATTGAAGTATTGAATATGGACTAACTTATTTAAGCAACACGGTATTAAGAGAGAAAAATTAACAGAAGTTACTAGGAAAGCGAAAGCTGAAAAAGACAAGGTTAAAATTGCAAGCTATCGAAACCTAGCGCACAATATTTTACAAGATAAAGATAACAAGATATATACTGAGGATGCATTGAGTAGAACGACTGATTTACTAGTATTGAACCCAGAATTTTATACTGTATGGAATTATCGTCGTGAAATATTATTAAATCTTTTCGCTATGGATGTTCGTAAGAAGAAAGAAACTTTAGAAGACGATCTCAAACTTATAATGTCTCAATTAAAAAGATTGCCGAAATGTTATTGGATATGGAATCATCGTATTTGGTGTTTGAATCAATTACAAATTACGGATGAAGCAAATTGGGATTTTGAAATGGCCATCACTTCCAAGCTACTCGATATGGATAGCAGAAATTTTCACGGATGGCAATATAGAAGATTCCTAGTCCAAAATATTCAAAAAAAAGAAACAAAAAACTGTGAACCACATAGTTATCAGGAAAAGCTAGTGTGTCTAAGGGTGAACATAAAAGAATTTGAATACACTACTTCCAAGATTAATAAGAACATATCAAATTTTTCGGCATGGCATAACCGTACAAAACTTATTATTGACATATACTCCACCTTTAAACAATTAGATGATAAATCAGAATTTTCTGAGGTTAGTCACATATTCCAATCCCCCTATAATATCCTAATCCACGACCTTGAGTTCATCAAGACTGGCATGTACATGGATGTAGATGATACTTCAGTATGGTTATATTTACATTGGCTACTTACGGATAAGTTCTTTGTGAATGATTTACGAAATACTACAAATGAAAAGGCAAGCTACAAAGATATTCTTCAAGGACAATTGAAAGTAATTGAGGAATTAAATGAATTGGAAAAAGATGATCATATTCATGGATGGGATAACTGCTGGTGCTTGAAAACTATTATTTTGATTAAAGGATTAATTAAGAAAGAAGACGCTGGTGGTTCAAAATCTACTGAAGTGCTTTTGGACGACGAAATTAAAATGCATCTTAACAGATTGATTACGATTGATCCTCTTAGAAGAGGTAGGTATTTGGATCAATTAAATGGCAATAATTCGATTATACCTATGGTCTAATATTTATTACTAAATTAATCAATCTCAAAGCATATATGAATAAAATTATTGTGCAAATATTGCAATGATTGTAAAAATTCATAAAATTCAAATTTTTGAATATAAGACAGATTTTTAATATTTAACTAACAGATAAGTACATCAAATATTATATTAACCCTACTAAATTTCTAGTCAATTTTCTAATTCGAAAGTAAGCTTACTTGACTTAAAACCCATGATGACATGGATGCGAAAACTCAGACTTTAAAATTAAACTTTTTTACATAATAAATGATCCCCAAGTGATTTTAAGCCTTTGAATCACGAAGCTGATAGATACACACTGATATCAAATACATTTGACACCCTTACATTTAATAGATTAAAGTAGATTAAAGTAGATTAGAAAAGTAGTTGGGTATGGACATCTTTTATGTTTGTTGTCTATATGCAGACCATTATGATTTTAGTGATGAGCAGCTAATTTTCAAAAAAATTGTCCCTAAGACGAGAACAGGAAGCATCAAAAATAATATCGATGGTACAGCCCAAAGTTAGAGGTAGAAGAGCCGAAAAAAAGTCAAGAGAGGTTAATATTCTGTCAGAGGATGATAAGCCTAACGACATCAGTGACTTGAATAGGGACGAAAATGAAAATCAACTGAACCCAGCTTTAAAGACGACTTTTTTTGGATTAGTTGACTCCAATGAAATTGATTATTTCAAACAAGCGGAGTCCACTTTGAACATTAACGCATTTGATAATGACGAAGAACGTGAGGGTTTTATTAGGTCTGTATTAGAGGAAGCTCGCGGGAAAGAATTAAAGTTAGTAACTAATCAAATTTGTTCTAAATTAATGGAAAGATTAGTATTATTTGCTACTGACAGACAGCTAAAGAATATTTTTAGACAGTTTTCAGGCCATTTCGTTGCTTTATCCCATCACAAATACTCATCTCATGTTTTAGAAACGTTATTGGTTAGGGCAGCGGCATTGGTTGAAAAAGAATTAATTAATGAATTTAAACAGGACGAAGGAGACGATGAGGATGAAACCAATCAGGAGCAATATAATGAAGACGAAATCATGGTATCAATGGAGATGTTGTTTGTTAAGATGTTAGATGAATTTAATCCACATTTAAAGACCATGGTTGATCATCAATATTCATCGCATGTTTTGCGGTTACTAATTTTGATTATTGCAGGAAAAGAGTTACCTTCGACAACAACGTCAAATTCTATTTTGCGTTCTAAGAAGTCTAAAATTGCAAGGAAGATGATTGAAATTAAAGATAATGATGACTTCAACAGATCATTTCAAACTCCACCATCATTTAAAGATCAACTAAGAAGACTTTGTAATAGTCTTAGTTCAAGAGAAGATATGAAACATATGAGGGAGTTGGCTATTAACAAGATAGCTTCCCCTGTTTTGCAATTGCTTATTCAAGTTGAAGGTATAGTAGATAAAGAAAGAACCTTCTGGCATTTGATCTTTTTAAATGAGAGTTCTGATAAAAACCCTCAAGAGGAAGCATTTGTAGAATATTTGCTTTCAGATTCAGTTGGCTCACATTTCTTAGAAGCTGTCATTAGAAATGGTGGGGCAAGAATGAAATATATTGAAAGATTATACAAGTTATACATGAAAGATAGAGTTTTAAAATTGTCCAAGCGATCAACCACAGGTGTCTTCATTATTCAAGCATTATTATTTAAACTAAAACCAGTTGAAATTGAATATATTTTGGATCAAATAATTCCTGAATTAGCCAACTTAATTTCGATTGACGAAAATCAAAACCTTGAATTAGGAAAAAATATTATTGATGCATCTATCTCAAGAAGTAATTATAGAAGGGAAGAGTTAATTCATCAATTATTTATTAAGTTTGCTCCCAATTATTTTAGACGTAACCCAGGTGCTGATACATCTTCAGAGTTTTTAGAGAATACATTACATTTAACTGGGTCCACATTAGGTAATACGAGAGATGATTGGCCAACTGCAGAAGAAAGAAGAAGGTCATTGTTTTTGGAAAAATTAATGGAATATGATCATTCGTTTGTCATATGTACATGGTTAAATTTTTTGGCGTTGCCAACTTCTCGATTTATTCAAATGTGCTTCCATGGTGTTTTTTCACACGTTGTAGAGAATGCGTTGGTAGTCACATCAGCATCAGAAGGAGAACCAAAGAATGTACTTATTATTAGGAAAAGGTTTTTGAATTTATTCCAGAATGAGATTGTGAACCTAGCTTGCAATTCGTACGGTTCTCACATAGTGGACAAACTTTGGAACTTTACGATCTTACTCAATATGTATAAGGATAGGATCGCATCAGAATTGGCATCGGAATCGCATAAAGTAAAAGAAAGCACGTATGGTAGATTGGTCTGGAAGAATTGGTCTATGGAATTATTTGCTAGAAAGAAGTATGACTGGAAACTGTTGGTTAAAAATCAAGAAGAAGAATATTTTGATGTAGGTCAGAATGAGGGACACGCTAATAGCGAGAGAATTAAAAAACCGATAGAATTAAAGTTTGAACAGATGATGAAAGAAAAACAATTGAAGGAAGAAAGAGCACAAAAAGCAGAGGAAGGCTTCTATAAACGGAAGAACAACGAATATGAATACTCTTTTGACAATGTCAACAAGAAACAGAAGATAAGAGGTCGTAATCGTTAGATAATTTAGTTTAAAGTATATGTATTATAGTGAAAAATAAAATTAGATATAGTCTATTTAAAAAGGGGTAATTCTATTTACATTTTTGTTCATGTGGTAGCAATATGATATTCGTTTAACGTTTTTTCATTAACGTGGCTTGGAGATTCAACAACGGTATCAATTCCCGATTGATTTTTTGGGAATGCAATGACATCTCTAATGCTTGTACTACCAATTAGCATTGTACACAATCTGTCAAATCCCAATGCTAAACCCGCATGCGGTGGACAGCCCATACTCAATGCATGTAATAAATGGCCAAATAATTCATTATAATTCATTATTTTTAGAATATTTTCAAATATATATTTTTGTAATTGCGGGTCATGTATTCTTCTTGAACCACCGCCAACTTCGACACCGTTAATCACTAAATCATAGTGTTCACCTCTGACCTTTAATGGATCTGATTCCAATAAATCGTAGTCTTCTAACTTGGCCATGGTAAAAGGATGGTGTGTTGACTCGAATCTTGTAAAGTCATACTCGGGAAACTCGTCGTTTCTATTCTCGGTTAATTCAACTGGATTAAATAATGGGAAATCTATAATCCATGAGCCAACAAAGACCTTTTTCGAATCATAATTCTCAATAATATATCCCGTTGTTTTATCCAATATTTTTCTCTTCCACTTATTTGGGTATTCTAAAATTGCAAGCTGTCTAAATTTTCCTAAAGGAGTAGGGTTTTCATATGGCATTTCAGATCTATTAGACATGGCTATAATATCTCCCGCCTTTAGGTCTAAAAATTCATTTAATTCAGTTTCATTAAACGTTGCTGTTTTTTGGATAACCTTCTTATCTACAAATTTCTTGTACCAATTCCGTGCTTCCTCATCGGATTTGATACTTATGACTATCGGCTTGCGCTTTGTATAATTGTTGGCATCGGTTAATGAACGAGGAATTTTGAATTTTTTAGAAGGATCGAAGGCACCTTTTAAAATACAAGCTTCTAATACATTGAAGTTACTATGGTTTTTCAACGGTTGGAGATAGGCTGTTATATTCTTGAATTTCAAACTTGATCGTAAGTCAGGTTTGTCGATTCCATAATTGCTTAACGCTTCTATATAGTTCATTTTAGAAAACGATAAGGATGTTGCATCATAAGATTCAAAGTTGATTTTTTCCAAGAGGTCATCAGAATTCAATTTGTAAGTAGGTAAGTTGGCTATCTTGTTCCAAATGTTATGTATGAGATCCTCTACAACTATACCCACTTGATCATTATTATTAATATAACTCATTTCTAAATCAACTTGCGTGAATTCTGGCTGTCTATCTGCTCTCAAGTCCTCATCTCTAAAACATTTTGCTATCTGGAAGTAACGAGTGAATCCTGAACTCATAAGAATCTGTTTGTATTGTTGTGGGGATTGCGGTAAAGCATAAAACCTATCATGCAGCCTTGTTGGAACTAGAAATTCTCTTGCACCTTCAGGTGTTGATTTGAATAAAAGTGGTGTTTCGATTTCTACAAAATCATGGTTTTCCAAAAATATGTTTCGAACCAAATTCGCAACCTTACTTCTTGTTCGTAAAGCGTTTTGATAAAATGGTGTTCTTAATTGCAAATACCTAAACAGCGGTGGTAAATCCTTGGGCGAAGAATGTTTTAATTTGTCTAGTCTTGCTGCATCTAAGTTCGAATGATTCAAAATTTGATAATTTTGAACCAATAGTTCCCATTCCTTCGTCTCTTCTCCTGTCTTCGCATGCTTCAATTGAACGGTTCCACTGACACTAACGGAGTCTTCCGTAGTAGTTTCTCTTAGCAATTCAAAAAATTTCAGGGGAGTTGTTTCCGGTGACATCAAGATTTGAATTATATCTCCATTGGCATCTCTGAGTTCAGCAAAACTCCTCGTCGTCATAATTCTTGGTTTCTTGTGGATGTGTCCATTCAAGGTAATATTGACTAGATCATTATTCAATACTGTATCTATGTCATGTTTGATATCTTTAATATTACATGTTGCAGCAGGGAAACTGAACTTAGCTAAGGTGGAATCTTTATTTGGTAATTTGGATACATTGCAAATTTTGTGACTAGCAAATAACGTTCTTTTTACGGTTATAGAAGTCACAGAAAGAATACTATAACGTCCAACTTTCTTACCAACACCAAGCATATATAACAATGAAATCACTTCTGCATTGAATTGAACTAACTATATATGAATGCTTTCAATATTTATTTTTCATTTTTTTGGTATTGACACACTACGTACTTATTGGCCTATATCATGTTTATCTGTCAATACCCGATAAGTTTGATATTCTAGAGGATAGCCTTTACATTGATTAAACTACCAAAGGACAGGACCTATGATTTATTGAATTATTCATAGTTATTATATAGACAAGTTTCTTGAGAACTAAGCATGATATCTGCATTTTCATTTAGAATACCCAAACCATTATTTGTTTTAATTATACCATTAAACATAGTCTTGATATTTGGAATCATTATATATATTGCAAAACTATCTACAAATGACTATATAGACACAGATATGATTAGACTGGGGTTCAGACAACTATCATGGAAGTTTGATTTTGGATATTTAAAGCAAAATGTATCAGAAAGCGATTTGAAATATGTCAATACTTATAGCAAATACGGTTATAAAATAGAACCTAACAATGTTAAATTTAAGTTCGTGAATCCAAAAAAGAAAACAGGCGAAAAAACTACTATTTTGAAGAAGAACATAGAGACGTTTAACAGGGTGATGGCGCAGGAAATCAACGAACCTAAGGATGCAAATATCGAGGATATGAGACCGCCACCAGAAGGAGAGATCGACAACTATAATCATGCGAATGCGACTATAATTGCATTGGTACGTAATAATGAAGCACTGGGTATAGGTAAAACTATTAGGAAATTGGAAGCTAAGTTTAATTCTAAGTTTAGATATCCGTATACGTTTATCAATGATGAACTATTTTCGGAGAGGTTCAAAGAGAGAATGCGCAGACTAAGTGATGCGCCTATGAATTTTGTTATGATTCCTAAAGAGCTATGGAAAAAACCACCTACAATTGATACAGAACGTGAAAGGGTGGCTATGCAGCATTTGGCAGATCAACTGGTTTCGTACGCAAAGATAGAGTCTTATCATAATATGTGTAGGTTTTATCTGGGTAATTTCTACAATGTTCCTGAATTGAAGAAATACAAATATTACTGGCGTATTGAACCTAATGTCAAATTTTATAATGATTTACAGTACGATGTTTTCAAATACATGGAAGCAACCAAGAAGAAATATGGTTTTGCAATTAACTTATATGATATATCAGAAACTGTTGTTTCTTTATGGCCAGAGACATTAAAGTTTTTGAATAAAGGTGACAATTATAAATATGTTAACCCAAATGGAGCATTTCAATGGCTTTTAGAAAATCAACAAAACCCTAAGAACAACAGAAAGGCCAACGGCTATTCCACTTGTCATTTCTGGTCAAATTTTGAAATTGGTGATATGGATTTTTACCGTGGTGAAGCCTACAATGAATGGTTTAAATATTTGGATTCTACTGGGAACTTTTATTATGAAAGATGGGGTGATGCACCTGTCCATTCTATGGGATTAGCATTATTTGCAGATACCAAGGATATTCATTGGTTTAGAGATATTGGATATTTTCACGATCCATACGTTAATTGTCCTAAATCTCCTGAAACATTTGGTTGTGAAGTTGGTCAATTTAGTAGATGGGGTCATCTAGCAGACCAAAACTGTATGGCTAACTGGATTGATTACAGTATGGAAGACCCGAGTGCGATATATTAGATTGATTACAGTTAGATTGATTACAGTAAAATTTGCAGCATTAAAATTCTGGAACTATCACCCGCAGGTTATCTGGATATTTATAATTTTATAGAATATAACTTCATCGATTGAGCGCTTATCATGACCAGACAAAACGGCGAAATACGAAATAATTGTTAAGTTACATATATTGCAATTAGATAGATATAGACCAATGCTATTAAGATTTCATGGTTTGTACATACATTCTTCGACTTTCTCATCCATTATTTCTGATATCTTAATATACAGAGGATTATTTCTGATTTTATCACTCCATGCCGCTAAGTGCGGATATTCCTTATGCAAGTTTGTATTGTCACCTGTGATCTCCTTAATCTGCTCTTCATTATCAAAAATATTTTCGTAAATGGGGAAACTTAGGATAATGTCTGCTCCAGATATTCTATCTCCCACGAAATACCCTGTACCTTCTTTTCTCAACTGCTCCTCCAAAAATTGCATATTCAATTTCCATTCGTGAATGTAATAGCCGTTATTAATTCCTCTTGTAACTAATTTGACTAGGCTTTTAGTTCCAAGTGGGGCAACCGTCCTCGCGAAAGAATTAATTAACAATGAAATCATGATATGTTGCAAAGACCCTTCAGAATAGTGCAAGTAATAATCCACATTGAGTTGCTTGTCGGGGTTGGTCGGTGTCAATAAGTTGTTGTGGTCGTAAAATTTCAATAAATACTGAATGATGAAGCCACTTTCAGCTAACTTTAATGGCTCTCGCCCATCTCCAAATTTGACTTCTAATATTGGTGATTTTCCAGAAGGATGCACCTTAAGTAACGACGGTGGTCCTCTCCAAGTTGATGGATGACGGAGATACGTTTTGATTTCATAATCTAATCCCAAAATTTCTAATAGCCATAGTATTCTATGAGCTCTTGATTGATCAAGCCTAGTTAAAAAACGTTAGTAAATGAATTGTTATGAAACTGTCCATTCGTCGTACTTACCAATGCAAGACAAACTTATCTCCATGATCGCCTAAGGTCATTGTCTTATAATAAAATTAAAATTGACTACTAGAACAAAACTATTGTGAAGCTATTTATACTAAAAAATCGCGGGGTAGCTTGCAACTATCCATCAATATTATGTCTCGGTTTACAAGGCTCGTGAAAGTCATAAATAGATTAAATAAAAAGACAGATACATAGATACATATACAAATATATACCTAACGGACAAAACGATGCTCATCCATCGCTACTTATAATTGTTGTCTGGTTTATAACTTGGAAGAGCTTACTTTGGCATCGATAATTTCGTTAGCCTTGATCAAGTTAGGTTCCTTGCAAATCATATCAGCCCAGGCCTTCATTGTTGGGTACTTCTTAACAACATCCATCTTTCCACCTGTCATATCTGCAGATCTCTGGAGGTCACTAAATACGTTGTCGTATATGGGGAAGCTCAAGATGATGTCTGCACCAGTCAACTTGTTGCCAACAAAGTATTTGCCATTGTTTTTCTTTAAGTTGTTCTCCAAGAAATCAAGGGTTTTAATCAATTCAGGACCATAATACAAACTATTAATTTGCAGGACCACTTTGTTGACCAAGAACCCTGTCCCGAAGGGTGCCATTTTCTTGGCCATGTTGTTGACCAACAACGACACCAAGAACGGTTGGAGACTACCCTCTGCGAATTGCAAGTAATAGCTGACTAACTCCTTGTCGTCTTCGTTGTCTGGAATCAACTTCTTTTGCGTGTCGTAGTTTCTGAGCAAGTAGTCAATCATGTATCCGGTTTCGGCTAATATAACTGGGTTGGATTTTCCTGGCTTAATGATCTCGATAACAGGAGACTTTCCCAATGGATGAACCTTAGTCAATTCTGGTGGAGCACGGTACTGCCTGGTTCTATTATAAACCTTGAGTTCATATTGAAGTTCCAATTCCTCCAATAACCACAAGATTCTGTGAGATCTTGATTTTTCAAGCCTATTTAGTTAGTAATTCGCAATCATGTTTTCGCTCGCATAGCTCATATGATACATGATACATGATACATACCAGTGCAAAATAATTTTATCTTCTTGAGGCATATTAAATTAATGTATTAGTTGAATTACCAAATTAAAGGCAAAATATTTGCGTGGCAGTAGGTGTATTGCTATTTATATTGTCCATCTGTTGCTTGTGAAATTGCAATCATTGTTTACCGTGCACGACTTTGCAACTAAAATTTCAGTTGTATTAGTATGACATTTCATTAGTAGCATGATCGTAGATAGACGATGAGTGTAAGGAATAAACATGTTATACTCTATACCAGGCTATTCTGGATGAACTTACCCTTGCTTTGGTAACTTCTCATAATATCCAGACACCTCATAACATCTAGACTTGAATACGTTAGGTTCATTCAACCTAGAGCGATGAAACTACAAATGATATTTCACAATGTACAGTAAGCATATGTACCAATTGTATTAGTAAGATAGCGATCAGATGCTAAAATGACCCGATTCCGCCATATTGAAAATTGACCTTTTGATAAGAACACGACTTTGCTGCTAAATTTTTTTTTTGAATACTTCTAGAGATGCCATCAAGCGTATCTACAAGGTTTATAGAAATTAGTTGGTAATATGAGTGTAGATAACGGAGTTACAGACAGAACCAAGAAGATAAACACATTGGTGTTTGACGCAGGCCCATTAATTACGCAGACGGCATCGTCGTTACAACAACACGCATATAGCTACTATACTACTCCGGGGGTACATAGTGAGTTGAAGGATGACAATGTAAGACAACAGTTGATGATTTGGGATAACAAGCTTCAAGTCAGGCAACCGAAGTCACCGTATATTCAGAAGGTTGTTAGCTTTGCAAAACTAACGGGGGACTATGCTGTTTTATCGACAAATGATTTGCACATCATCGCGTTGGCGTACGAGTTAGAATGTGAAGCAAATAAGGGGGACTGGAGGCTTAGAAAGTTCCCAGGGGAGGTTTTAACACATCAGAAGAAAACTCAAGCAGATTTCGAGATCGAATCAGAACCGGGTGTTAAGGAGAAGACCGAAGGAGATGTTAAGTTGGATAAGGAGCAAAAACCAGCAGTGGTCGAACAGACAGAATCCAAGCGAACACCAGAAGTTGGTACAAAGAAGCCGCGTCGTAGAGGGGGTAAGAAACAGAGGGCCAAAAGAGAAGCACAATTTCTGAAGGGGTTGGACGACGAGCATATAGGGGACGTGGAGCCAGCGGTCGCGGTTGAAGACAGACAGACGGCCGAAGTAACTGAGCATAGTGTTCCTGTCGCAGAAGAAACAACTGAAGAATTGATAAACAAAGAGAACGAAGAGCTGCAACTGACAGAATTAGACGAAGCTTACGACGAAGAAGATGATGATGGAGACTGGATCACACCAGAGAACTTACTGGAAGAAATGGTGAAGGACAACAATGAACAGATTCAAGAGGCGCTGTCCTCTGAAAATCAAGGCCCATTCATCAAAGTCGCATTATCCACAGGCGATTTTGCATGTCAAAATGTCGCTATGCAAATTGGGCTTAATTTAATGAACGCCATGTCGGGTAAGCAGATCAAAAGAGTCCGTAACTATATGTATCGTTGTTATGCGTGTTTTCGTTTAACTCCCATCCCTAAGAATGGAAAACCAAAACACTTCTGTCCAAAGTGCGGTGGTAACACTTTATTAAGATGTGCTGTCTCTATCGATAATGCTACGGGCAAGATCACACCTCACTTGAAGGCAAACTTCCAGTGGTTTAAAAGAGGTGACAGATATACGTTACCTTCGCCATTGTCCAAGAACCAACAGAGATTGCAAGGTAAAGCCGGATACCAGCATAATAAGCAAAATCGTCATAAAACCCTACAAGATCCTCTTATTTTGAGAGAAGATCAGAAGGAATACGATCACGCCGTTAAAAATGACGAATGGCAAAGAAGGCAAAATGACAAAATGTTGCAACAATGGATTGGGGGCGGTAGTGCTGATAACTACGTCTCTCCATTTACAACCTTACAAAATATAAGACCTTCTGGTGTTAAAGTTGGTAAAGGTCGTTTTGTCAATTCTTCGAAAGGTAAGCGAAGTTGAGTTATATACTTTCATACATTGATCTATTCAATATAATTAATAATTTAGCACTGTAAATATCACTATATATATCGCTGTAAATACAAAATTGTGCAGACAAATTCAATTTTAATTTATTACATCATCAGTAACAGAATTATCATTTGATAATTGCACACTTAACAAGTATTCTACACTGCCTAGCAGATAGCTGTTGTTAGTACATTTATTTCATTAAAATTGTTCAAATATATAGTGTTTTATGAGTTAGTATGGCAAACAATAACTCAACCAGTCAGATTGCTGCTTTGGCAGCCTTTAACGCTATTAATAAAAAAAAGGAAGAGCTACAACCTAAGGACGGACCTAAAATACAATTACGAATTGACACAACACCACCACCTCAGGCACAAATGAAGCGATTGAATTCAACATCAAAGACAAATGTCACTCAGAAATTACCACAGTCACAATCAGATAAGAAAAAGGATTCATCTGTCGAAAATACTACACGAAAAACTACTACACCAACAACTACAAATGCAACGAATGTTCCCAGAATGCCGAATACACCAGGAACGTCCCAAACTACTAAAAAGGCTTCTAATAATTCAGCACAAGCTGCGAGAAGAGCATCGACCTGCAACAATTCATTTGCATTTGAGAGTAACGAGAATGATCCACCTTCAACTGACTATTTTGGCGAGCCATTGTCTGCGCTCGCAAGTCTTGATAAGCGGATGACTATTTCACAGCAATCATTAAACCGCGACCCCCAAGGCATGATAAGGAATGTGAAGGATTCTATAGGATCGAAGTACGTGACAAATGATCATTCTCCTGGTCAAACAAATATTAAGAGATCATCAACCGGAACACAACCTAAAGATATGTTGGACAAGGTTAGAAACTCGATAAATTCCAAGACCAAAACTAATTCTAAGAATAAAGAAATGTCGCAGAAAAATTTACTATTATTAAGTGGAATAAGGGATAGTATTGATCTGAAAAGAATATCAAGCCATCATGAAGATAGCACAGTATCATTACCTCTATCGCAAGAGAGGAACGACATCATTGAATCAATTTCAAAGAGCAACAATCCAGAGGAACAAAAGTTACTTTATGGCAAGCCCATATATAACTCCTCGTCACCTTCCTTTGATTCTTCTTTTCTGGAAAATGATGATGAATTACGTACACCAGTGATTACTCGGACTGATGTAGATCTTCCTGATTCAGGTGATAATGCATCTATACAATACGACGAGCGTGAAGATTACTCAAATGGAGATGACGAATGTGACTATTATGATACATCTGATAGTAAATTAGAAGAGAAAGAAGTGTCGCCAATCAATGTGCCATTATCCCTGCATGCATGCGCCAGATTAGGCATCGATAGCAATGAAATTATGCCAAAGAATTTTATGAACCTAAAGATTCAAACTCCCGATAAAGATGACCCATCAAGACTTAAACCTAAAAGGAAACCACCACCTGGTTTTGAGGGTGAGAATGCTTCACATACCAATACTGAACCAAGTGACGAGTATCATACTGATGGAGATGATCCGCCATCCGATACTTCCTCCATTAATAGACCTCGAAGAGAAAGTATTCAATATAATGATTACGGAAATTACTCGGATGTATCTAGCAAATCACAAATAAAGATAAACGATGATAGCGATTATTCTTATTTTGATGAAAGTGACCTAAGTGGATCTGAAACTCCAAGTGTAGAGAAAGCATACGGCGATAAGATGTTTGCCGATGATAAACTTCCTACATTCCCGGATATCAAAGCAAAGTCTAGAAAACTATTTAGACATAGAAGACATCCTAAAGCTACCTACATTCTGGATGATACCGATATTTCAAAGTCAGACTTAGCATCAGTTGCGGAACTTAATAACATACCAACACCATCAAGATCATCTACTCCAGTAATGACTCATCAACAACAACCTGTTCATTTAAAAACGACCATGAGAACGAGCAAAAGAAGAGAAAAGAAATACTCTTTCAATGAAAATAAGCCCTGGAAGAATCACAATGAACTATCATATGTTACAGAACAGGAAAGAAAGAGATATGAAGGTCTATGGGTCAGTAACAGGGGTTTGTATATTAATCTTGCTGTCACTAGATTCATAGGCGTTGACTACGATGGAAAGCCAGACATTGAGCTGCAAATTGAGAATCAAGATGCATCCACTACAGCAGCCTTGCTATCTTCAAGGACTACTGCTGAGGATAATTCCAATGTTGTTCACCAAAACTTCCACAATCTATTATCTGCAGAGACTTCACAGTTAATCCATGGGGTTGTAGTTAAACGAATCTGGAGGAGAAGTAGGTTGCCTAAACAAACATTGGAATCTATCTGGAATTTGGTTGATTTTAGGAAGGATGGAACTTTAAATAAACCGGAGTTCTTAGTCGGTATGTGGCTAGTAGATCAATGTCTTTACGGTAGGAAGTTACCGAAGAAAGTTGACAACACAGTATGGAATAGTTTAGGGAATGTTGGATTAAATGTTGTTTTAAAGAAAAAGGGTAGGCGTTGAAAATCTGACACATCCAACAAAATTAATAGACTTAATAGATTACATTCTTGTGAAACTTCATTACTCGTATGACTTATTATGATAACCACACGCTGCTTATTTTATATAAGTTTATTTCTATGTCATTATTGGGCTTGTAATGAATACACGAAAGAGCGCAGACAATTTTTATTATTCTAAATTATTTTCATTGTAGATTAGCGATTAGAAATAAGTAATTTATATAATGAACCTCATCAACATGCTTTCTGAGGAAAGAGATGAAAATGTTTACCAAATTAATGACATACAATCAATATTTGAAGAAAATGAGCCAATAATAGAGGCTAATAATAATGTCATTACGCAACCAGAAAACGGTATATATTATCTACCCTCTATTCTCACTCAGTTACAAAAGGACTTAATGGAAACTGTACTTCACATATTCAGTTCGGAATTACTCGAAGAAGTACATTTAAAACGAGAAAGAGCTAGTATCAACAGTTTACTCGATACAACAGGACCAGAATTTGATATAATTAGCGATTCGCCCAAGGATTCTATGAATAAATATGATAAAATAAGCCTATTATTTGAACAATTGAGACTTATAAGTAAACATCCCTCATTATTGGTTGACCATTTCATGCCAAAAAAATTGTTGCTACTGGAAGTGAACGAGAGGTTGGCAAGTTTGTCAGGGAAGTTTCAGTTATTCAATAGGTTTCTTGATTCATTTATCGACAACGGCACACAGAATTACGAAAAGTTGAATAATAATGGTCATGCTATATTTCATATTTTAGTAGTGGCTGAAAATGTTAAAGAGTTGGAACTTATTGAAGGTTTAATTATAGGTAAGAAGTTACACTACAACAATTTAAGCAGTGAAAAATTATATAACGACAATAGCGGAAAGCGTAAATTCAAACAAGAAATAGATAATGCAGATGACGAACATGGAAGGAAGAGGAAACATCATACCTCAACGCATACAAAGTGCACAGCACCTTCTCTATTTGTTTCACTAGCTACATCACAGCAATTATACAATAATTATACACCATCATTCGAGAATCTGCAAATTAATTTAATTTTTTCATTTGATCTAAAACTTGATACAGAAAGCCCAAGCATTGAGCTCATAAGATCGAACAATTTACCTAACAGACAAGACACATTATTAGAATCCGATAGGCCCCCATTGAAGACACCTGTTTTTATACCGATTTTAAATTATTCAATTGAGCATATGATATTGAAAATGCCAGAAGGTAAAGTTAATAGAAACTTTAATTTTAATATGAACACAAAAGATAGCCCAATTTATAAATGGAAACTTCAAGTATTGAATGCATTTGTTATTAATAGACGTAGTGCTTACGAGGATGACGATCGAGACTTTTTTATCCAGAACTATGGTAGCAATATGTCAGTCTTAATTGAGTGGTTTTATAAGTGGGATATTAAGAGATATCCGTTTGAAAATAATGACGCATTGACTAAATTCAATGATAAACTAAGGTTAAACTTCAATGACGACCAACTAACAAAGGAACTTCAAATTAATTACCTCAACAAAATTGGATATTTTATGGATGATGCTTGGGGAAAAGACATGGGGATTACTGGTGAAACAAAAGATCTTACAAACGATCCAGAACGTTACAAACTAGATGTATTTAACTACAAGACATACAAAGCAAAATTTGCGCAGCTCATCTATGATAGAGTGTGCCAGATTGAAAAAGTAATTGATATAAAACATAAGAATACGTTGCCGCTGTGGCGACTACGTGAAAGCTTAAGACAACTTAATATTGATCATGATGAGGATACGATAGGAAATAGTTATAAGAAGTTAAGAAAGTTAAATGATGATGCAAGCGTAGCTGAAAAGAAAATGGCAAGAGCTGAATCAGATGTGGAAAAGTATCAGGAATACAGAATGCTGTTAGATTCCAAGGTATGTTTTTTACAGAAGACTTTGGTGAACGCAATCAAAAATGAAGATGAGTTTGATACATCTCTATCGGAACAGGAAAAGATTATTGATGAATTAAATAAAGAGTTAAGTAATACGACTTCTGAATATGAAAAATTAAGTGATGAAAATAATGCTATGAGTGTCAAATATCAGAATAGTTCTGCTGATGCAGTTCAATTGTCATCCAAATTGGGTGTTTTAAAACAAGCAAACATTTTGTTAGAGGAGAAATTAAATGGTGCAGGCATAAAATTATTACCTTCATTAATTAAGAACGATGAGTTAATTAATTATGAAGTTGAATTAAAAAAGTTGAAGAATGAAAATAAGTTCATGGTACGGTTTTTTGATGAAAAATTGGATAAGTTAATCAAAGAAAGAACCGCGATAATGGATAGCACATCCAATGGCTCTAATAGTAGACCGAGTAACAGAATAAGTAGGGCATCTACACCATTTTAGATCAATTCAATGAAGTTTTTGGATATTCACATGAATAAGTCCGGACTCACCGATTCTCAAAACTTTGTGTAATCCCACGTATAGGAAATATAGATTTATCTTTATCACTTCTAAAAGTAAAGGAATAGATAATTAGGCTTTGCCATATAGATCAGATGTGTCTGCTATTTGAAGGCGATTGGTTTTTGAGAAACATGAATTATGGAAATCTGTATATACCAAAAAGCTTTAATGAATTTATCTGTATATTTCAAATCAATGCATCATGTATGTATAATACTTTGTTGACATACTTTAAAGCATATTATATATACGAATATACTGGGATATGGGGTTACTTGGCCACAGTTCGTGATGTTGTGTTTATTTATGTCATCTATTGCTATGCTAGTCGAATCATTGTATTTATTAAAGGCTACGGTATAATTTCATCTGTCAAGATAATATTTTATGTTATAGGTAAATGGATATTTAGACTTTTGCTTTCCATCCCGCCAATAAGGAAAAAGATCGACGGTGAATTATCGAAGACTATCAAAAAAATTGAAGAGGAGTTGATGCAGAATGATGAGGGCTTATTACAGTTTGCCTCATTACCAAAGAAAGGGTTGGATATTGTAACAGTTACTGCCGAACTAGACAAATTGCAGGATTTAAAACATTCAGATTGGCATAATGGTAGGGTAAGTGGGGCTGTATACCATGGTGGTGATGAGTTATTGGATCTACAATCGGAAGCATACAAGAAGTATTCTATTGCAAATCAGTTACATCCGGATGTGTTCCCTGGTGTTCGCAAAATGGAATCCGAAATTGTTTCTATGGTTTTACGTTTATTTAATGCACCTAAGGAAGGATGTGGATCTACTACCTCTGGAGGTACGGAATCATTACTATTAGCAGGTTTAGCGTCGAGAGAATATGGTAAGAAGCATAAAAATATTTCAAAGCCTGAAGTTATTGCACCAATTACTGTTCATGCTGGTATCGATAAGGCTTGCTATTACTTTGGTATGACATTACACAAGGTTGAATTAGATCCCGTTACGTTCCAAGTAGATATTAAGAAGGTCAAGAAATTGATTAACGGAAATACTGTTTTGTTAGTGGGATCGGCACCAAATTTCCCACATGGTATCATCGATAACATTGATGCATTATCTAATTTGGCAGTGAAATATAAAATTCCATTGCATGTGGATGCTTGTTTAGGTTCATTTATTGTGACGTTTTTAGAGAAGTCAAAAGTTCACGGCGACACTCCTATTCCAAAGTTTGATTTTAGATTACCGGGGGTTACGTCAATTTCATGTGATACCCATAAATATGGCTTTGCACCTAAAGGTTCTTCAATTATTATGTATCGTGATACGAAATTACGTGAATGCCAATATTACATTCTGACAGATTGGACTGGTGGAATGTATGGTTCACCAACTTTAGCAGGATCAAGACCTGGTGCGCTTATGGTTGGTTGCTGGGCAACATTAGTTAACTTTGGAGAGGATAACTATGCGAATTCTTGTCGACAAATTGTTGGTGCTTCAATGAAATTGAAGCGCACCATTAAAGAAAATGATGTATTAAGCAAACATTTAGAAGTTATTGGTGATCCTATAGGTTCTGTGATCGCGTTCAGGGTCGCTGAAAATTCTAGAGATTGTCTTAACATTTATAAGCTTGGCGAATTACTAAGTTCTAAAGGATGGCATTTCTCGACTTTGCAAAACCCTGCTTCTTTACATTTCGCTCTAACCAGATTAACGGTTCCAGTTATCGACGAATTAATCACTGATTTAACGGAGGTGACAAATACTGCACTTAACGATGGATCGATTTCAGGAAGTGAAATGGCAGCTTTATACGGTGTTGCCGGCAGCGTTAAAACTACGGGCGTGGCCGACAAAGTTGTTATTGCATTCCTTAATACTTTGTATAAAGTCTGATTAAAGCGAAATCAATTTTATATGACATAGCCGTCTCCCATGACTGTGCTGATTCTTTATTCCTTGTATGTAGTTCTTCAACATATGTTCAGTATTTGAGTCAAGTCTAATGGGTATCGCCTAATCGGGAAATGTAAAATTTTTAGCGCGATGATGAATCATTACTGATAACACAACCGAGCGAACATAAATAACCTGTGATAAGTGTTTTTTAATAATATTTTATAATAGACATTATTATAGAGCTGAATAGAATCATAGAATAAGCATAGAAATAGAGAGAATGGTTACGTGTTCTCAATTTTCATTCATATCAAGTTCCTTCAGTATATTGTCCTTGTCTAGTTGGGTGTGGGCACAGTTACCTCAAATATACATAAATTACAAAAATAAATCAGCTGAAGGAATATCACCATCTTTCCTATTATTATGGTTTATGGGAGACTTTTTGAGTTTTACAAGCTGTTTGCTTAACGACATTGTTTTGAAATTCCAAATTTATTTGAGTTTGTTCTTCTTGTGTAATGACATTACATTATGCTACCAATATTATTACTACAACAGCGTTTATCCAAGAAAGTACGGTAATATTGAATATTCAGGGCCAGAGAATGGAAACAATAATGACAAATATATGGTAGATGATGAAAACATGAAGAGACTTGAGTATGGTCCAGTCCGTGCTAAGAATGCATCAGTACATACCACCACTAATGCAATCCATATTAGGCCCTCAAATACAAACTTGGCTCACAAAGCACCAGCGCATACATCCATTCTGTCTATATCTTCGTTATCGCCCTTGAGTAATAATAGTTACAGTTCGATAAATGATAATCCACCATACTTGAAGACATTAGCCATTGGTTCAATACTCAATACACCGTTAGTACTGGCATTACCTATTACTTTGGAGAAAATGAGTGATAATGTTTCTTCAGTTTCTATACTAAATAAGGAGACATTGGGAGTATTCTTAGCATGGTGCTGCACATCTGTTTACGTTGCATCTAGATGTCCTCAGCTATACAAAAACTACAAGAGAAAGTCCGTTGATGGAATATCACCTATATTGTTTGGATGTGCATTAATAGGCAATTTAGCTTATACGCTATCCATATTGACCAGTTGCGATTTTGTATATGATGATGGAAAATCTAGCTTTTTTTTGAAGGAGCTTCCATATATTTTAGGAAGTTCAGGTACAGTCATGTTTGATTTTGTATACTTCTATCAGAGATTTTTATATAAAGAAACTGGGAAAGATACTAATGTCATAAGTATGGATGATTGGGAGAGCATACACGTCAAGTAACAGGTATGAAGTTTCTGTTTCGATAATATAAACTAGTATCATGTAAGATATGCATTATTTAATACCGTCTTTATTTATTTGGAGTAGTCATTTCTATAAATCATTTGAATAATAGCTATAACAAGTTGATTTTATCATTGTAGTATATCACGTGAATATATTCAAAAATATTTTTCATATAATAATGAAAAATGTCAAGCTTATCATCTTCATGTTTAATTTTATTTATTAGAGTCAGTGTCGTAATACAACTGGACTAACCAAATCACTTATGAATAATATTAGAAGAGCAGGAAGGTATGGTTATTCAATTCGGGATAATTTGTTGATATATAATGTGCGCCACTTGGCTACAACACCGAAAATCTTTACTGCTTCTTATGGCGACCAACCTTTAACGAAACCAAGAATAAGACCACATGTATTTACAGCAAAGAGTATCGGAAATAGAGAGAATTATTTAGATCTATCGAGAGATACTTACCCTAATCCATTATTCAATATGAGTAAAGAAGAAATCCTACAATTAAATAGCCAAAATTATTTGCATTTACTAACGATACCTTATAAATCAATATCAGAAACAGATAAATTTTGTTTGAATATAATAGAAATAGTTAATGATCTTATTATACTGGAAACTAAGAAAGCAACAAAGATTTTAACGAGTATCAAGGATGAGGATATAGAGGACATAATAATGAATACTTTGAGAAAGTACTTCACAAATGATAGAGTGAAAAGTTCAATACTAGAGTTTATGAGCTCCCCTGTTAGTTCAGCTTCTAGGGAAAAGTTTTTTGGCAACATATCGCATATATTGGAGTTACAGAATAAATCGGACGATGAAAAATCCGAAATATTAATGAGCTACTTGAATAAGCTTGCACTTGTGGATAATATCAATCAAAAGCCACTTATTCTTAATAAAGGGTTTTACGAAAAAATAATAACACTAATTCCGACTTCTCGTTATGCAGAGTTTTATTCGTATTTGGTAAATTTAAATATTCAGACTTATGCAATACTGCAACTTGACAACTTAAAATATAAACTTATAATGGGATCAAATTTGGAAAAATTTGTTGTAAGAACCGGCTGGATGGATTCTAAATGGCATGATGTTCAAAGACCTACCTTTGATAACGTACACCAGCAGAAAATGGTTCATTTTTTTTCAATAAAAGACTTCAAAACATTCGCTTTATTTGCAATTAAAAGGGAGGACATTGTTGATGCAACTCTATATTTAAATTTGTTAGTATCGAAGTTTGAAGGGAAATGTAAATTAAGAATGGATCCGGACCTTAAAGACATATCTACGAAAACAACTTTAATGGATGATATCCAATCCGTGCTAAACGTTATACTAAGCTATATTATGGTATTTAAAGGTTCGCAAAGTTGCATTAAAGTTTTAAAATATATGGTTAAAAATCACTTAGATGTGAAGTTTGAAAATCTTCTAACAATAATGATTAATTTGCGATCCCAAGGCTACTACCAAGAAGCGCTCCTACTTATGAATAATATCCAATTAGAGGGCTTAAGTAGTATACAATTACTAAGCTTAATAGAGGAAATATTACAATTGATCAAAGAAAAATATCCAAAGTCTCCGAAAATCTTCATTGGTTACATTGCGTCAATGTTCAATGGAAAAACTATCAACGATGAACAGAACATTGGGCTATCACTTCTAGATGACCTCAATTTGCTTAATATTACTTATTCAGGAGGTGAAATAGGTAAGCTTGCGCAATCTTTTTCTGTTATACAAAAAGCAAACGTTGATAAGAGCTTGAAAGGCTTCGAATTTACACCTAATGCATTAACGGGAGTATATGACTTGATTCTAAACTCGCTTCCGAATCGTCAGATTACATCCGATTACATTTTTAAATTATACCAGGCATATATACAAAAAATTAAAGATTCGAGAGATTCTAATAAAAACACAACAGAACATGATCAAATTCACGTTTTTCACGACAATAATTTGAACGATCATATTATTACCATATTCATGAAATATTTATTAAAGTTGAACCCAAGCTCGTCAGACATGGAATTGGTTACTTCAGAAGCAAATTTTGAAATTGCCAAAACGATAATTATTGACTTTCTTGCAACAGTTGATTTAAAAAGAACAAGCCGATCTGTATATTTGTTTGATTTACTTATTTACTCCAGTTTGCTAGTTCATCATGACTATGCTTTTGCATCAGAGATGATCCGTACCTCTCGATCTTATGGTCTTCCATTCACATTTAACCAAATATATCCTTTTATCATGTTCCATTATTATAGAAATGAATACAAACAAGCTGAATTATGGTATCGCGAATTGGTGAAACATGGCGTTCGATCTAAGGCTTCTCCTGCAAAGAATCTTTTCAAAATCGCTCGTGAATTGAACTGGGACGTCAATGGCTTTGTTTACCGTAAATTCGGTATATATAAAAATCATAAAAAACGTGAAGAATTAGCAAAACTACAAAAAGACCCGGTCTTAATCATGGGAGATAGTCAAATAGAAAATGAAGTAACTGAAGAGCTAATCGATGTTCCACCAAATTACAATAGCGATTTCAATTTTGGCGATGAGCTAGCCTCGATTATTTATCAGGCTGATCTTGCAAAATAATTATACTTCCATCATTTATACATGCATCATTTAAAGTCGTTTTAAGCATTTATGTATATAGTTTTAGCTAAAACCGCCATGGACTGCATATAATATACCAACATATTTGTTGATATTTGATCCGAAAAGAGTAAGTTAATTTTGCATCAGTCAAAATTTTGCAAATACACAAAATACAATTAAATATCTTATCATTCCAAAACAAAATAAAACTGGTAGAATTATTGATATATTGCGCTACCTACTGATTAAGGAGTTGAATAAATAAAGAAAACCTGATTGTACAATTATATAATTGAAGTATATCCTCATATTATAAATTCGGAAAGACACATAGAAATCAAGAAGGATGAGCTTTTTAGAAAGCACAAATCATCGTATACTTCCAGAATACAATAACGGACAAGATATATCTAGCGTGACTCAATGGAGGGAGGCACGGATGGATGAGAGAATGTCAGATTTAAATGACGAATTAATAATACAAACTCCAAGTAAAACAATATCAAGAATACCTTCCAAGGCTCACGAAAAGACCTCGTTCAATAGCAATATGGAAGGGATGATGGATTGCGAATCGATACTAGCAGCAGAATCACAAGGTCAGGAAAATAATACCGATGATACAACCTTAACACCAAAAGATAAACATTTGGATATCATTGCCATGAATGTTAACAATACTATTCAAGAACTCAATACAATATATAGTCAAATAGGATACTCAACAACGGAAATATCAATAAAGAAATCAGAAATATACACGGTGATTGAGGATACAATAGTCAATTTCACATCTAGTCTACAACGTGAGAAGAATAATATTGAAAATGAATGTGAATGGTTAAGACAACAGGTACGGATAATATTAGCTATGGTGAACGACAATAATGGAGAGAATTCACTATCACTAACTGAAAGAGGAATAGTATTTGCCAATATACCAATGTATGAACAAGGTTACAAAGATGATATACTAACAAAGTTGGCGAACATACAAAATAGAAAACAGAGTTTTTATGCAAATTCGCCATTTAATATTACCTCTACAGGTATACCAGAGTCAGACTTTTCATTTGAGAATCAATATGAATGCATGATTAAGAATATCCCTGAATTGTCATTATTACAAGTTAAGAATAAATTGAATTCTATTTTCTTAGAAGTCTTGAAGGTTTTTATTAAGTCTTTCAAGAAATTAAACGAACAAAATATTTTATATTTAGATTTTAGTGAGGCAATTGGTAATGTAAATGCTGTGATATTAAAAACATTACCAAACAGAGAAGAGGCTGAACAACATAAGGCATTAATAGAACAATTTGAGTCCACTCTCAAGTTTCTCAAGTTATCAAAAAAGGATTCTAAAGTTGAACCAATAATGAATTTAAAGAGCAAAAACAATGATGAGTTTGCTGTCATAATATCCAGTCCTCGTAAAGATGACAGTAGAATTAATAACAATGTACAGAATACAGTAGATATCAACCATAACGAAAATATTGAATCCACCACTGAAAACACAATGAATCAATTACGCGATTTGAACTATAAAATTGTAAAGGAAATACGAAGTTTTAAGTTCACAAAAATTACAAATGAGTTCTTGTCTAATATTCAGTCGGAGATCGAATGTTGTGAAAACGAATTCAATGCTAGGAAGATTCAAATGAAAGAGACTATTAATAGATGTTTTGAACATATAAATGCTTTGAATCTAACTGAAGATCAAGTTATTAGTATCCAAAAACAATACGATATAACGAGGAATAAGACGACGCCAACAGGTAGTGATGGATATTTGGATATTGAAACTCTTAAATTTATTCAAACCAATCCAAAAGAATTTGGACTCAATGATAACCATTTAAAGTTTATAAATAAATTTGCTGACATATTGCAAAAAATTAAGGATGCCAAGCAAATGAAATTGGACTATTATTTAACGTCATGTAAAGCATTATGGACAAAACTTGGTGAGAGCAAGGAATATATTTCCAATTTCTTGAATGCGAATGGCACCTTAACAGATATATCCTTGATGAATTTCAAAATGGAACTAAACAGGTTATACGTAAGGCGGTCTGAATTTATCGAGAATTTTATTGTTGATAGCAGGATGGAGATCGAGGAGTTATGGAATAAAGTTCACCTTGCTGAATACGAGAGAAAATGCTTTAAACATTACAATTACGATATTAGTGACGATGATTTAGACAAGGAAACTATTTTGAATGAACATGAAGTAGAATTATCAAGACTAAAGGAGGAATTTGAGTCTAAAGAGCACATTTTAAGAATGTATGCACAGTTGAGTGATTTAATCAAAGATCAAGTTTTTTTGAAAGATTCTTCCAAAGATTCATCTAGATTGTTGAGCAAAAACTCATGTAAGATTTTGCTTAATGAAGAAAAAATTAGAAAAAGAATTATCAAAAATATGCCTAAGTTAGTAGAAAATTTGAAGGTTGAAGTTATAAAATACAACAATGAGCAGTTAAGCTGTGGAAATAAACCATTCACAATAAATGGTGAAGATTTTTTCGAGAAGTTACTAATTATTGAATCCGAACAACTGATTCAAGGCAACAATCGGAATTCAAGAAATAGATTCCGAAATAATTCATTAGAGTCTCCTAATAGGAATAGCAAAAATACTAAAACTTCACCGTTAAAACCTACAGATAGGTCACCTAATAGAAATAGCAAAAATACTAGAACTTCACCGATAAAACCTACAGGTAGGTCACCTATAAATCAAACGAATAACAATGCAACAATAGAATCGCTTAATAAAACAAGGGGATATTCGCCATATACCAGAAAATCACCACTGAGAGTATCTCCCTTGAGAAACCAGCAAGTAATCAAGAAGCCAATTAATAAGTCTACTAAATCAATACCGCAAAAATCATTCAACTTATTGCACCCAAGTAATAAATTGACTCACGCGATAAACATGAGCTTAAGTAGTCATAGTGATTCGACATCAAGTTCAAGTCTTGATAGTCCAATAAGAGCAGCTTCCAGAACCAACTCGAACATGGCTAGATTTATGGAATCACATTTACAGCCATTGAATTCTCCTTTGACGTTCCACGAGGACGAGACAACTAAAATTTTTCAAGACAATGATGACGTTACAAATCATTCAAGCATGTCTAAAATTTCACCGTTAAGGTTTAATACAGCGTTCAACATTGATAACAATCTCAATAATAAATCAAATAAAATTAATTTTATACCAATACAAAAATATGGATATATTGATAGTTCATATATCGACGATAAAGAGAACAAGGATTTAACGGCCAATAAATATGGCTTATCACCGATTAACGTAATTGCAATGGATGATAATGATAAAGTAAACGACGATGCAAACTCAAAGGTATCAAAGAATTATACATGCGATAGCTCTACAATTATTGGAGATGATTATCAAGCGTGGAGAGATGAAAGAATAAGACAATTAAATAGCCTAACATAATAATAAATTGTACTATAGCATGTATTATTTTAATGAATTAATGATATTGTATTATTTCAAAATGAAGAATCGAGTGTTTAATAGTAGACAACAATATTATTTATATTAAAGGTTGAGTTTATATCTCTTAGCTCTGCATCAAGATATATCCTCTGCAACGAATCAGGAACCTTGAAGTGACTTAGATCTAACTTCAATGGGTTCTGTAACAAATTTAATGTTTCCAAGGACGAAGGTAAGTCTATTACATCACTGTCCTCAATAACGATATCATTACCACAAGCAATTAACGTCTTCAAGCTTCGTGGGAAGTATATATTTGATATACACGTAATTGCGTTTAGTTGAATGTCTAAATATTCAAGCACATCAGGAAATCTAACTCCTTCAAGAGATGTTATTTCATTACATGACAAATTCAAGTATTTTAAATTGGGAGGCAACCAATCTCTCTCCTTAGGTAATTTTGATATCGTATTATAGATCAAAGCTAAGGATCTTAGACCTTTAGGGTATTTAAAATTATTTATATTTTGCAAATTGTTTGTGCTTAGGAAGACAGTTTGTAAGTTTTCGAACGTTTCGAAGGTAGAGCTTAATAAATCAGTTATTTCATTTCTTTCTGGATTAACGTAGTTTTGACTTTTGACTATATTTAGTGTCGTCAAGTTATGGCATAGAGCCCTCGACTTTATTAGCTTTACGAGGAACTGAATCTCTTGTTTTTCTTTATCTGATTCATAGTCCATATTTCCTAGATCCATATATACTTCAAACTTTGTAGCCTGCTTGAAGTAGTTCCCATACAGTTGAAATAATTTATCAAATACATCTAAAAATCGTTTATCTTCATTGGTATTTCTTGAACTCGCTGTAAATGATAGAACAAACTTTTGGGGTCGAATACGTTCATTAAGTATACTTTTATTGAAGATTAATTTATGAAGTATTTCTTGGTCAACTTCTTCATATGGTTTTTTGTAATATCGACTTCTTAAAAACAAGTGACTCAGGCAGTTTGTATATACAATTGCTCTGTCATAAATACTAGAATCAATTAGATCTGCCAAAATAGTTTGATCAGATGCAACCTTCCTAACTTCTAAACATTCTGAGATAGTCAAGAATGAAAAAATTTGAAGAATGATTTCATCAGGAAATCTAAAAATGTCAATAATCTTATCATGTGTTTTATCAGACTGAACTCTTCGACGTTTAACGTGGGAACTCATACCATGTACAATATATATATATAAGTCTAATAAAGAAATTTATTGAAACTCAATTTTAGATATTTCTTCAACATCCAGACATCTCATAACATCTAGACATACAAGTTACATTATAATATAATAAACATCATACATTAAATATTAATTATATAGCCTTTGAATGAATCAAGTGTTAATATGCTCCATCAATATTTATATTTTGGAAGTTTTTTGTTGTTTGAGATATATAATTTTTATTCCCGATATTACCACTGTTATCTGCATCATCATTATTGTTGTCGTTGTCGTCCTCATCGTCGTCATCATCGTCATCATCATCGTCATCATCATCGTCATCATCATCGTCATCATCGTCGTTGTCGTCATCGTCATCCACAATTGCGTCATCATTATCATCTTTCTTTCTTTCTTCATCTTCACCATTGTCATCATCGTCATCCTCTACATCGGGATAACCGCCTAACTTTAATACAATTCTGTTGACGATTTCATTCCAATCCATCATCCCACCCATGCCTATCTCACCATAACTTCCGACAACTTTCTCTACTGGTTTCAAAAATTCTATCCATGGCATTTCTTCTGAAATCAATCTTAACTGCCGCTTTGTTGTAACCGCATTATATGACGCACTCACCATAGCAGGTGCTAACAATATAGGGAATGAGGTATTCCATGCACGTATGACATTGGTCAATAAATTATCACATAAACCTAAGGAAATCTTAGATAGCGTATTAGCAGTTAAAGGGGAGACAATCAAGATATCAGCCCAACGACGTAATTCGATATGCAAAACAGGATCCAGCCTTGTATTCCAAGTATTCCACTCATCTGAATCTCTCCAAATACGAATTCTCTTATTATTTTCCAAATGATGCAAAATTTCCTGAGATATAAAATTCTCACTTGACTTTGTTAGTATTAGCTGAATAGATATTTTTTCAGGCGTGTATATTTCGATCAATTTGTTTATTATTAATTTAATTTTTATAGTCGACAATGCACCACAAACACCTAACAATACGTGCAATTTACCATCATCTTGAGGAAGTCTTGGATCAATATTACTGTTCTGTTCATTAGGACCAAGCATGCTGTCTATATTTGGAGGAACAAATGTTTTCAGATCTGTTACTTTCTCCTTTTTAGTATTGTTCCTTACATTGGAAACAGGTAATGAGGTTGGCGGGTACTCGTTCGCAGAGCCGCTTCTCGACCTATTTATTACCTTACCTGGTTTCATTGTTTCATCAACATAAAAATGAGCATGTACAGAAGGCACTTTGTGATGTGCACCTTGAGAGGGTGGATTTGACAAATAATCTAAGCTCGTTATTGAGTTGTTATTGGATTCCGTAATGTTAGATCCAGCAGGCGACGTGGTTGGACTTATGAAATGATTGAAAGTCACATTTGAGCCTGGCTCATGCGCACTGGATATATCTTCATGACTCAGTGTGGGTATTACCGAGGTTGCACTTTGATTAGTTATTTTCTCCTTCTCCTTCAAAACAGCACCACCGGCTGGAATTGTTTCTCTCTGTTGAGTAAAATTTGGCGTAGACACTGATGCAACATTTACGACGTTTGGCATAGTTGATAAATTACTCTTCGAGTTATTGCTAGCGGTACTATTATTTAGGATAGGTGGTGGTGAAGGGCATCTCAAATTCGATATTGCTTTGACAAACGGCGGTATATCTTGGGGGGGTTCTGTTGGATTCGATTCGTCATTTGCATTTGGCACTTTATTTGACCTTTTTTTCGACAGTTCTGCGTCCTTATAACTTGGGGCAGGATTCTCTGATGCCATTTTATAATTTCTCTCGTCAATTAAGTGTTTATTCTCTTGTTAAACCTTGGTCAAACAGTTTTGTAATCAAGTATTTTTTTTCGATTTACATCATTCTAACGCTTACGTAATATGTTGTGTGAGAATTTTTGTAAAACATTTGCAACTTTTCATTACCATTACCCTGAAAATAGGAGCTGTTGATGTTCCATTGGGTATGAATAGGTAAATAAACAAAGGCACATGGTGTGTTTTTGAAAAAACCATCTAAATTTTTTTGTTTACTTATATCCAAGCCTAATTGCAAATGTATTGCATAAAGCCACTGGACCTTGAATGCGCTTAGTATTACTGTCTCATAATGGAATATCGTACATAATATAACATGCGTTATCTTAAAGCGTTGTTTAGATATTGGTATCAGTAATGGCATAGATAGTGGTCAGAATTATTAGTTTAACGGAGACCGTTGTTATTAATACTTTAGAGTTACATGTAAAAATTAATATAGTCATATACAAACATCAGTACGTTAATTCGATGACAAACCTAACGATTGAAAGGAGTTGACTAATTCTCTTGCCTTTTCATCATCACTCAACTGGGATGTGTCATCTTGTTTTGCAGAGTTTCTATTGTTCCTGGCTGTATTGTGTGGGCTCGAATTAATTTTATGTCTCGGTATGTCATGACTAGAATGGTTCGGTGGAAGATAATTTGGAACCTGGATATGTCTATATTCATTCAATGGGGAAAGATTGTAGTTTGAAGATTGATGCGTATATTGTTGAGGTGGGCGAATATTGGTTACATGACCAGAAGCTGCGTAGTTCATGGATGGATAATACATGGGGTTATTATAGTAAACAGGGTAGGGTAAGTAATTATTCATGCTGGGGTAGCAGGAATTGCCGTAATAAAAATTTTGTTGCAACAGATTTCTTTCAAAAGCAGGATTACTTATAAGTTGTTGCTTGAAGTTACTTCTATTGTTATCAGGATTCAATTGTTGTAAAATATAATTGTTGAAATCTGGAAATTTATCGTAGCGAACAGTCAACAGCCTGTTTTCAAATTCAACATTATCAAAATATTCAATCAATTTGTCCAGGGATTCTTTGTTTCCTGTCGTAACAATTGCAAAACCTCGGCTCAAACCCCGTGAGGGTGTTTTCAGGTCGTCCGGTCTTCCATTGGCGTAATTGTCTATATTTCCCGAAATAAAGGAGGATAAAAATTGGTAATTATTTAGCTTGTTCAAGTTTATATCAAAACCTGAATTTGGTGTGTTAAATTGAGATGTAAGCAGTTGCATGGGTATTTCTACCCTTAGAATTTTAATATTATTGCCTGGTTCAATTTCCTTAGATCGCAGGACCAAAAAATGCTTTAATGTGATCCACGTAGAAGAGAATGGAATGTTTCCTACAAATACACGACATGGATTAACCTTTATGGACTGACCTTCATCATTTTTGACAATTATGAATTCGTTAGTTGAAGGAAGAATGGCTCCATTTGCAACATCCGATCTATTTTCCTCGGAGTCGCTGGCGTTCTCATTGATGAGATTTGTTATAAATGATGGTAGTGGCCTCGATAGACTGCTTTTTGAATTTCTTCTGGAATCGCTAGACTTACTAGATCGTCTCGATATATACGAATTAGGATACATGCTCAGATGTGGTTCTTGGTAAACCGGGCCAGAATTCTGCACATAGTTATAATTCATAGGTGCAACAGGGGTATATGGATAATTAGAATAATAACTGCCATAATAAGGATCATTACTTCCTTGAGAGAAGTAGTTCTGGCTCTCATATACCTCATTGGTAATTAATTTAGCTTCTAATAATTTCAGTCCCCATCTATAACCATTCAAAATTTCAACTAATCTAACGCCAAATTCCCACAGCAGAATTTCAATAATTGCAAAATTCTTTTGGTTATCGTTAGGGACATTAAAATTCCCAATTTCAACAATTTCATATATATTATCTGGTGTATTAAATCCCTCAAAGTTTGTCATAACTATTTGGTCTAACAAATTTGCCAATTTTGATTTAATTACATCCGAAGGTAAATTTGAAAATTTGATCAAATACGAATTATTGTGTTGTGAAAGTGGGTAAAATGGGTTGGCATTCTTATTATATTCCTTATATAAAACATCGGACGAGTTTTCTCCATCAATTGAAGACATGTTTAAAACTCTTTAGATGTATACTTGAATATATTTAATGATATTAGTAGTTACGTTTTAGATAAGGGGTACTTCTCAAAAATTTTCTTATCAAATAATTTAATTTTGTGATTTTTTATTTTGCAGCTGTTGACCACAATTAGATACAGGCTAATGATAAACGTTATGTTTCAATCCTAATAGCTAGATAGATAAAAAACATACTCGACTAGAATGGATATTGATCAAGACAACGAGAAAAAATTTGAAAGAAAAAATGACAATTTAGAAGATCCAAAGGATAATACAGCTCCCCTGGTGAATTACCTAAATATGACAATTTTTTGCATCATAATAGCACTAAGTGGACTCCCTGTAGGTTGGGATATAGGAACCATTGGATATATAATAAACACTTCCACATTTAAACAGACATATGGTAATTCTCTTGAAGATGAGGCAAGCATATCGTCTCTTATGGTTGGTATCATTATATCAAGTTTTAATGTGGGTTGCTTGATAGGATGCTTAGGCTTAAGCAAATTAACGTCCAGGATTGGTTTCAAGGGTACAATATTTATTAGCAACTTTATTTATTTACTTGGAAGTATCACACAGATATTAACAGGCTGGTTCCAGTTGAGTGTATGGATAATGATTCTTGGGCGAGTTAGTTGTGGTATTTGTTGTGGAACATTATGTGTCCTTGCACCCAGATTCTTGAATCAGCTTATAGTTGTTCCCCAAAAAGACATGTATTTGTCCTTTTTCCAAACCTCCATTTGCCTTGCAATTCTTGGGGGGAATTTGGCTAACTTTGTACTAAAACAAGATTATTTGAAGATTTTGTCAGGTCAATTAAGTATTATTCTAGCTACTACCAGTTTAGCAATTTTCCTTCCGGAATCTCATCACTTTTATATTTCCAGGAATGAAATCGATAATGCGTCTGATGTATTAAAGAAGCTTCATTATCAAATATCCGATGATCAAATACTCAACTTAACTAATCAAGAGTCAACGACACAGGAGCTCCCAAAGGCGTGGATCTGGAGCGAACAATATTACAAACCACTTCTTCAATGTTGCATTGTGATGGTATTTCAACAACTAACTGGAATTAACTACTTCTTCTACTACGGTAGCATAATTTTCAGTTCGCTCGGAATAAATACTGCTCTTGTCAGCATAATTATGAGTGTCGTTAACTTAGTAGGTTCCCTAGCGTCCAATGTCATTATTGGGAAATTCGGACGGATACAGCTTCTTCTCATGATTGGGTCCACTATAATGAGTATATTACTCACTGTCTACATGACATTGGCATACATATCTACACCTGGAACACTTACATGTATGGTGATAATTACATGTCTTTTCATTGCATCCTTTGCAATTACGTGGGGTCCCATTCCAGGAATATTAATTACAAGAATATCAAGCAATAACAACGAATTGATTGGCATAGCCAATTGTGTGAATTATAGTACTAATTGTCTTATTACTGTTATCACACCAATCATGATCAATGCAATTGGGTTCAATTTTTCAGTATTGTTTATTGTTAGCTTACTATCCCTGATACTATACATTTACTATGTGCCCTTGTGAGAATAATAAAGTCACTCTCTATTCACATCTCACTTCGGTAGATTACAACAAGCCTCAGCTTCTGATATAGATATATACGGCATCTTTATCACTTGGGGCGTTGTACCAAGAATAATATTAAGCTATAGTCCTTTATATAACTGAATCGAAAACCGTTGAGCGTTATTGCCTTTTTGATGTATTTTATAAACACGCAGCAAGGCACACATATTATTAATGATGTTGCTTGCATCTAACAAGATGCTTATATCTACACACTTTATTACGTCCCGCAGAGAACAAGGATAGGTACCTCGCATTACTTCTGAAATTCGGTTCCCTACTGAGTAAGTCGTACATCTAGCTCGGGAATTTAAACTTTGGAACACCCGGGAAGTTTGGTAGCCCTCGTAAAATTTTTTATTGTTACTTTAGTAATTACTGCGCTCAGAAGGTCCATAATTTCTTATTGTGTACCTAATTCCAGCTATCTATGAAAGCAATATTTTTTAGTAAGTCAAGTATAGACTAGAAATCGTCAATTTTGACTTGTAGCGATCCATTTAAGATTATTTTCATTGTTATGCTAACGTGCGTCACGAATTAATATAACTAACTCCCACCTCCAGCTTGGAATCCCCAATTAGATATTTAGATTTAGATATTGTCTTGGAAATTCAAACGAATCAAATTCAATTTTTCTAGTTTGTTTTATTTGGGAGATATACTAATTTTTCAACATTTAAAAAACTCGTGCCTGCTTTTAATGTTTTATAAAACCTAAGACTAGAAAGTAAAGATCTACCTTACCAACGAACACAAACAATTGATTCTTAGAAGCATATATTTTCAATGCCATTAAAAGTGAAAGCACATACTTTCATACCAATTACCTAAATCTAACAGAATAATAATCACTGGAAAAAGGCTAAACCCGGACATTGTATACTTGTATAAGATTAATCTTACATGGCAAAGAAAAGGAATCAAGCAAAAAAAAGTAGAACAAGATCTGGTTGCTTGACTTGTCGTGATCGACATATGAAATGTGATGAACAACAGCCAGTTTGTAAAAATTGTATTAAATCGAAAAGGAAATGTTTCAGAGGGATTAGATTGAACTTCACCCAATATACCATTTATGAGCCTCCAAACAATCCGTACCCTAGTAGTATAACTTACAGGATTTTGGATCAATCAGTCACAATTGCATCACTCTATGAAAATGGTAAAGAGCAATATGAATCATACATTTCATTCCACACATGGGAAGATTTGAGAGAATCAGATATGCAGTTTCTGAAAGATATGCTTTGTTCGATGTCATTGCCAAATCCAGCCACAGATACAAGTCCTAACGAAATAAATGAGGACTTGTGGTTTCATCAATATCAACCCACACCGCAAATATCCCCAAAAGAATTGAGACTGAATAATAATACCATATCTGAAAATATTGGTATCACAAACCTCTTAATGAATGAATCGGCATCATTATCGGACGAGAATGAACAATGTCAATCAACTTTTCATCAAGGAAAGCATATGCAACAATTTCAACGAAGCTTACCAGACCAGAATGAGTTTTCAGATTTAGAAAATACTTCCTTAGATAACAAGATTTCCTCTAACGCTGGAGCCAAAGATTTTATCAATCTTGTTCAAAATCAAAAGTACTATTGGCTTTTAGACTTGTTTAACGAGTTAGGAATATGGAAACTGATTATTCCAAACTACTGCTTAAAACTAAGTGAAGTCGAACATAATGCTAATGAAGGCAACTCTTTATTAATCAATTGTTTACTCAATTGTTCACTAGAGAACTCTCCTGAGCTAAAACCAATTTTAAATCAACAGCTAAACCATTGGCTTGCTTTGCAACCAATACAATTGAACACAGAAAGTTTCGTTAATTTTGAAAGACTATTAATATCGATTGTATTAATATTATTGAACATGTTGATCAAATTGCAAAACGGAGTATGGCAATTTGATCGTGATTGCAAATTAATATTTAATAACCAAATTAAAATATTCAATAGATTTATCGAAAAACTTCAAGTTTTAAATGATGCAAAATTGAAGAAAGTCAAATCAGTGGCTCTAATAAGTGCTGTTCATTCGATCTCTATATTGAAGTTTTTCATTAACAACCAGTTTAAGCATAACATTAGCGAGTTTGACATTACTGATGAAATATCATACAGTCACACCAAACTAACTAGTGAATTCACCACGTTGAACAACTTTGAAATCTTGAACATCAACTCGTTTTACAAAAAGTTTGAGTATCCTCAAATAAGCTATAATTTACAAATGCAAACAAGCAGATCGCTGGATACTAGGTCAGATTCATTGAAGCTAAGACAGTTTATGTGGTATCTCATTAAGCTTGATTTCGTTTTGAAGAATCCAACCAACTCATTAATCGAAATGGATTATAACTTCATTTTCACAGACGAAAATTCTCCAATTGTACCACCATTAATACAGAATTCCGAAGAAGCCGAAGAAATTTCTTGCCCAAATAGCCAAATGAAAAATCAGTCTACATCAGCATCAGTTAAAGCATCAAAGAAGAGGAAAGTCGGACCAGTTCATTCGATAATTCTTCCAAACGACAGAGGCATTGCTATAATGCTTCTAAAAGAGTATATCAACAAATTGATAAATTCAAACGACGAAAATATCAAGTCTGCATCTAACGAAAATATCAGATCAATTCTAGAGTCTATAAACAAGTCAATGATCGAGCGAAAAATCAAAGATCTCTGGGAAATAAACTTCATGTGGACTTTAAGTGATACTTAATCAGGTAACTAAAACCCTTGTATATTAAGTCATTATGGCTTATAGATAGCAAAAGTAGTTTTATTCATGCGTTATTTCTTCTCCACCCTTGCATATTTCACCTAAAATCCATGTGCCATGTGTCTGAATTAGTGCTCAATGTAACACAATGTGATAAACACCAACCGAATTTTCATACATTTACTCGAAGAATCTACAGAAAAGATATATTTCTCGTGGTGTAAATAAATATCATCCACACTAACATTGAAAGTAGATGCAAAAGGTTAATAAAATAAAATCCTATACACGGACATAAATTAGCAAACATTTATATAATTTCATTAGGAAAAAGATTCCACAAAAAAAGTACTACAGCAATTTTTTGCTTCCTGTTCTTTTCGTAGGCACAATATATAGGACATATATCTATTATACTTTAGGATGCAAATTATATCTGTTTGATATGCTTGTCTTCCCTAGAAATCGAAAGTCTAATGGGATTACCCGGTACTGCGCGTTATGTTTTCGCACGACTAATCAATGAGAGAAAAAGTTTTCAGTTCCCATCAAAAATTAAGTGATATATATATATAAATATATATATAAGAAATATATTATAACAAATAATTCAATTGCGAAATGTCATTAGGTACTTTGTTTGTCACTGAGCAAGTTCGTTCTCTTCCATTAAAAGCTTTAATCAAGCATTTCAACTTAGATGTGAAGATTGCTGACAAGCAAGACAAGGGATTCGAAAAGTTCCCATTAGGTAAGATCCCAGCCTTCATTGGTCCAAAGGGATTCAAATTGCAAGAAGTCATTGCTATCTCTATTTACTGTATGTATTTACTATTAACGATGGATGTAATACAATTGAATTTTTTTTATGTGATGAGAAAATTTTCATATTTATACAGTTATCCCTGTCTTAATACATTATGTCGAGAATATTATTCTGAAATTAATTCTAGTCGATTGCATTACATTCAATATATCGGATTCCAGTTCGAAATACTAACCATTGATAGTCATTAACTTAGCTGACGCAGAATCTAAGTTATTAGGTAAGAATGCTAAGGAATATGCCGAAGTCTTGAAGTGGTTATCTTTAAGTAACTTTGAATTATTACCACACATTGCCAAGGCTTTCAGACCATTGACTGGTCAAGTTCCATACAACAAGAAGCAAGTTGACGAGGCCTTAGACTTCCTTGAAAAGGTTGTTGGTATCTTCGAAGAAAGATTAGCTAACTACACTTATTTAGTTGGTGAAAGATTAACCTTCGCTGATGTCTTCTCTGCCGCTCTTCTTGTCAGAGGTTTTGACTATTTATTCGGTAGCGAATGGAGAAAGCAACACCCAAACATCACCAGATGGTTCAAGACTATTTCTCAACAAAAGATCTTGCACGATGTTCTCGGTGACTACAAGTTCAGGGAAAAGCCAGTTGAATTTACCCCTCCAAAGAAGGAAAAGAAGCAAGCACAACAACCAAAGAAGGAAGCTGCCCCAGCTGCTGCTGCCCCAGCCGCTACTTCTGACGCCCCAGCACCAAGACCAAAGCATCCATTGGAAGCTTTAGGTAAGCCAAAGACCGCAATTGACGAATGGAAGAGATTCTATTCTAACGAAGAAACTAGAGAATCGGCCATTCCATGGTTCTGGAAGAACATGTACGACCCATCCGAATGGAGTTTGTATAAGGTCGACTACAAGTACAACGACGAATTAACGTTAACTTTCATGTCTAACAATTTGGTTGGTGGTTTCTTTAACAGATTGTCTGCTTCCACCAAGTACATTTTCGGTTGTATGGTTGTCTATGGTGAAAATAACAACAACGGTATCACAGGTTTCTTCATTATTAGAGGTCAGGATTACGCTCCAGCTTTCGATGTTGCTCCAGATTGGGAATCGTACTCTTACACCAAGTTAGATGGCTCTAATGAACAAGACCAAAAGTTCGTCAACAACATGTTAGCTTGGGATGAACCAGTTGTCGTCAACGGCGAAACTAAGGAAATTGCTGACGGTAAGGTCTGTAAGTAAGCTCTTTAGCCGCATTTGTAAGACAAGATAACTAGGTATTTAGTGGATCTTTTATATTAATTATATGCTTGTTAGTATTACAAGAACCGGGTAACACAAAACTTTTTGTAGCTTTAGTACACGTGATGAAATATGTGGACAGAAAAATACTTGTTAAATCAAAGTTCTTAAACACGTAGAAAGAACATTGTAATTCAGTAATGGTTTACGTCAAGAATCCAATCCTTCGTCACATACGAAGAAAACCCTTATCCTTGATCGCGCCAATCTCCATTCTTTTGATCATCTATTTTTTCTTTTTTCATTCTGGTACGTCCAGCTTAAATTCCAAGAACAAATCAAAATATAACTACTCGAAAAAATCTCGTGGCTGGTTCGGCAAAAACAGAGATTCGGTCATCTTGAGAAATTTACCAAAGAATCACATTAGTCATTACGATTTGAACAGGTTAAGTGCCACTACAAATGCATTAGAAAATAGAGAAGAGGTGTTGATTTTGACACCCATGTCGAGATTTTTACCTCAATACTGGGAGAACTTAAATAAATTAACTTACGATCATAGCTTGATTGAATTGGGATTCATATTACCAAGAAACGCAGAAGGTGATAGCGCATTACAACAGTTGGAATCATACGTCAAGAAGACCCAAATATCCAGGAATAAATTCAAAAAGGTTACCATATTAAGACAAGATTCAAACTCATTAGAGTCACAGTCGGAAAAAGACCGTCATGCATTGAAAGTTCAGAAAGAAAGAAGGTCAATGATGGCGTTGGCAAGAAATTCTTTGGTGTTCACAACAATATCTCCGTCTACATCATGGTGTCTTTGGTTAGATGCGGACATTATCGAGACTCCACCAACTTTGTTGCAAGACATGGTCGCACATAACAAGCCGGTGGTATCTGCAAATGTCTACCAAAGGTTCGTCGATCCTAAAACAAAGCAGGATTCTATTAGACCGTACGATTTCAACAATTGGGTTGAATCTGAAACTGGTTTACAGATCGCAGCGGGCTTGAAGGAAGAAGAAATTGTTGTTGAAGGTTACGCAGAAATGGCTACATACAGACCATTGATGGCTCATTTCTACGAAGCCGAAGGCGACAGAAATACCGAGATGGCCTTGGATGGTGTTGGTGGCGGTGCAGTCTTAGTTAAGGCAGATGTTCACAGAGATGGTGCAATGTTCCCTTCATTCCCATTTTATCATTTGATCGAAACTGAAGGTTTTGCAAAGATGGCTAAAAGATTAGGTTATGAAGTGTTTGGCTTACCTAATTATTTGGTGTATCATTACGATGAATGATCTTCTTCATTCCTCTTTATTGCGTATATACCCTAACAATTACATATATACATACTAGTAGAATTAACTACATATTGACTACAAATGTGTATTCAGTAATGAACATGAACCAAATCAAAAAAAATGCGAGCCGCATCTCAAAAAAAAAAAAAAAAAAAAAATTTAGATGAGCTCTTCATAGAAATTAGGTTAATCAATTTTTCACTAGAAAAAGTTGTAATAACGTTTTTATAAAATTTTCCTTATATCTTGCCGTAGTAGTATTTAATAACGATGCAACTTTCCTGGAAAGATATTCCAACTGTACCAACAGCCAATGATATGTTGGATATAGTTCTTAATAGAACTCAAAGAAAGACACCAACTGTTATAAGACCAGGGTTTAAAATTACTCGTATCAGGGCATTTTATATGAGGAAGGTCAGATTTACAGCAGATGGATTCGCTGAAAAGTTTACTGATCTTATAAGTGGATTCCCAAATATTAATGATGTTCACCCTTTCCATCGTGATCTTATGGATACATTATATGAAAAAAATCATTATAAGGTTTCGTTAGCAGCAGTTTCCAGAGCCAAGACTTTGATTGAACAAGTTTCTAGAGATTATGTTAGATTATTGAAGTTTGGCCAATCGTTATACCAATGTAAACAATTAAAGAGAGCTGCATTAGGTAGAATGGCAACTATTGTCAAGAAATTGAAGGATCCATTCGTATATCTTGAACAAGTTAGACAGCATTTGGGCCGTTTACCAAGTATTGATCCTAATACCAGAACGTTATTAATTTGTGGTTATCCTAACGTTGGTAAATCGTCATTCTTAAAGTGTATCACCAAAGCAGATGTTGAGGTTCAACCGTATGCTTTCACAACTAAATCCTTATACGTTGGTCATTTTGACTACAAGTATTTGAGATTTCAAGCTATCGATACCCCGGGTATCTTAGATAGACCAACAGAAGATATGAATAATATTGAAATGCAATCTATTTATGCTATTGCTCATTTAAGATCATGTGTATTGTATTTCATGGATTTGTCGGAACAGTGTGGTTTCTCTATCGAAGCACAAGTCAAATTATTCCACTCTATTAAACCGTTATTTGCTAATAAGTCAGTTATGGTGGTTATGAATAAGACAGATATTATTAGAATTGAAGATTTAGACGAAGAAAGACAAGAGTTATTAAAGTCTCTTTATACCGTTCCTGGTGTTGAAGTCATGCATGCTTCGTGTCATGAAGAAGATAACGTTATGCAAGTCCGTAATCAAGCCTGTGAAAAATTATTAACTGCTAGAATTGAACAAAAATTAAAGGGTACTGCTCGTGTCAATAATGTTTTGAACAAGATCCATGTTGCTAGGCCTCAGGCTAGAGATGATTTGGATAGATCCGCTTACATCCCTGATTCAGTCAAGGAATTGAAGAAGTATGATGCTGAAGATCCAAACCGTAGGAAGTTAGCGAGAGATATCGAAGCTGAGAATGGTGGTGCAGGTGTCTTCAACATCAACTTGAAAGATAAGTACTTGTTGGAAGACGAAGAATGGAAGAATGACATTATGCCAGAAGTCTTGGACGGAAAGAACGTTTATGATTTCTTAGACCAAGATATTGCTGCGAAGTTGCAAGCATTAGAAGAAGAGGAAGAAAAATTAGAGGCCGAAGGTTTCTACGATTCTGACTCAGACATCGAAGATGAAGAGCTAGATGAAATCAAGGAAAAGGCTAATTGGATCAGAGACAAGCAAAAGAAGATGATAAAGGATGCGAGAAGCAAAAAGGCTTTGAAGAACCGTGCCATCATGCCTAGAGATCAAGTTAAGAAGTCTTTTGGCGAAATGGAGGAACATATGTATTCTATTGGCCATGACACAACTAAATTAAGAAACCGTCTTGGCAAGACTTCTGGTGATGATCACAATAACGTTTCAGGTGTCGATATCTTGAAGAGAAACCAAGGCATATCCGATGCTAAGATCAACAAGAGAAAGGCTCCAGCCAAGCAATCTGATCGTCTTAATGATGGTTTGAATGACGGTGCCTTGAGATCCCAAGCCGAAAGATTGGCCAAGATCCAAAGAAGAGAAAGAAACAGAATGGCAAGACAAGGTGAAGGTGATCGTCACTCCACTGCTATGTTGCCTAAGCATCTTTTCTCTGGTAAGCGTGGTATTGGTACCAACGACCGTCGTTAAGCATTTTTTATTATGGTTTAATTCCACTTTTTTATTTAAGGATTTCGTTCCGTCTTTCGTTTGTTTATAAATTCACTTTTTATACATTTGTGCAATAGGTTATTATCATTTAGATCACGCATCTACTATTAATATACATATTATAATTCAATAGTCTTAATATTGTGGTGAAACGACTTTTTTTCATGTCAAATCTCGTGATTGGCCGTTTTACGGTTATCTCATTATCAATCTTTAAACCTCACTGATTAGATAAGGATATAACGCTATAATAAAGCCATATTGTTTTATTGATTGACTCATTTTTTTGAAGGAATATCTTTAAAGTCTTTGAGGTATTACCTACCTGATATATAAGTAGTGAAGTGTTTACTCATCGAAAAAAGTTGAATAACAGTTACGATTGATCATAATATTAATCTGTAATTATTAAATTTAGTATTATTAATAACTATAATTAACATTTAAGAAAATTCATATTATTGACAAACACTCTAGAAGTCATCTGTCAAAAAAAAAACAGCTATTTAGTATCAAACAAGTCAGAGGTATGAGTACGTTTGACTTCACGACTATTTCGTCCCAGCTTCCATCCAATACGGGCCTGACAGGCACGGTGCCAACTAATAGCGGAAACGGCGGCACTTCTAATTCTAACAAGAATTTGAGTCATGTGCCGTGTAAGTTTTATAGACAAGGTGCTTGTCAAGCTGGAAACTCATGTCCCTTTTCCCATAACTTTGATGGATCTTTGGCAGCGGAGAAGTTACCCTGCAAGTACTTTCAAAAAGGGAATTGCAAATTTGGCCTCAAGTGTGCTTTAGTTCACTTCTTACCTGATGGAACTCGTGTGAATTCTAAGAGCTTGCGGGTGTCACAGCCCATTAATACAAATATGTCCAATGGGAATGGTAGTTTTCGTCGTTCATCAAATTCTGGGAATGGTGGGAATTTTGGTCATTATACTTCGCAGCCAATTGATATAAATGCTGAATCTTTAGAACATATTAGACATCATTATGCAAATAATATGGTTTCACCAAGTAGCAATGTTACAACGTTCATTAATGTTGGTAACAAATTTCCTTCGCAACCTGGTTCATATACACAAGACATAAATAGAGATTCTTCTTTCAATTCAAGTCTCTCGGGGTTACCAAACTCTTATACTAACGGTAGTAGTACTAACAGTAACAGTCATACATTTAAACCAACTAGTCAGTCTTCAGCATTCTTTGGATCTCATTCTACAAATACATCACCAACTAATCAAACTTCACGCCCAACTCTTGGTAAGTCGTTAAATACCAATCAATCACCAGTTAGTACTCCATTTTCAGAAAAGACGTCAAAGCCATACCGAGCAAGACTTGCTTCTCAAGGATCCTTCTCTTCGCCAACGTGCTTATTGAATTATGACTCTGCTGTAATTGACGATGACGATGAAGATGAAGAAATGTACAATGACCGTGGTTACTTTGAGGACTATGTCCCGGGCTCATTAGGTGACTTAATTTTGACTCCACAAGAAAGGGAAAGACGTGATTCAAGATCTCAATCGGGTACTTTGTTAGTCGGGCCTAACTTAAACTCAGTATTAATTTCAACTACGAATGAAGGAGATGAGAAGGAAGTAGAGGATGTAACTACTTCGAAGGAAGACTTGAAAGATAAATCAGGAAAATGTGCAACTCAGGAAGATGTTTTTTTAATGGATTAATTGTAACAAGGTTCATCGTTTTTTTTCTATCTACTGTCCCCTTATCTTTAAATTGGGGATGCTTAAAAAAGTAAAAGTTTTATTTCTGGTTTATTTTATTTGATGCTTTTAAATAGGTGTATATAACTGTCCAATTTAAGCTTTGCCTTAACCGATACATTCTATTCTATGATTTTGGACGTTTTATTTTGATTGACATATTTTTATATGTATATGATTTTAGTTTATGATATATACATTGAAAGGACAAATTTTTATAAACCTATATACAACATTAATCCATCGTACTTTCAATTCGCTTTTTTTGGCGCAGCTCTAAAAATATCTGCACAGCTGACTTGGAAACTAGCCATTACTTGAGAATTGGTGAAATTAATCTCCGGTTGGACACCTCGAATATGATCAGATTCAAATAATGAGCCCACAAGGACTATTTCATTAGTAAATGGATCCAACGTATAAGCTAAATAGTTTTCAACAGAACTTTCTGTTACCTGCGGCTTTTCATTATTAATAGTATTTATCGTAAATTTTTGACTTGTTTTGACCTGAATAACAAATTGAACTAAAGCAGTGATATTGTTTGCATCCGGCAATGAATTGAATGATACAATTTTTGGATTAGATTCAATTTTTAAAAGTTCCCACTCTAATTTCGAATTTTGTGGAAACGTACTAGCCCTTCGAGTTAAACTTCTAGTGACTTCGACTCCAGTAACCCCTTCTAATTGACTTCTAAGGTAGTTTTCTCTCTTGCCCTTAGGAACAGAACAGGAAGCAGCAAAAATCTTATTGGTCTTCACGAGCTGTTCGACAGCAGATTCCTTCCACTGGTTGAATTGAAGTTTCAAACCGGTTTCCCTTCTATATTTCACAACACTGTAGGTATTGATAGCAAACAATCCCATTCTCCTAAAGAATAACTTATGCCACGACGTAACTGGACTTTTCAGATACTTAGGAGGCACATAAAAATCGGCAATTACACCAATGTTCTTGATTGGAATTTGGGATATGTCGGCCTGTTGGGTCTTTTTCTTCTTTTTTTCAACCGGTGTCGAATATGCTCTATTTATCACGGATGAGTGTAACCCAACCAATGGCGTAAATGATCTTGAATTAAAAGGCAACGCTCTTATGACCCTAGAGGTTATCATCTTTAGTTAATGTGCGGAACTTATTAAAAGTATATTGGTAGTATCCAGTTGTTAAATTAAAGCTCCAGATTGAAAATACTTTTTGAAAAAAATATAGATTATATAAGCAAAAATAACTTGTTCAAAAAAACTTGAGATCTCATCTCATAATGTTATATTTATTGGTTTAATTTTAACATCTTGAAAGCAGTCGGACTGATTAAAACTTGAAATAACTAGTGTAGAATTATGCCATCTGTTCAAAAACAGAAGACCGGAAAGCAAAAGTTAGCACCAGAAAAGGAAAGATTTCTCCAATGCTGTGGTGATATCTCATTGGAGTTGGTTGCATCCTTGAAAAACTCAAAAGATATAAACTTGAATGGATTGATTATAAGATATGCTAAGAAATATAAGTTAAAACAACAGCCTAGATTGACTGATATTATATCCTCTATCCCGGACCAACACAAAAAATATTTGATTCCTAAATTGAAGGCGAAACCTGTTAGAACTGCATCGGGTATTGCAGTTGTAGCTGTTATGTGTAAACCGCATAGATGCCCTCATATTGCATACACGGGTAATATCTGTGTCTACTGTCCTGGTGGACCAGATTCGGATTTCGAGTACTCCACACAGTCCTACACTGGCTATGAGCCTACATCGATGAGAGCCATCAGGGCGAGGTACGACCCATATGAACAAGCGAGAGGTAGAGTTGAGCAATTAAGACAGTTAGGACATTCTATTGACAAGGTTGAATATATTATTATGGGTGGTACATTTATGTCGCTACCTATTGACTACAGAGAGAATTTTATTACCCAATTACATAATGCCTTAACTGGTTTTAATGGTCGTGATATTGATGAAGCAATTAAATTTTCCCAGCAATCCCAAACTAAGTGTGTCGGTATAACTATTGAAACACGTCCTGATTATTGTACAGAGACTCATTTAAGTGATATGTTAAAATATGGATGTACCAGACTTGAAGTCGGTGTCCAATCAGTTTATGAAGATGTCGCCAGGGATACTAATAGAGGTCACACAGTCAAGGCAGTATGTGAAACATTTGCTGTTGCAAAGGACGCTGGTTATAAAGTTGTCAGCCATATGATGCCGGATCTCCCAAATGTAGGTATGGAAAGAGATTTGGAACAATTTAAAGAATATTTCGAGAACCCAAATTTCAGAACTGATGGGTTGAAATTATACCCAACTTTGGTCATCAGAGGTACTGGTTTATACGAATTATGGAAAAAGGGGTTGTATAAATCTTATAACGCAAACGCATTGATCGATCTAGTTGCACGAATTTTAGCATTAGTTCCACCTTGGACTCGTATTTATCGTGTTCAGAGAGATATTCCGATGCCATTGGTTACTTCAGGTGTTGAAAATGGTAATTTGAGAGAATTGGCATTGGCAAGAATGAAGGACTTTGGTACAGCTTGTAGAGATGTTCGTACAAGAGAAGTAGGCATCCAAGAGGTTCATCATAAGGTTGCCCCTGATCAGGTTGAGTTAATTAGGAGAGACTATTATGCTAATGGCGGGTGGGAAACTTTCTTGTCTTATGAAGATCCTAAAAAGGATATTTTGATTGGATTATTAAGGTTGCGTAAGGCGTCGAAAAAACACACTTACCGTAAAGAATTTACAGGCCAGCAAACTTCTATTGTTAGAGAATTACATGTCTATGGGTCAGTAGTACCTTTGCATTCTCGAGACCCAAGAAAATTTCAACATCAAGGCTTTGGGACATTATTGATGGAAGAAGCTGCGAGAATTGCAAGAGAAGAACACGGATCTGAGAAGGTAAGTGTCATTTCTGGTGTTGGTGTAAGAAACTACTATGCAAAATTGGGCTACCATTTAGATGGCCCATTTATGTCTAAATGGCTTAATGAAGAGGATTAATTTCGGTATGTCATACACAGCTTGTATTTATATATGCACTTCACATATTAGTCTATTATTTCTACTAATGTACATTATTTCTTTATTTCGTTTATTGTACATACTATTAATTACTAATTTCATTCGAAGTTAAGGTGTAAAAATTTACTCAGACTGTGGGGAATTTGTAAACAGGAATGACAAAATTAGCAACCGGAATTGCTTAGTCGTGAATATGGTGATAATAATTACTTGGGTTCATGCTCAGGACTTCCTTTGACCAGCCAGGAATATCTTCACCTGAACCACCAACAGGCCTTTCTAAAACTACATTCTCTAAACCAAGTGCATCACTTAGCCACGAATGGTTGACCATGCCACCAGCATCGGCTCTCAATTCTGGTTGCAAAGTTAACATCGGCCGCAAAAAATCAGCTATTTCCATTGCATCAGTTACTGAGAACTTATATTTTTCCATCAAGACGTCTTTTAATCCCCACGGTTTTAGTTTCAGGATTCTATGAAGTTCACCTCTTGAATTAAAGAAATCTCTTGTATAATAACTTTCCTTTAACATCGCTCTTGGAAATGGACCAACGAGTTCAATTATTTGTGCTATATGATCATCATCTTTGGTATATGTTTTCCCATCTCTCGGGTCAAATAGATAATCACCGGTTAATAATTCGAAAATTAGACATGCAAAGGACCATAGATCTGCCAGTGCACCCCAATGATAACCTAGCAACACTTCCGGTGAACGATACTGTCTTGTTTGAATTTCATCCGTGAAATGGTGGCTTGTCCAACAAGCATTACCCAAATCAGCAATTTTAACCGAGATTAGTTCATCTTCATTAATAACAAAAGAATTTTCATTTCCCTGCGATTGTTGCATACTTGGGTCGTTAAAGGCGCTAGGAATTTGTAATGGATCAATAGTTGTGCTCCCGCGACCAGTATTCGATATTGACATGGATGATAACGAACTATTCAAAGTATTTTGCTTCTCATAGCTATGAGTGTTATTGTTATGAGATGCAATGGGTACTTCAGGTGCATCTTGGTTAATTAAAGTAGGTTGGGTGTTTTCAAAAAATGTCTTCTGTGGAGTGTTTGCAGTAGAACTGGATAACGCATAAACACTCGAAAAAGACCTATTAAACGTGCTCAATGGAGATGGTAATGGTTGTGATCCAGTAATTAAGGTTTGCCTTCTTGATCTTCTACCATTTCTTCCCAATGATGGTGAATTCATAGAAGGCTTCGTATTGGAAGAAACTGTAGCACTTGTTGATGGTCGCGTCTCGGAAGTTTCGTGAAATGAAGTATCAGGCGTTGCATTTACATTATTATCAGATTTAGATTTTGTTCTTTGCAATTTTTTTTGTTTCCTCACCTCATTTGTTTCAAGCTCAACCATTTTAACAATTTGTTCAACATCACCGATCTCTATAAGAACATTTTCAGGTTTCAAATCGGTATGAATAACGCCACATTTCCGGTGCAAGAAGTCTAACGAGGATAACAACTGCTTAGCTATCTGTTTAACAAAAACCACTGGAATTCCACGGTGTTTGTAACGTCTGATCAAACCTAATAAATTTTCTCCGAGGACTTCAAACACCATCACCACGTGAACCCCGTTAGGGCCTTTATGTGTGAAGGTATCCAATAATTGGATTGCATGTTCATGACCAGGATGATGTATATCAGATGTGGTAATTTTATCTAATAATTTAATTTCATCGATAGCAGTTTCAGTATAATGCTTTGCACTTCTGACAATCTTCATTGCAACATGGCAATGCTTATCATTATCTTTCGCGAGCCATACTGTAGAAAAATGGCCCCAACCTAATTTACGGACCAATGTATATTTTTTTTTTTTATAATTCTCTCCAATATAGCATGTATGGTACCCCCCCGGAATATAGTCTTTCAAATCTTCTTCATTTTCAGGATGAACAGGCTCTTCGTCATCATCATCATCATCATCGTAATCTTCATCATCATTTTCTTCTTTGTCTCTTTCGTCTCTTTCTCTTTCTTCAGTTCCCGCTTGTTCCTGAGACACAGATTCTGCAAAATTGGTTTTCAAAGGCGATAATTCAGGTTTGAATGATTTAACAACAGGCGATGTAGTGGCACTTGTGGGAGTACTATGCTGGATTAGATTGGGATGCAAAGATGCAGGCTGCATGTTTTCATTGTTGAAATTGGAATCATGGTTATTATTATTATTAATATTCTGATTACCTTGAGTGGAGTCGGCTTTTTGAATAGCAATAGATAAATTGGATTTATGGGAACCAGGATAGTTAGTCATTAAATTTGTTCTATTTGAAAAGGAAATGACAATAGTATACTGCTTTTTGTGCTGGAGTTTGTTATTTGAACTTGTTTATATCGATAAATAAATGCGTTTTATCACAGTGAAAATAAAAATAATGGTACAATGGTACAAAGGTCAATAAATAATCGGATTTTGGTATCACTATGTTTAACTGATTGTAGCTTTCTGGATTATAAGATCTAAATTGACTTTCTAATTAGATTTGTTAGTAATGCTTTTTGTATTGCCATTTGGGAGTCGAATTATTAAATTTTTCTATCATATATTTTTGTGTCACTATACAACTTACAGGATAGATATAATTATTTATTTATTAAAATTGAATGATTAATAAAAAGTATACATGTATATTAATAACTTATCTTATTCATAACCTTGTATTTATATTTTTGAATTTTTTGATTGCCAATTAATAAATAAATCTAATTACCCATTTCGACGTCACCATCTTCGTTCTTCGTTTCAGCATCGTCCTTCTTTTCAGTGTCGTCCTTAGATGCTTGTCTAGCAGCAGCTAATTTTTCAGCCATAGCAGAAGCTTGAGCTTGTTCTTGCTTTTGTCTAATAGCTTGCTTCTTTTCTTCTTCCTTAGCTAAGTAACGACCTCTGATAACATTACCAATAGAAGCTAATTCCTCGTACTTTGCGATATATTTAGCCTTGGATGAGTCGAAACCATCTTCATACAACCAGTCTTCAGCCTTCATTAACATACCAGTTAATTTTTCTTTTTCTTCGTCGCTGGCGAAGTCTTTGTATTGCTCATCTAATTTACCTCTTAATTCATAAATATATTCTTCCAAGGCATTCTTTCTGTCTTCAGTGTCAGAAACTAATTTGTCTTCCATAATCATAGAGTGTTCCTTTTCGTAGTACGATTGTCTAATTTCTTCTGGTAAGGCAGATGAGATACAACTGACTTCCAAGTCGTTTTTCTTAACTAATTTCTTTACTTCACGGTATTCTGGTTCAGCTTCTTCTTCTTCACCTTCCTTTGGTTCCTTTTCAATCAATTCCTTTACTAATCTCTCTTCAACAGTGTGGGCTGATTCGATAGTGTAGAAACCGGATGGGTCGTTTCTCAACTTCAACTTACAGGCAATGGAAGTCTCACCTTCAGATGGGACAACACCCTTTAATTGCCACTTAGCAATAAGTGATTCAGTACCCACTGGCAATTCTTCCTTATTAGTGTATTTAGCTTCAACTTCGAAATCACCCTTTCTATATAAAGTAATGATCTTGGTAGATGGGAAGACACCACCTCTTGGGAAGACTTCTAAGTTGTCTTCATCTTCATCTTCCTTATCCCAGAAGTAAGAAACTGAGTAAGGGTTGAAATCTTCGAACTTAAATGGTCTGACTCTTAAAGTAGGAGAGTGTGTCGCACAAATGAAAGCGTTACCTCTGACAATAGCTTCATCTTGGTTCAAGGTAAATGACAATGGCTTGTTGAAAATTTCAGCTAACTTAGTCTTTAATGATGGAACTCTGGTACAACCACCGACAACTTCAATAGAGTCGATATCTTCACGAGATAAACCGGCGTCTTTCAAAGCAGTTTCAATTGGGATATGTACTTTAGCTAATAATGGCTTGACGAACTCTTCCAATTCTTCACGAGTTAATGAAGATGAAACATCAACGTCATTCATAACAGATTCGATGTTGAAAGGAGCTTGAGTGTTAGCAGATAAGACCTTTTTCAACTTTTCAGAAGCGGTTAAAACTCTGTAGTAAGCCTTTGGGTTTTCTCTGACATCAATCTTGTATTTGTCTTTGAATTCATCGGCAAAGTGGTTAGCAACAGCGTGATCGAAGTCTCTACCACCAAAGTGTTTATCGTAACCTGATCCTAAGATCTTCAATTCACCCTTCTTGACAGCAGCAATAGCAACTTGGAGAGATGAGTGACCAATATCAACAAACGCAACCTTCTTTGGCTTGTCTTCTGGTAAGTCATTGGCCTTGAAAACACCATAACCAACTGCAGCAGCAGTTACTTCATTGACAATTCTGACTGGGTTCAAACCTGCAATTCTACATGCATCAGACGCAGCACGACGTTGCTTTTCGGTGTACCACACTGGGACCGAGAGACAGATGTCGACGATGTTGCCCTTGGTTTCTTTGGCAGTGATGTCTTTGATCTTGTTGATGTACATAGCCGCCAATTGGGTACTGGTGAATTCTTGTTGTTCGCCTAAGAATCTGATATTTACAGAAATTCCCCCATCCTTGTTCTCGACTAATGGACAGCTAAAGTATTTCTTTTCGATTTCAAAGTCTGGATCGTTGAAGTTTAACCCAAGGATTCTTTTCAAGTTGTCAGCGGTATTCTTCAAATTGGATGCTTGTTGATTCTTACCAGATTCACCAATAAATCTGTTCTTTGTACCGAATCCAACCAATGATGGAGTAGTACGGTTCGAAACCTCATTGACTATAATATCAATACCTCTGTTTCTTGCACATGCGATAACTGTATTCTCGTTACCTAAATCAACACCAAATGGAGTAGACATTTCTTAATATATTATTATATAACTTATTCTATTTAATAATAGTCTTCAATAAACTTATTCTTTAGTATAGTTTGTAGAGGCAAACAAAATTTTCTTATATGAAATTTTCGACCAAAAAAAAAAAAATTGGTGGTCACACGTGCGGGTAACTTGCATCGAATTCGAATCTTCGAGAAGTTACATTAAGAAGGTTCAATGAACTTCCATATGCCAAGTTTCATAGATCAATGGTGGAAGGCACTACGGTCTGTAAGCCAGTATATACACAACTATGCATAGTTACCTATGCGCTTTGCTCGAGGATTGTTATGAAAGTCATCCAGCCAGGGCTTTCCACCAATTGTAAATAGTCTTTCTGGTCTTTGTATCTGACGTAAGATAAGACCAATATCAATTCATCATTACATAATATTCCAGTTTTCGCCAAATAGGTGAGAAAATGGAAGTCAAAGAGCTGGGAGCCATCGCCGGTGTCAGCATTCAAGTAATTGTAGGCAGATTTCAAATCCTGGAGGTCACCCATGAAGTCTCTGTTCTCAATGGGGAAGTTTTCGTGGAACATTGGTGAAGGGTCTAGTGGGAATGAATCCAGAAGTGATACCAAGAGAAACTCGACGGGAAACGCGGGCTTGGCATTTGTTTTGACCTCGAGGCCATATTCGTTGATCTTCAGGTAGAATACATCTGGAACGTACCTCTTGCCCTCGCTGTCGTTGATGTAGAGCATAGATGGCTGGGTAGACCCTGTGATGATATCGGCCTTAATTAAAGCCTCTGCGCTGCTTGACACCTGGTACGATCTCGGCTCGATTTGCCCGTCCATCCCACCCGATATGACGCAGGTCACAAACTTCGAGGAAAACTTCCCGGAGTTTGAGTGCTTTGTGATGCTCGGGTTGGCTACTTGATAATTGGAGGCCATGATAACTTCCAAACAGGACAAGAAGTAGCTATTTTTGTGTCTCTTGCATAACACTGTTCCGTTTCTAGCACCCGAATCAGTCAAGTCGGTAAAAGTCATACCGACTTTGTAGAGACCAAGAGCAGCAGCAATTTCGTCGACCTGTTGCTCATTCTCCCACAGGAGTAAAGTAATTCCGTCTAGCTCACCTGATTGTGGAGGTTCGTATATAGCTTCAACAACGGCTTTAATTCCTAATGGTACCTTATCGAACTGTTCATATCTTCCATACAAAATACCGAACCTCTGCACACCGGTCGTTCTCCACGAGTCAATGAATTTGTTTAAGATTGATGAATCGGCAAATTCAACATGGTCGACCATACGAAATGACTGTTGTTGCAATGTAATAACAGGTGGCTGGCATTTGGAACAGATACCCTTTGGGTACGGGGCATGCGATCCACTAGGACAGTTTAGATTAATATTATAGTTTGGTTCTTCTAAAGGTGCCATATATGACGTAGCATTATTTCTATTATTTTTCAGCTCATTAATTTCATTTAAGTGAGCATGATATGACATATGTTTGAAACCTTTTTCATTTCTGTATTCCTTATCCCACGGTGGCAAAGGTGAACAATATTCACACATCCCTTTATCCCCATGGCGACATAAATCAGATTTTGGTCTCTTGATTAAACCGTCTTCTTTGTCAAGTAGGTCGTCCACATGTAATTGATCAACTTTAAGCGGCCCTGGACCTTTATTAATCGGAATTGAAATATTATTCATACTTATCGACACATTTGCACTATTCTCTGTGGTTGTTGTTTTCGGGGGTACTAAAGACCCAGGTTTCGGTGCTTCCGTGGTTGCCTCGTAGTTTACAAAAAACATATCGCCATTTCTGAACCCCAAATCATTCACTGTTTTACCACACAAACTGTTTGCTACTTCACCTTTCGAATTAGGCTTATCACTAATATAGATCGATTGTAGATCATTTGTACTAAGCTTATTCACCAACTCTTCTAAAACCAACAAAAAGTCGCTATTTGCATCAGCATTTATCCTGAACATACCATCCTTGGTTCTGAATCGAATAATCTATTAAGGTTAGTACAATTGCTTATTATGCAATCTCCTGGAAAAATTACTCACCATTTTGATAATATTGCCACTAATTCTGCTGAGCGTATGTTAAGTCAAATATATCTGAACTACTTGTGCAATAATAGGAGTTCTTTTCGAATTACAAAGTGCCTTTACTGTTCAAGTTTAATTGATATAATTGAATTATTAGATAACTAATATCAGACTATTTGATCCTACTTGATCTTTGTAGAACACTGTGCACGTACAATTCTGTGATATTCGTGTCTGGATCATATTTAATGTTCAAACTAGTAGGTACAAATTACCAAGTTATGCAACAGTATTATATAGCAGATGCTAGATATTACTTGTGAAAAGTAGAGAAATGCAACGTAATGTCTTGAGCATTAATGTTGGCCAGGATTTTAATACTTCTGATGTAACAGTCCATAATGTTCTCAAATTAGACACAGAGCCTTGACTTGGATCAGTGAACAGAAGCTCCGTAACTACAATATAACATCCTAGGAGATAATAGAGTCATAAGTTTTCTCTAAGGATGAAACCACGTTGTAAGAATCGAGGAGGTGTTAATTTCCAATAAAACCGGTGTAACTTAATTGCTGCAAATTACATTCTCTAATACTCAATTTCGAAACATGTATTTTAGCCACTTGAAATTGTTTAAATTATGAGCAGCACAGCCTTAGAGAAACATCATCTAGCAGTATCAACTAGCAGGATCGGTAATAGATTAAAAGTGGTAGGTCTATTAGTGTATTTTATCCTACATACAATTATAAAATTGACAGTATAAAAGTCGCGCAAGATCTCTTTTGTTCGTACTATCCTTCGGGATAGTACATTTGTCAATTTTAACAATACAGAGAAGATTAGCATTGTCCTTGCATAAAGATGACACGCTTTACAAAGAGATTTAACCATTTTTTTTTGGAAAAAATATATAAAATTCCTTCTTAACGTTATGTAGTATACATATCGGCCTAATTATGAAGAGAAAGACAAGATTTAATGGATAATAGCAACAAAATAGCTAGCCGATAATATTTAATACGCCGCGGGTTCGACTCTGACAATACTTCTTAAAATTAATTTAGTGAGTACCATAAATGTATTGAGGAACCCAGTATTTGGATGAGTTGTTTCGTAGTATATTGCATGTTAATATGAATCAACCGCTATTTCCGGAAGAATGCTCTGGAAAGTCTTCAAATAATGATTTGTTTGGTATGGATAATATGTCCTCACCTGTGACGAGTTCACTCGGTGGAAACTTACATCAGTTAAATGATAACCAAATTAATAAACTAATCAATTTGAAGTTTAATAACCAATCCATAGCATTAATTAAGCAACTTTCTTATGATTTGGCATTAAAAGAACTGGAATTGATATTGCTTCGGAAGGAGAAGTTTCTTCGAGAGCAGGAATTGTTGAAAATGTGCAACGAGTATGAAAATTTGAGTAGTTTGGAAATCGATCAAAAATTAAACTCATTGAAAGTTGAAGAGAAGGTTGATGATATATTACTGGGACTTATTGAGCATGCGATAAATGATGACTTGAAGCGGGGTGTCCCTGACAATGTTACTGTGGGTGAGACGAATGAGATGAAGCACAGTGATAAGGGTGCAGCTATTCTACGGAGACCAACAAGATCCGCAGGATGGTTAGGCGATTGGTTTAAAGAGTCATACAAACAGTGTCAATCCACAGTAAGTTTACCATTGGATAACGAGGTGGATACGTCGAACGATACAAGCCTAGACCATTTATACTTACAATCATCGCTGGCGTCACTCCCAGTGACAGAAAACTCATCAGAGGAAAGGATGCCAGTGGAGTTAGATACGATAAATATGAAATCATTAACTGGCACTCCTGATATTTCTTCTACTGGCAGTATTGATAAATATGGTTTTTTTTGCGACATGAATGAATTTTTGGGGAAAGATACTGCGGGAACTTCGTTGGAACGAAAGCTGGAACTAATGCCAGATGAAGTAATTGTTAATACTAAGCCACAATTGTCCTTCACTGAAACAAATTCATTGAAGGTCAACGGAACGACTAATGTTCGGCTGGTTAAACCTAGTATAGACAAACTAAAGGAAATCGGGCAGATACATGATGCAAAAAATAAACAGTTCGAAGTAAAATGGGATAGCTTTCTCAAGCATCTGCTTAAGGATTATTATAAAAATGCAGATCTAAATAATCTGGCACAAGACGGTAACTATAATTCAGCTATGTCAGGCCATGAAATATTTGGGACACAAGGACTCAATCTCATTAAGCTTGACAAATCTCAAACAAAATTTGGGTCAAGCTCTAACAGTCCTCATGATATAAGAAACATTAAGACGCTACGTAAATTGATAAACGAAAATGGTATTCCGCTAAAGTATAGATGCAACTTATGGCTCGAATTGTCGGGTGCAAAAAATTTACGGGTTCCAGGAGAATTCCACAATTTGACTAAGAAAGCCAATTGTACCGAAAACGAGGTCATCAAGTCCAATATTCGCCAAATAGATCTTGATTTACACCGGACCTTACCCTCGAACATCTATTTCAACGATTTAATGCACAGTCAGCCTGGGCCAAACTTCTATAAGTTGCAAAATATTCTTTACGCATTTGTTGTCTATAATACGGACATTGGCTACTGTCAAGGTATGAACAAGGTTGTTGGCAACCTATTGTTGGGGGACAATAGATTGGTAGAGGAGGATATCTTCTGGATCTTCACTTCCTTAGTCGAGGATGTGTTGCCGAAATACAATGGCCACAACTTTTTCAACATACATTCGCTTCCCGTCATTCGAATGGACCAGAAAATCATGAGATTTCATTACTTCCCTCGACTACTCCCGAAGTTGAATGCTCATTTCTCGAAGTTGAACCTCCAAATCGAGTACATCACATTGAATTGGTGGATCCTGTTATTCACCGATGGATTGCCGTTGGAAATCTGGTTCAAGCTCTTTGATAACTTCTTGGTGTCTAATATGGATATTACCCTTATCACCATGACCCTATCGCTATTCAAGGTGTTCGAAAGGTGCTTGCTTGAGATGCACGCCTGTGACGACATCTACGTGCTCATGAAGGATCTCAACCACGCAGTGGGCTCATCTAAATTGAACATAAAGTACCACGAACTCATGTCCATAAACGCCATGTTTGAAAAAAAAATCACCAAAGAAGACCTTCCCACACTTCGCAACCTATATAATGACTAAATACATAGGCCAACTTAGTATTACTAATGCATACACTCATGCTCTCTCTACAATTTACTCGTTTCTGGTTGTCGTCTCTAGTCTGACATCAAACATCACCTTATCCTGTTCCTGTCCGCTCGTGTTATTCGACTGCAGAGAACAGTACTTTGGCCAATCTTTCGGAAATACAAACCATATACCTACGACGTCACTACTTCCAGCCTGTACAATTGCACAACAATTGCACAGCACTAGTTCATAAATTATTTGTATGGCACATCGTATCATGACGCAGATGTCTGTCAAGTTATTACGAGAAGTTGCTCTCAACCTCCCTTCACGGCTTGCATTCGGTTTCGATCGATCCTTACTACGTGTAGCCAGCCCATTTTCAAAGACCTAAACTTAACTACGTAACCGACCCGTATACCTCCCGAATAATCGACCCTCACATCTATTCCACTGTCTCCTAGCATATTGCTGTAGAACAAATGCTAACAAAGACTAATTCTGAAACAATAGAAAAAAATATTCGCAATATCTTGAGCAGAATAGACGACTAGTTCGAATAAGGGTCCCAACCACATCGATACACATGTGAGTAGATCCCGTCTTCTATTGATCCAAGTGGGTTATTTACGTACAGTCAGTTATATAAACTCATATGCAAACTCTGAATAAGTCTAGGTCGGAGATTGCACATCTGAGGTACTATTAATAGCCATGACAAACATCACAATCAGTTTGAATAATTAATGGCGAACTTGATCATATTGGTGTGACCCTTGTTGTGCAATACAGATCGAAAACTGTAAGTAGTCGAATTGACCACCGCAAAATACAGATAATAATTGGGCCAGAATAGCTAACACGTTGAAGTGGCTTATCGAAACTGACGGGAGAAGCAGTATTAGATAAATGTGCGATAATTAGAAAATTGACTTCCGTAAATAAATACTATTCTTTTCTTCAATTGAGATAAGTTTGTTTGGAATGATAAGAGTTCCTGCTGTTAAAGTAGCAGCTATAGCGCTAGCTGTGTTGGTATTGTATTCGCTTTCGGTGTTTTTAAAACCACAGGTCATCTATATAGATAAGGTTACTAATGAAATTGTGAAAGATTTCCAGCCAACAGAGCTGGACAGAGGAAACATGGCACAGCCTCATAAAGTGGTGGACGATCCCATAAAGTATGATGAAAAGGAGAAACAACAAGCCCATATTCAGATATCGGAAGCTGAGGGCGACGATTCGACCAAGAAGGAGCCGGATATGCTGAGTACAGGAAAGGATGGCATGAGGTTTAAGGAACAGACTATACCTGGCAAAAGAGTGAAGGCAACGTTCGTTACATTGGCGAGAAATTCAGAATTATACGAGTTGATCAAGTCGGTGAGGCGAGTGGAGGACAGATTCAACCGCAAATTTAACTACGACTGGGTGTTTTTAAATGACGAGCCGTTTACGGACGAGTTCAAGGATTTGACCACCGCCATAGTGTCGGGAAAGACAAAGTACGGGTTGATTCCAAAGGAACACTGGTCGTATCCCGATTGGGTTGATCTTGACAAGGCTGCTAAGTCGAGGCAAGCCATGAAAGCGACCGGAATCATATACGGAGACTCGGAGTCATACAGGCACATGTGTCGTTTTGAATCGGGATTCTTCTGGCAAAACCCGTTGTTGGACGAGTACGACTGGTACTGGAGGGTCGAACCAGGGATTCAGATCCACTGTGACCTAGACTACGATCTCTTCCAGTACATGGAGGACAACAACAAGATTTATGGGTTCACGATCTCGATCCACGAGTTCGAAAAGACCATTCCTTCATTGTGGGGCCATGTCAAGGATTTCGTCAAGAAGAACCCTCTGTATGTGGCCAAAGACAACCTCATGGAATTCATCTCTAACGACAACGGCGAAACGTACAACTTGTGTCACTTCTGGTCCAATTTTGAAGTTGCGTCCTTGAACTTCTGGCGGTCACAGGCGTACAGGGACTTTTTTGAGTACTTGGACAAAACAGGCGGCTTTTTCTATGAGAGATGGGGCGACGCCCCTGTCCACTCGATTGCTGCGGCCCTCTTCCTTCCTAAAGACCAAGTCCATTATTTTGAGGATGTTGGCTACAACCACGGTGTTTATACCCAGTGTCCACTTAATGCACAATTCAGATACGACCACAAGTGCCATTGTAAACCTAAAGACGATTTCACTTTTCGGGGCTACTCGTGCGGAAAAAGGTACTACGATGTCATGAAGATGGAAAAACCAAAGGAATGGCAAAACTATACGTAGATGCGCATGTTTTCGTCTCTTATTACTATAAATTATAGATCTGGCATGTCGCCATTCAATCCACTAATATTTCCATTTGAAGCATTTAGCCATGTACCTCATGTGTATATACTATATACTATATTCTATATTCTATATTCTATATTCTTAATATAATATTTATTTCATCACGCTACGGTAATACTATGCCTAGGGGGATAATCAAAACTTCATGTTCGCTTAGAGAGATGTCCAAGACTACTCTCGTATTTCAGTCGGTTTGTATGAGAAATAATTTTATGGTGAAAAAAATGTGAACACGTACAATTTACCTCTAAACGCGACTTGAAAGGGTTTATACATAAAATTTTCGGTTATATTAATAGTTTTCTTTAAAATTTGATTGTATTAAATTCATTTACACTCTTTAGTTTGAAAAGTATTTAATTATTGAAGATGGGGTCTTCTAGGTCAAATGCCCGTATTATTAGATTTGCAGTATTTGCGCTTGTCTTGATTGGATGTGGGTTTATTCTTTCGAGGGGTTCATATTATAATGCTGACGCAAACCCAGGTACAAACTTACAATCCAAGCCTGTTGATGCTGCTGGAAATACAGATGGTAACACTGGCGGTAACACTGGTGGTAACAGAGTAGCCCAAGGTTCAGGGGCACAAGTGGATTTACAAATGCCAAACCCAAATGTTCCTGCTGCAGCCAAGCCAAAGGCTGAAAATAGTGCTAATAAGAAAGACAAGATCAAGGCAACTTTTGTCTCGCTTGCTAGAAATTCTGACTTGCACTCATTGCTTGAGTCGATCAGACAAGTCGAAGACCGTTTCAACCACCGATTCAACTATGACTGGGTTTTTTTGAACGACCAACCATTCTCAGACGAATTTAAGGAAGTTACCAGCTCCGTTGTTTCAGGTACGACCAAGTATGGATTGATTCCAGAAGACCAGTGGTCATTCCCACCATGGATCGACCAAGCAAAAGCAGCGTTGACCAGAGAGCAAATGAGGGAAAAGCAAATCATCTACGGTGACTCAAAGTCATACAGACATATGTGTCGTTACGAATCCGGGTTTTTCTGGAGACACGAGTTGATGATGGATTACGATTATTACTGGAGAGTTGAACCAGACATCAAAATCTACTGTGATATTGATTACGACATCTTCAAGTGGATGAGTGACAACAACAAGGCGTACGGCTTCACGATCTCGTTGCCAGAGTATAAGGAAACCATCCCAACTTTATGGGACGTAACCAAGAAGTTTATTACCGAAAACCCACAACATGTGGCCAAGAACAATATGATGGAGTGGATTTCCACGGACAATGGTGAAACATACAACGGGTGCCACTTCTGGTCTAACTTCGAAATTGCCAGCTTGAACTTGTGGAGATCCGAAGCCTACACTGCGTATTTCGACGCCTTGGACAAGAACGGTGGTTTCTTTTACGAAAGATGGGGTGATGCGCCAGTCCACTCGATCGCGGCAGCATTATTCTTGCAGAAAGACCAGATCCACTTCTTCGACGACGTTGGGTACTTCCACATCCCATTCCACAACTGCCCAGTCTCAAAAGAAACCAGATTGAAGAACAAGTGTGTTTGTAACCCAGACGAAGACTTCACATGGAAGGGCTACTCATGTACCACCAGGTTCTACTCGATCAATAATCTTGAGAGACCTAAGGGTTGGGAGAACTTCACCTAGTCGAATTTAATTCTATGTTCCACATACTCTATACATGTCTACGTACTCTTATATACTAATTACTAGTGTACTGGTGCATGTTATCTGATGTACAAACTTTTCATTTGTTTTTAGCTTTTTCGGTTTATTTTGGGAATCTGAGTAACGTTCTATTCCATTCCAGCTTATATTTATCTACCACATATATACGTATATTATATTCCATTTCTAGGCTCTAATACACAACAATTAAACAAATTAAATATGAAACAATTCTGAAACACAATTATGGGTACCTGGTATATACAGGAGATTAAGGGTGAGAACATACACTTTTAATACATTTCGATTTCGCCGTGTTTTAAATTGTCTTTAATGTCTTTCAGGTTAATTGACTTAGTATCGTAGTTACATCCCAATTCTTAGTGAGTAGACAAATAACAGGATATAACACGATGTCTCAGAGTCGAGTAGGAATTGCACCGAATTTAAATCTTGAGAAACACGACAAACACAGACCAAGCACTTTAGAATTGGGAGATGGGAAAAATTGTGATTTTGCATTGCGGATCGTGAGTCCAGGATTACCGGCATTGAACGAAGAAATGAAGTCCACCATTAAGCTTTCACAAAAAATTGAACAGCAGCAGAAAAGTCTCATTGCAGCCAGGCATTCTAGCAGCGGGAGTGCTAGCACTGAGGGCACCAGTGGAGTGACAGGAAACGGAAGCGAAACGGTAGTAGTTAGTGGAGCTAGCAGCACGTTGCCAGACGAGATGGACAAGTTGTCAACACCTACGACGATCAAGAGATTGAAGAGAGAAAATATTCCCACCGCGTTGAAAATGAACATGGGCCCATCGGCCAACCCGACGATCCAGTCAGCGCCCATAAGACAGAACCGCGTACCCATCGCCACCAGAGCTTATCCCAAGCGATACGTGCCATATCAGATCCAAGTTCAGCACCAATACCCACATCCACATCACCAGACACCTAATAGAAGATACCCGTACATGCTCCCACAACCGAGCGCGTACGGGGGATACCCAGGTGCAGCACAGGGCATGAAAAGAGTCAGGATGACTCCGTATACAAGTTCAGGGCGCCATTTCCCGCTTCACCACACAAGAAGCTTGGTACCGGGTGATGTGACCGCGCAGTCCGCTGCCATATATCAGAGACACCCTCAAAAGAGCACAACGGTGACTGACGTCTACCACGGTGACTACACTAAGGCTGCCCCTTTGCAATCGCAACCATTATCGTCACAACACGAAGTCTTTAACACTTCCGCAAGGGCAGACGACGACACGGTAGACGACGACAGGATGCCGGTGTCAGAGGACGAAATCAAGGAAATGCAAGAGAAATACGATAACGACGTGGAGGACGCTGCTATCGACGAGGACGAAAAGCAGAACACGCATATTACTAAAGGTGACACTAAGGAACAGGTCTTTGGCTCCATTAATATAATGAACGAAAGTGTATTCAACTTCAAGATCTTTAACCAGACCCTTTCTTCACCTGGTGCCCCTGCTGACGACAAGGACGAGTTGGCGAGGGACAAGGAAAAGTTCATGAAGATATGTGAGACAAGCTGGGATGAGTTTGTCAGCAGTAGAGTATAATTAAGCATTGAGTGTCTTTTTGTATAGGGTTAACGTTATTCATTTATAATTCTGACTCCATAATGTAGATGTTATCACGTGCGCGAACCAGTTTTGAGTACTCGAGATTTCTAGTACGAAGGCGAAAAGTGTCTTTAAAGGTGAAAAACATATTTCTATTCGATTATTAGCATAAAATAGAACGGATTACCTTTCAAATGATAGTATCTAACTCAGTTCGTGTCTTGAAAGGCCCGGCGATAAATTCTATCTTGAGAACAGGTATAAGAATTAGACCGTTGAATCATTTGAGATGCCTGACGATACCAATTAGAAGTTTCACAAGCTTTAATCAACCTTTATTATTCCAACGATCGAAAATTGCATTGAATAATGAAAAGAAGGAAGAGGATAAGAAACCAGGACAAAATGATAAGAAACGAGAACAAAAAGATGAGGAAGAGGAGAAAACTAACGAAGAGAAAGACCAGAAAAAGAAAAAGAATATGGATCAAGAGGAAAAAGACATCCGAGACCAAATAAAAGAAAACCTCAAGAAAAAAAACCCTAATATGGATCCCAACAATATGAAGATATATCAGATGGATAACAAGTCGATGGCTCGTGCGTTTGCAGGGATATTTTTCTTTTCGCTTTTCCTCACGTTCTTGCTAGCGTCAAACCAACGTAATGAGAATGAGTTGTCCTTCCAGGACTTCAAGACTAATTACCTTGAACGTGGGTTAGTGACAAAATTAACGGTTGTGAATAGATTTGCAGTCGAGGCACAGTTGATTCAAGGTGCTGTTTCTGACCAAACTTTCCAAACATTCAGCGGTCATCCAGCGGTGATATTTACCATCGGCTCAGTTGAGTTTTTTGAGGAAGAAATGAAGAATATTCAAGAAAAATTGGGTATTCCAATGGACGAAAGGCTTCCAATCTCATACGAAGATAGAGGATCATGGATGAATTACATCTTACCAATTTTGCCTACAGTTTTGTTGATTGGTGGTTTATGGTACATGACAGTAAGAAGAGCTTCGTCGCAAGGTGGACCAGGTGCTGGTGGCCCAGGAGGGATCTTTAAAGTCGGTAAGTCGAAGGCCAAATTGTTCAACCAAGAAGCTGAGGTTAAAATCAAATTTAAGGATGTGGCTGGTTGTGAGGAATCCAAAGAAGAAATTATGGAGTTTGTTAAATTCTTGCAAGACCCAACCAAATATGAAAAATTGGGTGCTAAAATACCAAGAGGTGCGATTTTGTCAGGTTCTCCAGGTACTGGTAAGACGTTGTTAGCGAAAGCTACAGCTGGTGAAGCTGGAGTCCCGTTCTTATCGGTCTCAGGTTCTGAATTCGTTGAAATGTTTGTTGGTGTAGGTGCCTCTAGAGTTCGTGATTTGTTCAAAACTGCCGGTGAAATGGCACCCGCAATTATTTTTGTCGATGAAATTGATGCGATTGGTAAAGAAAGAGGTAATGGCAAAATGGGTGGAAATGACGAAAGAGAAAATACTTTGAATCAATTGTTAGTCGAAATGGATGGCTTTGATACTAGTGACCATGTGGTTGTCTTGGCTGGTACAAATCGTCCAGATGTTTTGGATAAAGCTTTATTGAGACCTGGTAGATTCGATAGACATATTTCTATTGATATCCCTGATGTTGAAGGACGTAAGGAGATTTTTAAAGTCCATTTATCCAAATTGACTTTAAAATGTGACGAAGATATTAAAGCTACCCAAAGAGATGTGGATTTCAACAAGTACCAGGAATTAAAGTCTGACGCAATCAATAACTTAGCAGGTAGGTTAAGTGCTTTAACTCCAGGTTTTGCAGGCGCCGATATTGCTAATTGTTGTAACGAAGGGGCTTTAATTGCTGCACGGGAAGATGCACTTTCTGTTGATACTCATCATTTCGAGCAAGCAATTGAAAGGGTTGTTGCAGGTTTAGAGAAAAAGTCTCGTATTTTGAGTCTTGAGGAGAAAAAAACTGTTGCATATCATGAAGCTGGTCATGCCATTTGCGGTTGGTTCTTACAATTTGCAGATCCTTTAGTTAAAGTTTCGATTATACCAAGGGGTCAAGGTGCTTTAGGCTATGCGCAATATTTACCTAAAGATCAATATTTAGTCTCAAAGGAACAATACAAACATAGAATGATTATGACTTTGGGTGGTAGGGTTAGTGAAGAATTGCATTTTGATACTGTAACTAGTGGTGCATCTGATGATTTTAAAAAAATCACACAAATGGCGCAGCTGATGATATTAAAGCTAGGGATGTCCGATAGCATAGGTAGTATTTATTACGATAGTGGTGATAATGAAGGCGGGTTCAAGGTTCATAATAACTATTCAGAAACTACTGCGAGGTTGATTGATAATGAAGTTAAAAATTTTGTCGACGAAGCATATGAAGCTTGTCATAAGTTGTTAACCGAAAAAATCGAATTGGTTGATAAAGTAGCTGAAGAATTATTTAAGAAGGAGGTCTTAACAAGAGAAGACATGATCAGACTTGTTGGTCCAAGACCATTCCCAGAGCGTAATGATGCGTTCGATAAATATATTAAAGGAAACGATGCTTTCAGGGGTAAACCAAAGAATCCTAATAATGAAGAAAATTCCGATAGTTAGGAAGTTATAAAATTGATTAATATATTTCTGTACATAGTATCATTGTAATCAAAATTATGTTTGTTTTTATTAAGACTTGTGTCTGTAAAGAATACATATATAATACATAATCAGTCGTCAAATAATTCTTCTATTGACTCTTGACCTGTGCGCAAATCATCGTATAAAGGATTTGGTGTATTTTCATGAAGAGATAATTGGATACTGAAATGTGGTGCCTTTGTTTCAATTTTCCCATTAGAATTATGCTTCAAATTTTGTTCTAGTTCCGGACTAGACATATCTTCATCATCTATGTCGTCAGTAAGATATTCATTTATGGAAAGCTCTGAACCAGAGTCGCTAAAGATGTCATTGATTTCCTTCATAACATCGTGAATACTAGGTGCATTATCAGATTGAACCTTGTCCAAAGTATTTGAATTTAAGGTCTCGTCCTTTCCAAGTACTGTAAAATTTTGATAGCCCTCAATTTCAGTTGGATTCGGAATATGACTCAACTGTCGCAAGTTTGAATCTTCTTCTCTCGTTTCTTCCTCAAGAATAGAATTCACAATGACTTTTCCCAATACTCTATGTTTTGGGTGAAGGTGGTGTTTCTTCTCTATAAAATGGGATCTCCATTCTAAATAGCCCATGTCTGTCATATAACCACACCCTAGCATTGGACAAATTAATACTTGCCTCTTAGACGAACAGTTAATTGGACTATTCTTCTGATGTGAAATGAGATCTTCTTTTGTTATGAAGAATTTTTGACATGTTTCAGAGCTTCTAAATTTTATCCCACAAATAAATGATTCATTATTCTTAGAAAATGGTAAGCGAGGTATTTCATATGTCAACGGGAAATGTTTAGTCAAGCTGGTATAGGTTTGTTGTGGAATAGTTTTATTGGGTGCAGTATTTGAGCTCACTGGATAGCCTAATGCCTTTAAAATATTGGAATGTTTATCCAACAAGTGACTTTGATACAAAAGCTTATTACCCGTACAGTAATGACAAGAATCCACAGCACAATCATATATATAAGTTGATGAATTCATTAAAGGGTCTATGCAAGCGTCAGTTACAATCAGGAATTGATCATCGAAATCCAAGCTATAATCATTCCCCTTATCACTTTCATAATCTGAAAAGTGTCGGCTTGAATGTATCCTATTATTATACAGTTGAGACCGTCTTGACAAGCGTCGCATCGCCATTTTATTATCACCTGAATCTATGTCGGATGTATCGGAGGTCTTGGTATCTACGTCACTATCGAAAGCAGTAGGGGTATTCGTGGTTTCATCGTCGAGGTTGTGTGATACGTGTTCGACAAGTCGGTCATGTCCGTCTAGTGTACTGTTACAAGAGATGAATGGATCACTCGTGAAATCTTCGTGTTCTTCATGCTTGTGTGTTATACCATCGATATTAAGGCGAGGAATCTCATCGAAATGTAATTTTGTTGGAAACTTGGATTCATCGTACACGTCGGACAGATTATGTACTTTCCGTTTGGTAGGCGCCAATAATGACATGTCGTCATATTTTGCAGGGCTTGAGTCTCTAATAGATTTGGATGGCGATATTTTGAGTCTTTTTGTCGGAGATGGATTCAAAGATAATAAATTATCTTCCGACGACAGAGCAAATGAACTTCCTCTAATAAACTCATCTGCCTTAAGAGGCGATGATTGCAAAGATACATTATGAAAGAGCATTTGTGATTTTAGCTGCAGTTTTAAATCTTTCTTCTTTCTCTTGAGTCTAGTTTCTGTAACTTTTTTGTTATGTAAATCCCTCTCCAAGTCATACGTTACTGACCAAATATCACCATCGAATTTCAAACTAGAATTGTTATCGGTACTGCTTCGAAGAGAAAGTAGGTGTCCATTATCCTTTATTATCTTACCAGATGCCAAATCTATTTCGTCACTTTCCTTTTCATCATCAATTTGTGAGTACTTATGCAATATTTCGTCCCATTTATTCCTAAATCTAGTAGTACTTTGGGTTTTCAACCGATTGATCTCAGCATGAAACTCCTCTTTGCTTCTGAATATGTTACCACTTCTATGAAGTGAAGGATACAGGGCGTGTGTGCCTTCTTGATTATCATCATATACATTATCAAATTCATCATATTCATCATATTCATCACTTGTATCTATTGAGATCAGATTCTCGGGTGCCCGGTTTAATGGTACATGGTTTGATTCTTCAAAACCATGGCTTTCATTTGACGAGTTGTGTGAATCGCTCAGTATATTATCCATGTTATAACATTGAATCTATACCTTGATCTGTATACACATCATATTTTGTGTTTACAAATAAATTTTTGTGAGCCTAAGTAAGTTCACCTATTTAATGAAACTATTTTGTAAAATAGACTATAACTATTTAGAGTTAACCTATGAAGTAGCTAGGTATTGCAATGTCTCTATCCCGACTGGAGCAGCAACGGGAGCAATTGGAGTACTTAATGAAAAAGTCCCCCAATATATCTTCAATTGATGGGCTGCAAGACAAAGAGGCTGCAGACAGAAATGAAGCTCAAATAGAAGAGAATAATTCTACTTCGAAAGACAAATGTACGTAATCTTGTGAATTATAATAGTCCATTCTTATACACAAGAGACTTTCTAACACGACACCATAGCGCAAAAAAAATCTTTTGATTATTCTAATTATATTCGAAATAAGCGAATACGGGCGGAATTAATCAAAACGGAACTGCTGAACGCAAAGTCGAATCAAGACGCATTAGAATTTGAAGCAAAGAAAGACAGAAAGGAACGTGAATTGCAGGCCAAAACAGCCAAGAAGAGGGCTGCAAGGCAGAAAAAAATGAACAAGCTTAAGCAATTAAGATTGAATAAACTGCAACCTACGGAAGAGGAATAGACATCCATTGGTATTTATTATCTTACAATCAAGAACGTGTATAAACATGTTCATACAAAATAAAACAAACTCAAAGTTGGGGGTAAATTTACTCGTTTAGTATTTCATAGGATCTATATACATGTAACGTTTCTGTCTTATACATAGCTGAACATGACTAAATGCTTAATCATTGTTAACTGTTAATGTTCTCTCATTATTCCTGTTTTCATCCCAGCATTTTCTGAATGCTTGCATTTCCTTCAAGCACTTTCTCCAGTCTCCCGTATCCGCATGGCAGAGCTGTAGTTTGAGGTTTTCTTCGTGACACCCGGTATTTATAATCCTTTGATCCCATTCATCAGGGGTGTCGTCATCATCATCTCCTAGAGTTTCGGAGGTGCTGTTATACGATGGCTGCATTATATTATGATAAAGATTTAATTGGAAATACTTGTTAGAATTTTAATACCCGACTTATGTCCGACTGTATGCTTTTACACAAAATATTATATTTATGCATGAGTTGGGAAATTACAGAATATGCATTCAAGAAATTGATTTCGTCTATAAGGAAAGAAAATATAGAAAGAATATAATACAAGATTTAATTGTTTACTTTAAAATCCAAATCCGCTCTTAGAATAAGCCATTGGCTTTAAATCTGGATGAGGGACAGCTTCAAAAGTTTCAATCAGTAAATTCCATGGACAATTAGTATCTTTAGAAGATCTATATCCTTCGCCATCATCCTTATCTTTATCGTAATTATTGTTTTCTGTAAAATGAACCACACCAGCCAAATTACCAGTCGAATCACAATAGTTTGGTGCACTAAAAACAGTGATCAATCTACCATTATGTTCTTCTTCTACACCACCCATTCTAACTTCGTGTGATCTTAAAACCTTTCTGAGCTTATTAGTTAAACAGAACCTTTCAGTGATATCAGGGCCAAATTGCATACCAATACCTCTCTTAGATGGCGAACAGCCATTTATTGGTTGGGGGTCGGTCCACAATAATTCCATACCAATGCCGTCCCGTGCTGGTTGTGTTGAGCCAGATGCTGGGAAACGGTTGATTTTTTTGATGTCTTCTATTTTGACCTTGGAATCAGAAAATAATCCGCCATGCATACATAAGTATGAACGATTGATTAATGTCGCTAGCGGTAACGAACCAAAAGACTCTGCGAAGGCTTCAAATACTTTCTTGGAGTATTTGTGTTCACATTCATCAGTAAAACCATAGGTCTTATTCATATCGTTGGTCTCATGATTACCTCTGTTAATAAAGACAGAAGTTGGGTATAAAATCTTCAAGACGTATAAGTACAATGCAACTTCACAAGACCACGATCCTCTATCGACGAAGTCACCGTTGAATAAGTAAGCGTGTTCTTCAGATACATGGCCGAACTTTTCAAAAAGATTCAAAACGTCATAAAATTGACCATGCGTGTCACCGACCACTGTGAATTTCTTTGCTTTCGACAAATAAATCTCGTCTGCAGAATCACTGTTAGATAACTTTGAATGAGCTTGAGAAATTTCTACCATGCTGTTCTCTTTTTTAAATAATTGGCGCACGTTTGCAACAATAGCATGAACGTGTTTCTTCGGTAACTTTCCACCGTCTTTGAAAATTTTGATCATGTACTTCAAGTAGTTCAAGTCTAATCCATGGATACAAACTTCAAGATCAGACTCCGTGTTTTCTTTTTTAGCAGTTATCGATAATTCAGGTCCTTCCCAGTATTTCTCAATGAACAAGTCATCGTAGTTGATACTATTAATAATTGATTCCTTCACCTCTCCCGCAATAGCCTTTTCAAATGCTTGCTTTTTCAAAAAGCTAGTACATTGTTTATTGTTCTCTAATGTCAATCTGTCATTTGGCATTTTTTTTAAAATAGTCCTAAAATTAATTTGGGCCTCTTTGTAGTTCAAGATAGCCATCAAACAAATACCTCTACGATAGTAGGCTTTCATCAAGTTTGAGTCTACTTTTAAGGCATCATTACAGTCGGAAATAGCTAACCCATAATTTTCCAATTTGATATGAACTTGTGCTCTATTAGAATAAAAAATTGCATTAGTTGGATCTAACTCAATCGCCTTCGTGTAAGATTTAATTGCATCGTCGTAGCGATGTTCCTTTAAGTGTGAGTTTCCGTCATCCTTAAGCTTGATTGCTTGCGTCTTATTGTTCGACATGCCGCTCTACTAAGAAACAATTGTGGTACTTCAGGATAATTGGATACCTAGATTATTATCATTACAAAATTCAACTGAAAAAACTTAATAGTCACGAGCCATGCACAAAAATTATTTCTGAGACGTAAAGTATATATTAAGTTATACAAAAAATCAAAAACCTAGAGAATTATAAAAAAGAAATAGCAAACCTCTGTTAGCGTTTTATAAAAGAATAAACGATTTTTAGCCTCTGATACGTAAACCAGAAGCTTGTGCACCAATCGCGGTAATGCCAGTTATTTTACATATCTTACCTTGTTCTTCTGGCTTATATTTGGCACCAACTAAAGCTTCAGTGATAGATGGAGACCCCTTGTAAATCGGAGTGAAGGTCGCCGCACAAATATCAAACTCTGCATAAGGATCGAAATCAATTTCAATAGCATCATTCGAGACTGAATCAGCCTTGGCCTTTAACTTCTGAGCTTGTTCGGCCCTTGGGCCAGTAGATGAGATTGATAAAAGTTCACCTGCAAAATATGACGCACTTGCAAAGTTCTTGTTCTTAAAAGATTGGGTCATAGCTACTTGTAATGCATTCATTCTGTGTGGGTTTTGAAGTTTTGTTCTGGTGAAGTACGCTGCTAATTCTAAGTTACGCTTGACATCAGATGGATCTAAGGCACGACGAGCTAATTCAATGGACAATCCTAAGATGTATTCACGACATAAAATCAACACATCTGCACATTTGGCTTCTTGTTGATCGTCTTCAACTGTTATGACAGTAATGGTATAGATAATTTCTCTGAAAATGGAGATGGCATTTTCTAAGTTGTTTGCCTTAAATAGCTTAAAGCCAAGTGTAAGTCTGTCTTCCAAAGTATCAAATCCTGGAATATATGGTCCAAATTTATTTGGGTTGTCTTCATCATTGTCAGCCCTAATGTAGGTTTTCATGGCTGGTAAATCATCAACACCTGGTAAATATAACTTTGAAGCTTGGAAAACCTCTAAGAACCGTTTACGCAATGGTTCAAAATTAACAATTCCAAGCTGTTTATATAACATAGATGCTGCTTGATCAAAGGCACCTGCAGCGATATATCCAGCCGGAGTCTTTGCATTACGGAGCCAGTAGCCAATTTCGCCTTCTGCTGCTGCTGATTTGAGAGATTCATCAAGCTCAGTTCCTGAAGCTCCTTCGATAGCTTCGTCACCAATATCTAACTCATCATCGTCCAAGTCCCACGCACCCTCATCTTCTTCACCTTCATCATCCATGTTCTCGTCGTTGATGTCTAAGTTATTAGCAGGTTCTTGGAATTTCTCTTCAGCTTCATCCTCAATAGATAAGTTCTCGACTTGACCAGTTAATAAAGCATTCTCGAAGAACGATAATGAGGATTCCTTCATTGGCCAGTTTCCAACTGGTTCAGACAATGGTTCAGGTAATGGTACTGATTGCCCAATTTCTGGCAATTCAACATCCTTTTCTTCAATACCTGCTTCTTGCAAAATTTGTTGAGCCAATTCTGCCAAACCATTAGACTTTGCTAATGTATAAGCTAACGGTAACATACCACCTTGTATATAAACCTGACATCTTTTCTTAACATCATTGTTATAGAATGTATTTTGGATCAATGAAGAGTAATCACCACGATGCTCAGCAATAGTGGTCATCTTATTCAATCTTTCACCGTCTCCTTTGTACAAATAAAGAAACGATAATTTATCAAATAGATGTAATTGTTGATAAACTAATTCAACGATTTCAACGCTACCCTGGTTTAAGGCTTCATCTCCTAATTTTTCCCAAATACTGTTGTTATTTAAAATCTTAGCTTGTTCCAAGGCTACTTGCAAGTTGCCGCATTCTAATGCTAATTCAAATCTAGTTTCGGGATCTTCAACGAATTGTAATGCAACCTCTGGATATCCTTTTTTCTGTAAATAAGCAATAATGTTCTGACCAACTAAATTAGAATTCTTGATAATTCTCAACACTTCATTGAAGTTCTTGTTAACCAATGATTTCTTGAATCTATATTCAGTAGGGTCGATAGTAACAACTTGGACTTGCCCAGCACGATCTAAACAGTAAACTTGCTTTTGGGATACTCTGGTAATATATAATGTATTTTCTAAAGTTTTAATAATACCATTATCACCATTTAATAAAGTATATTTAATATGATTCAAAGTAGAATACAATAAAACTCCAGAATCATCCCAAGCAGCACTCTTAATTCTGATAGTCTCATGCATAGACGTAACCAATTCCAAGTCTTTGTTTGCTATAGTAATTGTGTGCTTAGATAATAAAGCTAAAAACTGACCATCGTTGGACCAGGAAACATATTTCACGTTATTGGCGTTGATCTCCGATAATTCCTTTCTTTGTTGAACGTCGTAATTTATGACTGAGCTATTCTTAACTAATAAGACACGGCCTGCACCTCCATACAAGACATCATTAATAGAAGAATCCAATTGAATGCTTTTAGTAACATTATTGCTTAAATCTTTAACGTTTAAGGTCTTGGATGATTTAACAAAACTGACAAACCTATTACGAGAAATAAAACAGGCAAAATTTCCCTCACCTTGTCTGATATCAGTTGGTTCAATCGCCCCAGTAACATGTTTTGGTAAAGTAATTAACGCGTACATAGTGTTGTCTCCTTCACCATGGGTGACTAAAATCGAATTATCCGATTGATTGTAAGATAATGTTCTCATAAATGACCAAGCTTTACCAACCTTCTTTAAAGATAACATCGGCAACGAATTTTCATGCTTCTGGAAATCGTAGCATTGAACTTGCTTCTCGTTATTAACATAGAATAGTTTATTCTGGAAAATAACATGCGCTGGTCTTTCTCTTTCCAATTTAAAGACCATGACCCCTGAGTCGTGACAGGTAGCGAATAAATTGATGATTGGATGAGATGCAACTAACCAAAATCTGTCGTGTTCACGTCTAAATTGCTTAATAGGAGTTCTCTTGTTTAAATCCCAAACCCTGATAGTTTTATCATCAGATACCGAGACAATCAAATCTTGATTTGGATGAAAAGTGGCGCATAATACGTTACCAGTATGGCCTCTACAAGTATCGACTTCCCAGGCTTTGCTATCACTCATTCTCCATAATTTTACTAATCTGTCATCACCAGCGGAGACAATCAATGGCAACGTAGGATGAAATGTAGCCCAGTTCACACCTTTATCATGTCCTTCTAACACGTATTTGACAATTGCATTAACGTTACCAAATATATCCTGTTGTGGCAATTGTTGTCTTTGTAATTGGTCTTCAAAAGATCTCATGGACGATGTTGGCGCCGAATGTTTTTTTCTCAACCCTGAAATATCCCAAACTCTGACTGTTTGATCCAACGATGCCGACACTATTAAATCTTCGTTAGGGTGGAATTGTGCAGACATGACATAGTGGTTATGTCCCGTCAAACAAGCAATCTCCTGACGGTTCTGCCAGTTCCAGATTCTAATGGTCTGATCGTCGGAACAAGAAATAATCCATGGTAAGTCACGGTGGAAGGAAACTGTACGGATATAATCTAAGTGTCCATTTAAGGTAAAGATGCACTTACGTGTATTGAGCGACCAAACCTTAATCGAGTAGTCATCACCACCCGAAACAAACAATGGTTGGGTAGGGTGGAAATCAACACATCTCACAGGACCTTCGTGATCCTCAAAACGATCAATCAACGTTCCCATACGATAATCCCACAATTGAATGGTTGACGAATGCAATGAAACCAAAACCCAAGGCCTCTTAGGATGAAATGCAACACCCTTGGCTCTTGAAGATTTGGATTCAAATTTAGTTAGCATCTTCATTTTGAATATCTCAATCTAAAAGAAATTAATTTATATATACCAAATATTAGAAACGTCCAACTTGGTAAATATAACGCCAAAGTGATATATATATAAATATATATCAATTAATTTTAATGTTTCAATTGAACAATTTCTTACTTTATTTCACTATGTAAATTGATTCGGTGGTCAATTTATTGTTGATGGAAAAATGTTTGGACACGATCCAATCAGCGCGGGCTCGAAATTGGTTTACTACGGGATACTGAAAACAGACTACTTTATTAATATAGTATAGAAAATGACTAAATATGTATATGTAAGGTTCTAAACGAACAAAGAGACAACTCCGAGAATAGTGGTCCCAACAACACAAAGTGTAGTGGCAATATTAAGCCTTGGTGAATCATTGGAACTTGAGGAGGAAGAACCAGACGAGTCAGATGAACCGGTTTTCTTTGAGCTCTGAATAAAGCCACCAACACCACCACTAGGATCATATGTTGTTGAAGTGTTCTCTACAACTGTTGCCTTAGGATCCTTAGGAAGATCGACAGTCTTAGAAGTCGAAGAGGACTTGGATTTGGATTTGGATTTGGATTTAGAGTCTGATTTAGAGTCTGATTTGGACTTGGACGACGATTTCGAGGACGACGAACTCTTCTTTTTCTTGTTATTTGGCTTAAGACCAGTTGCGTCACTATCACCCAACCAGGTTTTCCTGTCAGTCAAGAAGATATTATCCATATCACCGTCTGTGGAATTGTAAAGGAAAGCATGCAAATCATCTGGATCGTCACTGCCGTCAAGTTCAACGTCATCTGGCAAGTCGTATGCTGTAATCTCTATGTCCTTTAAGTACGCATAGTAGTAACCAGTCTTTTTAATATCCAGCGAGTCCCAGTCGATCTCACCTCCAGCCCATTCAATGGTACCGAGACCATTCGAGGTGGCACCTCCTGGCCATAAGGACATTTGGATACGGGATGGCGTTTGGGGGAAGTCGTAACGGCCGGTGGTTTCATTCTTTGTGTCTTCTTTTTCCAAAGTACGCACTTTGTCATCGTCAATGTACCAGTCGATCTTGTCTTCCTGCCAATCAATGGTGTAAGTGTGGTAGTGCTCAAATGTATTTGAGGTTGTCGAGTTCTTCGCGTTCTCATAATCCAAAATACCCTTCGAATAGTAATTGGACTGTGGATTTGTCAAGTCGTAACCAACAAATTCGAAATCGATTTCATCTTGTACGTCTGAGAACAAGATAAACGCAGTAATCACACCTCTGTCATGAGAAGTCTTCAACTTGGCGGATACTTTCCCATACCACAAATACTTAGTTGACGAGATAACAGTACCTGACGTATGGTTTGGCATTTGCAACAATAACGCATCGTCGTGGGTATCGATGTATCCCGTGTAAAGCCAATCGGCTTCAGTGGAATTACCCAAGTATTCATTTTGTTTTTGAAGTTCATCTTTCGATTTGAACGAAGTTTTTAAGTCGCCCATACGTGACATAGGCATACAAGCGTCCAAGCTATATGAAAATCTAATGTCACATCCTCCCAAACAGTACGCTCCCGTACCACATTCCCCATATTGCGAACAACATGGTGACGACTTAGGACATTTGTTGTCTGCATCACACTTGATAGGTTTATCATCTCCAAGCGCAAACAGCAAAAGCGACAAAATCACTGGTAATATATACCATATTTGATGACTAGCTAATCTCATCCTAGCGATTATATCCGAAGTTTTAACTAAGCTTACCTTTCGGATGTATCAATAACGTTTCTTACTTACGTCAATCGGGTTTCTGTTGGCTATTTTTCTATTCAAGTAGAAGGCGTTTCCAATACAAATAACAATATCCAGATGAGCTAAATCCAGTAACTATAGCACGATGTTTGAATTGGTTTATGAGAAATCTAAGAAGATTTCTGATTTCGGTCTTCGCGTGTAAGGCAAATTTTCAGGTATTGATTCATTGCCCGATTTGGATTAATTGCGGTATTCCATAATAGAAGATTACTATTTATTGTAGAGATAAATGATTGCAAAAAAGAGGTCTATAACAGAGTTAAATGAGTGCAATAATTTGGCATGTAAGATGAAGGCTATATTAATGACTTCATTGGCATGGGTAGGTATTGTGTTTTCGTACGAATATTGTCCGAAATACATATCTAAGAGGGCTATGAAACAAATGAGGTTACATACAGTATCAGCTATCATATACATTGTAGATCTACTTACCAGAGAAAAAATTATACATGTTTGGTTGGTATGTAGATGGCTGGTTGTAGATGAGGTCATTCTTGTCCGAATTAGGCTCCTTGGTCAGATTGGCTGCGGACGACGAAGAATTCCCCATGTAGGTAGGGGTTTGCGATTGATGTGAGTATGTTTGGTATGGAGCCTGTGGTGAGGTTTGAAACGACTGGGATGGTTTCTTAGGCGGAAGGGCCGGTGGTGGTCTCGAGTACGACCCAAAGTTGTCATTTGTATAGCGGTTGGGAATGCTCCCCCCGGTGGACGATCTATTTATGGATGTCTGGGGAGGCTGAGCCGTGGGATTGGTGGACAATGATGGTGTGTTGGAAGAAAAGTGGTTGGTATTATACAGAGATGTATCTTGTTGACTGCCATGAGGAGTACCATACAATTGAGTAGGACGGGCCAGTGTTTGAGTACCCAAATTTAAGCTGCTGAAGCTCTCATTGAACGAAGATTGCGATGGTTCATTCACGGCCCCAGCAATGTTCTGTTTGAGCAGTCTGGCGTATGATAAAAGTTTGCTATAGAAGTCGATTCCCGCACTCAATCCCAAGTTGTACTTCTTCCAGTTCTGATTGTAGAATTTGGTGATCTTCTCATTCTGGTGCTTAATCAAATCATCCTGGAATTGTTTAGATGATTTGATCTCCTTGACCGTCGTATCTTGAGATAATTTTGCCCATTGGCTTTTCAATTCATTTGTAAAAGTTTTTTCTTGTTCAATTAGCTTATCAAGTTCCTTTCCATACGGTTCAAATTTTTTCAACTCTTCTGCGAATATTACCGTCTTGATTTCATTTGTGGATTTCACCTTACTGTTTAGAATCAAAATATCAGAAATATCATCATTATGTATTTCGTTCTTCAACGTGTCCATCAATTTTACCTTGTTAGTTTTAATTGAGTTCAAATCATGCAATATGTCTTCAATAGATTTGATTTTACTGTCTATCGAATCTGACTTATTTGCCTCAGAAGATAACTGAGAGTCATCTATATCTAGTAAACTAATTTCATTCTCTATATTATGCTGTTTCTTGTTAAAATTCTTTGATTCAACATTAAATAACATTTTAAACTCCGGAGAATCTGCTCCTTTGCCTAAAATACTGTATAGATGTGAATTTTCATTATTAATAAGCCCAAACAAACTGTTATCCGAGTTAGACGCATCAATTAAAGATTTTTTCAACCTGACCAAATCGTCCTTGTACTTGATTAAAAGTTCCGAAAATTTTCCTGATAGACTGGATTCACTGTCACTAATAGTGTTGTATATCTCCTTCTTAATATTGGAGATATATTCTTTATTGGATATGTCAGTCTGAAATTTCGAGGAAACCTCATTTACTATACGTCTTACTTCTGCATCGATGCTAGTATCTTTCGACAACGATAATGTCTCAATGTTGTTATTGCTGTTTATAATTTCTTTCAAATTCACTAACGATTTTGGCATTTTCAAATATTCCAACACAGATGCCAGTTCTTCATTTGATACGTCAACCAAATCAAGTTCACTTCGTAAAAACTGAGACTTCTCTTCAGAATAAAAACTCAATAATTCGTGAATGTTGATTGGAACAACATTATTAAAAAAATTAGTGTAGTTATATTCATTCAAATCGTTGAAAAGCTTACTATTGTTAATTGGAATGATCTTAACGCCGTCCATTGGCTTTGTTTCAGGTAATGTAACCAATGAAGGAATAATATCGTGGTAAATAAAATCATTGTCTTTATTTAAGTCCCCTAATTTGATTCCAACTGCATCCTTTTGGTACTTGTAATTATCTACGAGTTCATACGAATCATTGGAGCCTGATTTAGAAATAACCTTCAATGTGGAGCTTGAAATTTCGTTCAAAATATTCAAAGATTTGGTCAAATAAGCAATAGCATCACCATATTTATTAGTACTTTCCAATTGTAATCCTTGAAAGTAATAAGACAAGGACTGGTAAAATTGAACCTTGAAATGGATAATTGCAATCCATAATGTATCAATATTTGCCGTGACTTGTGGTTCGCTATTGTTTTCTAGATTGTATTCTACGTTGGCATCTTCGTCATCGTCTCCAAGTCCATCGTCAAAGTGCTCGTTGGTATCAATAACTGTAAATTCATCTTGAGTACTACTAACACCTGATTCAGATTTGTCTATATTGTCAACCATTTTGAAACATTCTGCATAATGGTTGGATGCACCAAGGCATAACTTGGCGATTAATGAATTCTTCTTTTGCTCTAAATCGCCACTTATCACCTTTAATACGAAAACTTCTTGCGATTGAGCCAACATCAACTTCACAAGAAATTTAACACTAGCTTGATTCAAATCATTAGATGGAGCATGCAAAAAATTCTCATTCAAAAATTGATAGATACCTGCACTTTGCTGAAAAATCTGTAATGATTCTTTGATAGTTTCGTCTGCTGATGCGGTAGACGAATTACGTTGTGCTTCTTCATATTTGCCACGACCATATCTAGATAATAGTGCCCCTAAGTTAAATAAAACACATGCTTTTTCAAATGCTAATGCCGTCTGTTTATGTACAATAGATGATTGAAATGCATCGTACCACGTAAAATTAAGTTTCTTATGTCTGTTAAGAGTGGAAAATGGAAATCGCAAGTCCAATAATTCCAATTGACTATAGTAGTTGTAGTATAACTTTATACCTGTATTATCTGCATTAACTCCCCTTATATCTTGTCTTAGTTTATCGAACTTCTGTAAATCTTGCTGATATTCAGTAGTATTACCATAAATGGATAATAAATAATTATTCAATGGTTTGATCCAACTGGTTTCATCAGTTTTTTTGGTAGGTATCGAGAAAACGTATGTCTTCATCACTATTTCTTTATATCCTTTAACCTTTTATAGTTAATATTTTAGACGATATAGCTTGTTCTATTAAGGCTTACAGCTGATTTAAGAATCTGTAAAGGGGTTTGCTCAGTGAGAGACATTTATAATTGCGACATCCCTATATAGTTGCAAAATATGACATTAATACAGCACGTCTTTTTGAGTATAAATAAAATAGCACATGTTATAAAAGAGATATGAGGGATGTTCAAATCTTACCTGTGACATTCTTAATGGCTGTCTTATTATGTAACATCATAGAAATTACTGTCTTGAAAATATAAAGTCTTTTGAACTAAAACTCGAAAGACAACTGCGAATAGTAAGACAATTATATTTTTAATAGGGAGTATTTCGCTATGTAATTATTTCATATAACTTGTTTAATATTTGAAGTCTTAGCCTTAGATATAGATAGGTCTAAGAGTAAATTTTTCGCAAGCAAGATATAGTAGTATCTATATTTTATATGAGCATTGTGTAGTTACAATTCTTGAAGGTGATTTTTTTCTCCTGGTATCTTCAAAATTGACAATCATTTTATATCGCACTGCTGATCTTTCTAAAGGTTCTGAAAGCACTTTAAACATACACGTATAGTTGCGTTATATGATAACCACTGCTTCTTACAAGATCTTTATATTGTTAGGTAAACAGGACAATTTAAAAGTTAATAATTTTATATACAGTATCAATATCAAATGATCACGTTTGGAACATGAATACATAGAGTTTGTCAATGAATTGTATAAATTAGGTGAAGAATATATGAATAAGGACAATAATAAAGGGAAGTTTGTATATCGAAAGGTTATTGAACTCTCAAATGACTTGAAAAATTTAATTCCAGTGGGCACTTTAAATTTCTATGACTTGCCTTTCAATCGTTCAGATTTAGGTGGTGTCAAAGTAGCAAATAATGCAGATCAGCAATTAAAGATAAACGACTGTCTGTTCGATGGATGGAGTTGGTTGGATATTGATTTTTTTATTCATATTTGTAAAGGGGAAGTACATCCAATAATCAAAGGCTTACAATTTCTTATCGACTTCAGGTACGTCATGGCAAGCTTTAAATTTTTAAAATTGCAGATCAACTCAAAATCACGTTCATATACAACAATTTGTAAAGTCAGAATATACGTAATTCCATCTGATATTCCTGGTTCCCGATTTTTTAGTGAATGGAGATCTCATAAGCCAAAGTACTTGAATTTAGAAAAAAAGTTCAGTAATATCTGGTTCAAACTAATTGAATATTTAGATTACTCAGATAGAAGCTGGCAATGTACTTTTTCCAGTTACACATTAAGTGAGTTTATACGATATGGAGTGTTGTTAATCAATACTTGTCTGGTCAATCATGACGTAGTGTATAATTTACCAGACAAATTGGAGACTAATTTCCATATAGATAGATGGACGCTTAATAATACATGTTTGAAATACCCTAAACACTCAGAGATTACTGAGGAATCATTTGGTACCAGAGTACGGCAAATCTATAATAATATTGTGTCACCAAACTTAGCTGACTATGAAAATAAGGATAATCTATACGATAAACCTACTTCATTGCCGAATCCAGAGGATGTCATTATTAAGTTGCTTCATGAATCAAAAACTGGCACAAGTTCTATAAAGGGTGTTGTGTCTCACTTATATCCATTCCAGTTAAAGTCCCTCTGTAAAATGCTCGAAAAAGAATCGTTTGATAGAAAGGCATTAGTTCCCAACTTTATTAAATTAACCTCGCCAGCATCAAGAGTCACGTATTACTTTGACTTGCTTAGCAATAATTTTTTTACTGAACCCGAATTGTATACACTTCCTAATGGAGGTATTTTGGCAGAGAACATGGGATTAGGTAAAACTCTTATATGTCTAAGCTTAATTTGTTTGACAAAGTGTGATATGTCAGGAATTCCCCAATCATATTTATTGTATAACGAGACGGATAATTCTGAATCAAATACAAATTTTCTACATGAATCTAATTCTGGAACATCTACTGTTTTGAAAAAACTAGTTGATTTATGTAAAGATTGTATAAATCAAAATTCTCTACCATGGAAACATTACATCGATGATATCCCAATTTCAGTTGCTAATCGATTATCGAATTCACCAGGATATTTCAAAATTCCGTTGGAGAATTTTAAATATGATTCACCATACAGTTTGAGAACACGAAAGACGACAAACAAACAGAGATTAACTGACGATAATCAATCACCTGAAGGAAAAATTTATAAAACTTTATTCTTGTGCAATACAACTTTAATAATAGTTCCAGATAACCTTTTCCATCAATGGAATAATGAATTGAAGAAACATATAAATCCATCATTTCTTGATAAATTATTTATTTCTAACCAATTCAAGAAGACAATCTATTCTCAAAATTCAACCTTCACTAGCGAATTACCGCAGGACCCAAAAGCGTTGATAAAATTCGATCTAATCATTATAACACATTCGTTGCTTGCGAAACAGTTTGGGGATATAAACATCCATGAAAATTCATTAGGTATGATATATTGGAAACGTCTAATTATTGATGAGGGTCATAGCGTTCACTCGAAGAATTCAAGAACAAGCCTCCTCTGTAAAAATTTGCATTCTGAAAGACGTTGGGCTGTCACGGGTACGCCAACGTCCGGATTGACAAGATTACATATGGATGAAGAACAAACTGAAACCGGCAAAAATGAGGGAGGTAAGTTGAAAAAAAATCATTACGTTGTCAAAAGCAAGTTTAATGAAAGAGATGATTTGATTAAGCTTGGAAATATTGTCACCAATTTTCTTAAAATTGAACCATTCCATTCTCAACCTAAATTGTGGTCAAATACAATTATAAAACCTTTATCTTCAAATTTGTATGGATCAACAGTAAGTCTATCAAATTTTCTTAATGCCATTGTTGTTAGACATGCGTTAAAAGATATAGAGGAGAACCTAAAATTACCTCCATTACATCACCAGCCTATATTTTTGCAACCATCTTTCCACAACAAACTTGCGATCAATTTATTCACGGCTGTTCTAGCTGTAAATGCAGTTTCATCTGAGAGAATTGATGTAGATTACATGTTTCATCCATCTAACCGCCAGCAATTAAGAAGATTAATTACTAATTTACAGCGTGCAGCATTCCACTGGACAGGGTTTAAGCAACAAGATATAGAAACACTAATCCATATCTGTAATTTATCGTTGAAAAAAAGGAAAGCAAATGGTGAATCAATATATAGTGATTATGATATATCCCTCTTGAAAAAGTCAATTGACGCTTCCAAACTTGCATTAAGTAATCCAAGATGGAGAACTATTGCATTATTACATGAAATGAATTATTATGTATCGGGATTGCCTGATATATTCACCAAGAATTTTGGAACTGGGGTTTTGGAAGTAATTGACGAAAATGGAAAACGTGATGATATTAGTGTCTTTGGAGCTCCACATTTGAACTCTATTCAAGAATTCTTTTATAAAAATAGATTCATGGATATGAATAATAAAGAGGCTTTGAAGTCCAAATTAGAAGTTACTTCCAAACCATTTTGGTCGACTTATTGGAAAGATAATATGAAACGTAATGCAGAAAGATTTAATAAACAAGATGATAGTCAAAATCTCAATTCGAATGTTAAAGCAGAAGAAATTGAAAACGCTATCAATGTCCCAAGAGTAGTTGAAAATTTTGCTCCAGATTGCGGATCACAAACGCCTATCTTCACAACCCTTAAATCTAAGATGCAAAAAAAGAACTTGGAACTTAGTCCAAAAGAAAAATTAGTCAGAAATGACGGCGAAGGCTTGAAACTAACGGATGAAATTAAAACTAACCAATCACCTGAAGAACATAATATGTCGTATCAATCTATCAAGACAGCACGTATATTAGGCACGGCGTCTGCGAAGCTCTCATATTTGGCAAGTCGTTTGCTTGAACATCAACAAGAAGGAACTAAATCGATAGTTTTCTTTGAGTTTGAGGATAGTGCCTATTACTTGACAGAATTATTAGAAGTTTTGGGTATTAAGTATATTCTTTATGCCACATTTATCAATCCTTCTCAGCGCACCAATAATTTGACAGATTTTAGTAATCATCAGAGTGGAATCACATTAATTATGGATTTGCGATTAGCGTCTCATGGATTGACCATTATTTCAGCGACAAGGGTGTATTTTATAAACCCTGTATGGCAAAGGTCAATTGAAGCACAGGCAATTAAAAGAGCACACAGGATTGGGCAAACAAAAGATGTATATGTTGAAACTTTAGTATTGAAAGGAACTTTAGAAGAAGAAATATATAAAAGGAGATCACAAGATGAAGAACCCATACAACCGAAAAAGGATGGTTCTGACAAGTCACAGAAAAGATATGTTATAGACGATACTGGGATGCAAGAGTTCATCTTGAAGCACAATTTCTTAGAGCATGACCCTAACGATGGTGAATTTGCGGCAATTGTAGCTCCAGCGATAATCCCAAATAAATCAATAGTTGAAGATTTGCAAAGTTTAAATCTGGAATATTCTTTACTAAGACACAAAGATATCCTTCATCAACTAGAAGATTCCGATTTATTGAAAGAATGGCACACATATCTTTTCAATGAAGATAACTTGTCACTTTCGAATAACATTAAGAATCAGAAAATTAACAAGAGCTATGTCCAAAGCGAGTTTCTCCGTAAATTCGTAGACCCAAATGAACAAGATATGGCACTGAAAAAGAACAACCATGAAAACCGAGGTAAGCTACATTGCGATGGGCCCCGTCGTAAAAAAGTACGGTTTTAGATATATTATATTTACATTATTGTACAGTATTCAATTTAAATTAAATCTCTCTAACTATTACTGAACCATCCGTGGAAGTAGTTGATAGAATACGTTCAGTAGGATGGTAAGCAATATCAATCGTAGCACCTCTATGACCGGATAATTTTTTAAGTATCTTTCTTGATCTATAATCCCATATAGTGACAGTTTTATCTTCGGAACCTGAGAGTATGGATAACTTATCTGTGCTGAAACAAGCTCGTATTAACTGATATTCATTACCTGAAGGTGCACCATCATATATATAAGGGTTCAACCTAGGAATTCCTTCCGGAACAAAATCCCGGGCACTATAGGTCTGCACTACTCCATTCATAGAGCGAGATAATAACATAGAGTCATCCTTATTTATAGCTATTGATGTTATCGAATCAACTTGGCCTCCGCAGGTCCAAATCGGGGTATCCATTACTCTCGTGTCATAAGCCTTAATGCCTGGGTCAATTCCTCCAATATAAAAGGTGTTCCCATTATTATTGAATGTACATGATAATAATGGGTATTCTGTTCCGATTTTACCTGTAGGTTCTTTTTGTCTTTGGTCCCACAAACATGCATATCCATCATCGCTTGCACTGAGTACCGTTGAATCATTTGATACACTTATATCATTTACTGCTAAGTCATGACCAGTGCATTTCCTTGTTCTTTTTCCTGTTTCACCATCCCAAAAACCAACAGTAGTATCAGCACTTCCACTAGCTAGCGTTATGTCATCGTAAAGCCATCTCACAGATGTAACAGCCAATCGGTGACCTTTTATCACTCCATAATTAGGAGCTTCAGATTCCTCATATGGCATTCTCCATAATAGTATATTCTTATCTATTCCCCCCGATACTATATGATGGCCACTATGGCTAAAAGTTGAAGAAAGTACGGACCCATGATGTCCTTCAAGGACTACAGCTTCACTATATAATAGACCAGTTTCATTCTTTTTCCCAAGCAGTCTAGATTGAACTAGGGCCTTGTGGTCGTGATTCTCTATCCGTTGCCTTTTTGCAAGAGACATACTGTAACTTAAAATAAATAATCCTCTAGATATAATTTTTAGTTAAAGATTGACTTTTGTATACAATGCGGCTCATGTTTTTTTCTACAAATCGGTCGAAATGATTACTTAAATTTTACTTCTAGGCATAAGGATCGTTAAATACACAATGCTATAGAATTAAGCTAAATATTCGTATGTATCATTGTCAATACGGTGCAAATACTCTTTTTCGATCAAATAATCAATAACTCTTTTGATATCAATGATTTTAGCACGAAACCTTGATAACGATTGAGTAGCTACGTCATTAACTAACTCATTATGCTTCATTTGTTTTCTAGCCTTCATTATTCTAACTATACATGCCGAAAGATAGTTTCTTCGTGATTCATCGATTTCTTTATTAGTACTTTCTTCTTCTTGCTTTTGTTCCGTTTTAATTGAGCTTACAAAATTAACTCTCAACTTTTTAGATTTATATTCCTCAACAATAGTAAACCTAGTATCATCTTTATTGAAACTCTCAGGTACCGAGGGACTTTGGTCGATTAACTTATATTTAGTGAATGGTAATAAGTGTGCTTCAAAGGTATGTTTAGCAACCCCAACAACATCTAATAATTCTTTAAATGAATAAGTGTTTGATTTATTAAATGCTAGAAGAATCATTAATTGAACATTGCTAACAGTGAAAAGGAATGGTGGTTTCCCTTTACGTGATAAATTTGCTTTTATCTCACTCTTCCCATGGTTCCATAACCACTGTAATTGTCTCCCTGTGTGTTTCTTATTATAAATTTCTTGGACTTTGTTGAATGATGGCATTAACTCGGGTGCTAATTTTAATTTATAATCATCCAGATGTTTAAATGGCCACATACTTTGAGCTAAGATCAATGGTGTGAAATCTTTAACCAGATTATCAGCCTGTCCTAACTCCTCTCTGACATTAACCTTTAAATCTTCAGACGACTTCATATCTTGGAACATTTTTGTCATTTTAGATGTATATTCTAAAGAATTCTCTTCTTGTAATTTCTGAATGATGCTTTCTTCTAATTCGTCTGACTTAGTATTATTATTAATTAACCTTTTTGCTAGTAAACGACGATAATGTTCCTCAAATGCATCTTTATCATCAATGAATTTGAAAATTATCATTAAGTTATCAGAGGTCATGCCAATGATATCGGACTCCCTGCTAGTAGCCTTCAAAAATCCATCGGCATACCTTGCCAATAAATCAGGTGTCTTACAGCTAGATTTTGGAGTTGGAATTGCAATAGAGTTTTTATTAACAAAATAACGGCATGCATTATCCAATGATTTGATGAATATTGGATCCTTATTAATAGCAACGGTAACGATATCATTAAACTTAATATAAATACTAATTAAAGTATGAATATAAGTTTTTGGACTAACAAGACCAGCCGTAGTTCTCTTTAAAATCTTACCATCTGCAGACTGTTTGGATGGTTCCTCTGTATCTTCGGGTGGATTTTTGATTTCTTCTATAGCCTTAAAGGCTTCGTCTTTAATATATTTCTCTAAAGTATCAGCCAAAGGTTGCAATGTAGATGGAACACGAGCCAATAATTTATACATAATCTGGATATTCTCGATTTGATCTTGTTCTAATAATCTTAAAAATTGATCGTACATTGCCTGTGCATGATCTTTAATTAAAACTGTATTAAGTGCTTCCAACAAAAACTTCTTGGTATGATTATCTAAATAGTTATTTGATCTAGAAACTTCCTCAGATAATCTTGCTTCACATTTTTTCATATAATCAACAACGTTATGTTGCGAGAGAAATTTAGCACTTTCTCTACTGTAATATTCGGCTGTCTTTTGCAAGAATTTGTGTTCGAAATGTTTGATGTACACCACCAAGTTAGGTTTCTTCAAGTCTTGAATATCAATACCTAAATATACTAACGACTTGATGGCCGCTGAAATATAATTCGTATCAACAATCTCATTGTTCCTTTGTTTTTCGATCTGATCTAATACCTCGTCGATTAATTTATCTGCATTGTTATTAAACATATGGCTTTTCCATTTCAACAAAGACAAGGTGTTGACATCAAATACATCTCTTCTTCCGTCTGATCTTTCCTTCTGGACCCAGTAACGGTTCATATAGTCGAACACATTATTCATGTAACCGGCTCCTATTGTAAATCTTGTCCATCTTTTCACATAAAACTCCAAAAATGACTCCTGTGGTTCCTTCTTTAAATTGGTGATAAATTGAACTAAATACTCATCCAACTTAGCATAAATTTCTGCACCCGCTAACGAATACGAATTGTTCCCTGAGACAGCACTAATTGGTGTATTTGTTGAACCATGGCGTGATTTATTGACGCAATAATTATAAATTGCTGTGTAGCAGTTCATGTACATCTTAGATGTTACCCCTTGATCCCCTTGTGCTCCTAAAATAAATTCTAATCCTGGTTGAATAAATGACCAAGTAGCGTTCAAATCGCTAGCCACTGGAAACGATTGAGACATCTTAACGCTACACTATTGACAATTGATTTCTATTGATTTTCAATGTTTCTTTCCAATGTGGTTCTCCAAGAAACTCAATTGCGTTGAAGATCAAATGTAATCCTTATTAATGCTGTAGTAATTATATAGATTTGATTTATAAATCCATGTTACACCTTTATTCTTTTGAAATAGTAGCCGTGAGAAAATCAATTTTTGGTTGTGACACGCTGTATTCGATATAACTACCACTACTACTACTACTACTACTACTATTGCTTGTACTGAATTATTATAAAACGTCTGTATTAATCGTTTCGTGGAGTCACGCTGACCCGATCCACAACTCTAACTATGCTAATTGTAAAAGTCAACACCCACAAACATAGTACCAAGAACAAAAAGGCTGCCAACGCCCTCTGTCGTCTACATATGGAACTGACTATTGGTGTAAAAAATCCTAAGGATTTTAATTCCGGGGTATCGTCCTTTGCACAAACCCATTCGCCGTCATATAGCGTATTAAATGTTAAGGATAAGTTTGCGGATGAAAATATAATAAATAATAAATCGAGCATGATAAGCTTCATCTTACCCAACGGGTTTCTTAACCCGAGAGGTTTCCCACTGTATTCGTCATAGGCAATATAAATAAGGTACACAATGGCACAGCATTGGACAACGATAGCCATTATGGTACTGGGTTGTTGGTCGACGATTTTTCCATCGTACTTGTGTCTTGAAAGAAAGAAGATCGAGCATGCGAGAGCCAATGCACAAGCAGAGAAGCAGATGATCAAAATTCTTAGGAGAAGTGGCACAAGAGGGTTTTGCACAAATATTCTCTTCAACATGGGAACCACATCTTTCCTCTTTTCGTCTGACATCCAATATCCGGCCTTGGAGCGTACCTTGGGATGATCATGGTCTAGTGCTTTGGAGACGTTCTTCTTTTTTCCGAAACATCCAAAACACCCCAAATCTTCGGCAACGTATGAATCTTCATCGGTCGAAGACTGACCCAATAAGGCAGTCTTTAATCGGTCCTCTCCTCCCCATGGGCCGTCCAATTTCCACTCACCGTTAAAATCGTCGTCTAGCCTCATACGTCCCGGTGCATACGCTGTATGCTGCTCCACCGACCGCAAGAGGTTGTGCCAGTTATTATTCATCGACTTCACAAACGGATCATTGGCAAAACTCGTGTATTGTTCGTCATCATCTATCTTAAAGTATGTCGTCTTAGGTGATGGATTAGCGTCCGTCTGATGGGTATTTACATTGTTATTATTTAATTGATCCTTGTAGTGCACTTGCGTCAAAGTATCCAATACATATGGAGGTATTATATTCGGCTTGTGACTGTAGGACTTAACTTTGGTGTTTTCAAATGCATTAGCTGGGGCCTTACTCAACGAGTTCCTAGAGTCGGTCAAACTATTTCCTGAACTCAAAACACGATTTCTTCCCAAGTCTGGAATCCCGTGGTTTCCCTCTCCACCAAGTTCTGGCATTTGACTATAGTTATATGTTTCTACCGGCTTGGCTTCTTAAACAGTTATCCTGTGATCCTGGTTCTTACTTCATAGCAAAGCCTTTAGTAGGAAACACAAACAAATACTCTACAGAACTAATAGTGAGATACTGTATATAAAATTGCTCTACCGAAGATAAGGTATAAAGAAAACTCAACTACAACTCACCCCAGTAGATTGTAGTTAGCGGAGCAGGTGTCCTTGGTCGTAGATTACGTCGATACAAGTGCAATATTTGTATCGTATATCGCTTTCCAGAGCAAGAAGAAAAGAAGGGGGATACAAAAATGTTTCGGAGACGAGGAAATAAGTAAGCTGAACTAGCGCAGTACAGATGTTGTTTTAGTACAAGTGCAGCTTTGACTATATATATTCTATGAATGACCACGACGGAGACTCAGAATCATATCATCAAGCACCATGTAGACAGTCTAGTAAAATTGGGCAATGCCCATGACATTGGTATGTCGGTCACGTTGAGCAATGTAATGCGACATCGATTATCAAAGATCAAAAAGCATTCTTTTGTAGATCAATTAATACTCGGAAGCACTGTAAACCAGCAATGACAAGTATCGCAGGGGCCTCGAGGAATACACAGCCCATGTTTAGCTCAATAAAACGCCAACTGGGGGGTTTGAGATGCGCTGGGCCTAGGACCGCACTCTTCGTTCGCAGGTGTAAATCAAGACTAGCCAAAACAGGCACACCAATCAACAACGAGTCCATCTATGTCGTTTCCATTCCTGTCACCAACTACAAGTCCTACATCTTCTGCAACCATCAACCATCGGTGCTAGATGCAACGCAGGTTAAATCGATTCTGTGGGTCACAAAGCTCGAAAGCAAAATCACTTCTGTGGCGAGCAAAGGCTGGAAGAAGTTGAACAACTCGGACGTCAGCATCAACGTCAAGATCGTCCGATTAGTAAATAAGCTCTTGGATACGATTTCGTACGAGGAAAGCTGCTTGAAGTCGTTTCCGTCGCAGAAGTCGATGATCAGAGAAGTCAATGAGGAATACACAGAGCAGATGTCGCATACTTCAACGCGATTCATGCAATCGCAGGCCGACAAGTTGCAAATTCCCTCTAGCCAGCTCAAGCCTATCCCCTTGTACCACCCGCTGTTCCAGTCGCCCACCACCATATTGAACCAGCTTTACCTGTTCCGTGACGACGCATACTCAACCCACCTCAAGTACTCCATACTATGTGCCATTGGCATCCCGGTAAGCTTGCCATTTGCCTTGGTCCCCATCTTGCCCAATGTTCCCGGCTTCTACATCGCCTACAGGTTCTACTGCAACATCAAGGCCTTGCTAGGTGTCAAGCACATGAACTACTTGTTGGAGTATTGCAGCCACCACCTCCCGGACTCGCCCGCATCCCCGGCTCAATCCGGCTCTCTCCCAGAGAGCACCACCCTTCAAAAGACCGTCAACAACACCAAGCACCTCGCATTCGAGCCCATGCCCGTCTTGGACTCGATGTACCTGTCAAACTCCTTGCTCGACGAACATAACCACCTTTCCGAAGAGAAGCTAATCATCTCCCTGGACATAATTGATGCTCTCTGCGAAAAGTTCAATTGGCCCCACCTAAAAGACGATCTACGCAAGGCATTGAGACAGGAGTCGCTGCGCTTGAGAAAAGCCCTGTCTACTGCTACCAACCAACAACTGTAAATATCGTTATATAGATTTTCTATGTATTCAAATGGAACATTATAGTTTGCCCTAGATCGTTTCACATGATTATGTCGCAGTCACAATAATTTTGTCGCTAAAAATCGTCACTAAAATGAGGTCGTGTGTATATTCAAAGTCATTTAGTGAGCAATTCGTTGGTTGAGTGACGGTAGTTGGTATTATATAAATTTTGCAAAAGACTGTTAGTTAGTAGTATTTGTTTTTCTCTACATACACTAATTATCATTTACAATGAGAGATAAGTGGAGAAAAAAGAGAGTTAGAAGACTTAAGAGAAAGAGACGGAAGGTTAGAGCTAGATCCAAATAAGCGGATGAGGATTGACAGTATGACGGAAATGTTGGTTTGATTGATGGTAGAAAGTTTCCAAATAAGTTTGATGTTGGAGAACGATGTAAAGAATGGTTAATTATTTAGTCGGGATTTATTATGGTGTATTTGATGTTGAATTGGCGATGGTTGCCATTGTTTGCCGGTATTTTTGTTGTTGATCTTGGTTTAAATTCTAGTTCTTAGTAACCGCACCAATTGCATATTTGTTTAATTGGGGTGTCCGTATATGAATCAATAAATGCCATTGGCAAAACACGATTGCTGTAGGAAGTATATATTGAAGCGAATAGGGCCCTGTAGGAGGCTTAGACGGCGAATGATGTAAAAATTCGGTGAGCCTCTCGATTGCTTGTGACGCAGAAATGGTTGCAACACAAATTTGCACCTACTTGTGAATTTCGGCAAATAAATCACATACGAACACAACATAGCATGCGTAATAACGGCATACAAGATGTTTACGGAGGACGTTTAGGGGGACCCTACTCAATTGACCATTACTGCAACGAACGTTACCTTATAGACAATTTTCCCCATCCGAAATCTGCACCTACAACGAGACACCCACTAAGTGAGACACTTAAACACCTGAACCAAAATTCGACTAAAGTTTATAGATCTTGCCGTTCTTCTGGAGCATCCTTTATACATACATTACAACTGGACAATATCTTTTCAAATAATACACATTTTGCATCAAAATGTGAAAAATCACCAAAATCTATGAATGAAGAGAAAAGGGCTTTGAAGAAAGAATATTGCCTCGACCAACACCCTGGGGATTGTGGTAAGAACATTAGAAAAGGACTTGGTACTACCAATCGATCCACTCGCCACACACAAATTTGCAGTTTGCCGAATAGCACACATTCGAGAAAAACCGTTAAAAGCCTACCCTATAAGGAAAACGATAACTTCAATATTACAAATAACAACATACGTCAGCACCCGATGAGGTCTACAAGGTCTCTTGGGGGAATAAAATCTACGTTGGACTATGAAGGTAGCTTCTTGTACTATAATAAGCCATACATGCCGAACAAGCTGCTACAGAATTCAGATCCGAGCAGTTTTTTTGAAATTGAGTCAGAGGTTACCAGCGAACAATTAGAAGAAAGTCCAATCCCATACAACGATATCCAAGCCACTATCACTAGCCCCCATAATCCCCCATTTGCGGTCACAATAGAGAAGAATCAAGCAAAAACACTAAAGCAAAGTATCAATTACCCGAATAATGTACTTGTAGCCAAGGCCGACTATTTCCAAGATTACATGGAAGAAAGAATGGCACGATGGCGACCCGGACATTCTCAGTTCAATGTTGACGATACGATGAATGGTAATCATCCCTATCAACAGGAAAACTTTGACTTGAAAAAAAAGGCTGCGAAATATAAACCATATAACCCATTTGCGACATTGAAAACTTGGCTCAATGAAAAAGTTACACTCTCCGATTTAGAGAATCAGACACAAGACATAAATCACTGTACAATAAATACTAACCCCGACCATTTTAATGAAGAGAATCTTGCAATCCAAGTACCAGAAATTGCTCAGCGCATTAACGCAATAAAATTTAGAATTAATAGTTCAAATTCGATTATACCTAAACCATTCAAAACAGGCGATTTTCGAAGTTCTAATATAGCAAAAGCTCGCACTTCATATACACATCAAGAACCATCCCCAATTGAAGGGCCATCTTATACACCGAAAGCGCTTCCTTTCGATGAATTTGATTTGAACTTTGAAACAAAAGGTTGTATTTCAGGTCATAAAGTAGAGCAGGACAGCAATGCAATCGTAGATTCGATGGACGAGGACGTACGTGATTTGCTTAATGGGTCTGATAACTTCTTATTTGATTGTTTCCGGAGTCTTTGGTATATCTGTTCTTCTACGCGGAAGACCTGCCTTAATCGTTCTTAAAAAATTAAGGATAGGGTTTTACACATTTCTAAGAAAGACTTACAATTTTATGGTATATTGTAAGATATGTCATATATTTAAGGAACAATGAACGTTGTATGTAACTATACGTAAACAAACTTAAATAAAAATGGATAGTTATTAAAATAATAAAAATAAAGATAAGTAAAGAATTAAACAGACGAATTACTCTGATGCCTCGGCAAATTTTTCAGAAATGTTGGTTAACAATTCATTAAATGATTTTTTACCCTTATCTTCACCTTCTGAAGGTTCAACGAACTTGGATGAAGAAACAGCATGTTTGACATCAGCAGTTGCTTCAGCTAATTTACCCCATTGTGCACCATTGGCAACTGCTTTCTGTGCTTCATCATGATAAGACGTGAAAGCTTTCATCATATCGAATGTCTTCCAAATAGGACAGAATTGATCGTAAGTAGAGTAACCATTTTGTTGCAAGAAATCTTCTTTGATCAAGTTAGCAACATCCAAAGTAATCTTATCAGAGTCTGACAAAGCAGACTTACCGACTAATTGGACCACCTGTTCTAATTCTTCTGCATTGGACAAAATTTCTTTGATTTTGTTTCTTAAACCAGGGAATTCTGGGTAATTAGAATCGTAATATTTGTCTAAGATGCTTGTATACTTGGAATAGGAAATTGATGTGTTGACCGATGGGAAATGCTTCCTTTGGGCTAACTTCTTATCCAAACCCCAGAAAACTTGAGTAATACCCAAGGTAGAGGTAGTAACAGGGTCGGAAAAATCACCACCAGCTGGAGAGACAGCTGCAACAATAGAAACAGAACCAACTCTGTCTGGTGAACCTAATGCAACTGCCTTACCTGCACGTTCATAGAACGAGGCTAACTTAGCACCTAAATATGCTGGGAAACCTTGATCAGCAGGCATTTCTCCTAATCTACCAGAAATTTCTCTTAAAGCTTCAGCCCAACGGGATGATGAGTCAGCAATCATTGAAACGTGCTTCCCTTTATCTCTGAAGTATTCTGCTAAAGTGATACCAGTATAGATCGATGCTTCTCTTGCTGCGACAGGCATATTAGAAGTGTTTGCGACTAAAGTAGTACGCTTCATAATTGGTTCCTTACGACCATTAATTTCAGTGTATAATTCAGGGAATTCCATTAACACTTCTGCCATTTCATTACCTCTTTCACCACAATTATGCACAACGGCTTGATTGGCTAGCATAAATTGATGATCAGTGCCTTCAGGAAGGGTAACACCATAGTAATTAGCTGCTTCGATGTCCTTTACAGAGAAGTCAAAATTTTGACCAGCACGGGTAATAGTACTTGGTGATGGAACAACCTTATCAGAAAGAGCACACTTGCTGAGGACAGATTCTAAAGCAGAACTTCCAGACATACCAATAATATACGTTTCGTCTTCAGAGTTGACCGAAGTAGATATACCGAGTGAACGAGATACCGCAATAATACCTTCTCCAACATGAGCAGAGGCTGTCTTCACTGCAGCTGCAAGAGGGTTTTTCTTCACAGAGCCATCAGCGTCAATTAGACCCGCAAGGAATTGTTCACGAACTTCAATACATTCCGTACGGAGAAATGGGGGAATTGATTTCCCAGATTTTCCCGTATATTTAAAGCCCATAGAATTAATAAGATTCCATAAAAAGTCAGTGGTTTTGGTTGAAGTTTTTGCGTTACTAGCTATGTGTTCATCGTATTCACGGATACGGTTAACGAGCTCCATACTTTTATTTTCGATTAAATATTGGACACGATCAATGTAACCATTACCAATCCAGAGACCAAGTAAGTAAGAAACATATGGAGCTGTCGCAGCATCAAAACCTGCGTCTTGAATTGTAAGAGCCAATACTTCTTTGGTCGCAAGTATTGGAGCCCAAGATTGTTGGGTAGCACAACGAACTTCATGGCTCATATGGTCAACATCACGCACTTCAACAGTCCAATCAATAGAGTTCTTTGAAATTGTGTTTGCAAATTCTTTAGCCTTTATGCTGTCATCAAAGGATTTGTGTTGTGGTTCAACCATTGAAATTTTACGGCCGGTAACTTCATCAGTAACGTAATCAAGACCAAAATAAGTAATAGTATTTTGATTAACTTTGACATCTTGCTTGGTACTGACAACCAACTCATGCTTTGCATTACACGTGAATGCGATTCTTGCAAGATCATTTTCATCCTTTGGAGTTGATTCATTGATTTCATACATAGTTTCGTATCCACGAGGTAATGCAACAACATTTCTCGCTTCACCATCTTTACCAAGAACGTCGTCACCGATTTGAATATCTTCAATGTTCTTATTGGAACCATCGGCCATTAAAACTTCAGTTCCTTTGGCAAAACATCCAATGTAGACCATGAGATCGGAGTTGGAAAACTTTGAAATCGCTTGGGAAATAACGGTCTTACCACAACCGAACGCACCAGGAATACACGTGGTACCACCTTGAACACAGGGGAATAAGGAGTCCAAAACTCTTTGACCAGTCAACAAAGGATGGTCCGCTGCCAATTTTTCCGCAACCGGTCTTGGAACTCTCACTGGCCAAGTATGCATCATTGAGTAGGAATGTTTATTACCATCGAATTCAAGTTCCAAGACGGTATCTTCGACTGTGTAAGAGCCCTTTTCAGCTATGGAAGTTATTGTACCTCTTGCTCTTGGAGGCAATAATATCTTGTGGTCATCTAATAAAGAGTTTTCAAAAATGGAACCAAAGATATCCCCCCCAGTTATGTGGTCACCAACTTTCAAACTTCCAGGAGTGAAATCATATTGTGCGGTTCTTGATAAAGATGGGGCATCGATACCCCTTGGAATATAAATGGATTGTGACTTTTCCTTAATTGCCTTCAATGGTCTTTGAATACCATCATAAATAGTTTCCATCAAACCTGGGCCCAATTCGACAGACAAAGGCTTACCAGTTCTCAAAACAGGGTCACCCACAGTAACACCAGCTGTTTCTTCATAAACTTGAATAGTTGCTTTGTCTCCTGCGATACGAATAACTTCTCCAACTAAGTTATCATGTCCAACTTTCACCAATTCGTACATAGCACATCCAATCATATTTTCTGCAATAATAACCGGACCAGCTACCGAGTAAATTTGACCATATTGTGATTCTCCAGCGTCTAAGGAAAGACGGTTCATCTCTTTACGAGCATTTTCTAAAGCACCAGCCTGATTATTGGTTAGTATTTCTCATCTCAAAGTAAATTGCACTAGCTCACCCCTTATTCATTTATATCGTTCCAATAACTATCAATTGAACAATTGATTCAAAAGCCATGACAGCTGATACATACCATTCTGATTATTTATATAATATACAGAAAATACGTTAGCTCTATCTGATAGTTTATGAAATTGAGGCCTTCTTTATCAGACTACGATTGATTAGTACGATGGACGAGTAAGGGAGGTAGTGCACGAATCACTAAACAACAAAATTATAATTCACCTTATAAAGTGAAATATATGGATTAGTGTATTATTTATATAGGTTATGCTTCATAGAGAAACGTAATATTGGTCAATTGGCGTAAAATTGTATTCAAGAGAAAGTATGGATCAAGCCTAAATATTTTTGCAAAGTATGAGGACAAGCATTACTATTCGTTGACTTAATTATGTTCTATTTAGCTTTTTAGCTCTATCAAGAGCAATATCACATATTGCATTAAACGCAATCATTCGCTCCTTGGAAATGTCATTTCTTTTGATTCTTTCTACCATGTTCTTCATTATGACTGAACGTGGCCTTCCATTCACAAAAACAACATATCTTAAGCCAGGAAACGTAGTTTCATATTTTTCATTGAGTTTTGAAAGTTCAATGGACTCCACTTCAGAACTAGCTTGTAAAGACTTCTGCTCTTCTGACGAGTGTGACGATAAACTTTCAGTTTCGTTGGCGGTTGATCTACCTAGACGTGGGTGAGCAGCAATAATCCTGGAAATATCTGGATCAATAGAAGTGCCCGAGCTTTTAGCTTCCAGTTCTGCGGCATTAAGATAATGTATCAATTGGTTTCTGCAAACTTCAATCATTTCTGTGTAAGTCGTATATGTACGGTTTTCGCTGAAAACTTTTGAGATAAGTAGTGAGGATAGGATCAGACATGGCTCGAACAAATGACCAAGTGTCTCTATTAGCTGCGAGCGTGGAAGTACTGAAAGCTTGTCTATTGGAGGTAGCTTATAACACATCAGGGGTTGACTAATTGTAGAAATTATAATACAAGAAAAAGATATTTTAAGAAAACAAAATGTTAGAAAAAAGTGTTCCTTATCAGTACGGACTTCTCCGGACGATCATACAAGTCATTCTTTCGAACGTTATTTATATTAAAAAACTAACAGAAATTGAAGATATGCAATATATAATATATAATTTAGGAATTGGTGTACTACTAGTACACTAAATTACTACACTAAATTAGGGTAGCCAAAAAATTAGACAACAAATGTGAGTTGAACATAAATCTACGAGAAATGTTGGATTTGACGTAATTCTTTAGCCGATGGGGCACCCTTTTGGGCAATCAATGGATGTCTCCAGTGTTTAACATAGGTGAATAAAACATCAGCCAATTGGTCTAAATCTTCAATTTCTAAATCTTTGAAAGTCTTCGCATTTGGATCGATAGTTTGGTTAATTAAGTGTCTTTCGATTTGATCTGAGTTAGTTAATTTCCAGTAAACCAATTGCTTAAGATCAGCTGCTAATTTAGCAAGTGGCAATGGAATCTGGTAATCAGCAAAACTGTAAGGTAAAGCTCCAATTTGAGCAAAATTTTGAGTGATACCGTGAATCATTTGTCTCATTTCGTGGTACGAGAATTTTTCAGGACCGTATAATTCAAAAGTTTGGCCAAGGGTAGAGTCATCAAAACCAATCTTTTCTAAACCCCTAGCAACATCCGTGACATGAACAGGGAAAATTTCTGTGGCATTCTTATTTGGAGTCCACATCTTCAATTTTGGTCCTAAATAGTTTAATAAATTGTCTTCACGGCCGAACATTGGTGCAGGTCTAACAATTGTGGATTCTGGCAATATATCACGGACAACTTGTTCACCGACACCTTTTGTAGCGTAGAAGATGGACTTAGAATCTGGGTTAGCGTTGTAGGATGAGACATGAATGTATCTTGGAACGCCAGCATCCTTGACGGCTTGCGTGATTCTTTCTGTTAATCCAATGTTAACGTCTGCCATTGAAAAATTCTTGGTGTTGTAATCGACACCGATACAATTGTAGACTATATCAGAGTGGGCAACTGAATCTTGAATAGACTTTAAGTTTCTAGCATCAATTTCAACAAAGTTGACAACGCCCAAGTCTCCTGTAACCTTTAAAAATCTCTTTTTCATATCATCTCTGAAAGGAACAATTGTGGTAGTACCATGTCTTGCCAATTTGGATGTTAAGTAACGACCTAAAAATCCACTTGCACCGAAAACAGTCGCCGTGTAACCGGTTCTCGATGAACGTCCTCCATGTCCTACTGAGACATTAACTTTTCCGTTTCTTGTAATATTAATGTCCGAGTCTAAAACGGAGGTGTAAATAGATCTGGTTTGTCTAGTTACTGGCTTTATTTGTCTAGTGGAAATTCTTAACATTATGATACTTCTGTTCTCAATAGATACAACTAGTATACAATTCAATATATATCTATTATGTTAACTGACTTAATAAATAATATATCAACTATATCATCAAATCTCGTATTGTCATATTTGAAAATTAAAAGCTCTGGTTGGTTAAAATATACTTTTGGTAAATACACTATTTTATTTCCTGGTAAAAGCTCTCCATTAGATACTGGACAGTCTAACTACGAAGAATTCAAAAAGTTTCATAAATTGATCATCACGGAGGACAACCATATGAATGTTAACTAAAAATGTAAGCAAGATAAAAAAAAGTTAAAGCTTTTAAATGAGCCTGTAATAATGTACTAAATGTATACAACAACAAAGAATTTTTAAATAATGATAGTAATAACAGTAAAAAAAGATAGCTAGAAGAAAATAAAAAGCAATAGGATAAAACAACAGTTCGTCATTAATTAATCAGTCGTAGAACAAAGCATTAACAAATACCCAAAAGAACAATAAATCATAAGAAATAGTCGGGAGTCTTTCTTGTCACGGTTGGTTCGCCTGGTCTGACTGAAGGATCATATTGTAAGAATTGTCTGTTATGCTGTTCATCGACTTCCATAATGGCAGCCTGGTTACCACACCTATAACAATAGTTTGGGGCTGAGAAAATGGTTACCACCGATTCTTGGTGAGACCATGAGTAACCTTCCATGACTAATTGATGAGCTCTTGCAATTAAACTTAAGTCGTTAGTGTGGTTGAATTGCTCCGAAATATCTTGACCAAAAGTGAAACCTGCACCTCTTGGAGAGATTCCCCATCCGCCTCTATCGTCAGGATCGGACCATAACAAGTCACACATAGGACCCTCATGTGGGACTTCTTGGATTCTATTCAATTCTCTTACTTGATCAATGGTTTCAATCATTGGTGATAATCCACCGTGCAAACAGAATATCTTATTATCAACTAATGCAGTGATAGGGAAATAGTCAAACAAGTCCGTGAATAACTTCCAAACTGTTGCTGAACCATATTTTCTTAGACATTCATCGTAAAACCCATAGACTTGTGTGATCTGCCTCGATTCGTGGTTACCTCTCAATATAGTGATTCTATTAGGATATCTCACCTTCATACAAACTAAATATGAAACAGTCTCCACTGAGTAGTAACCTCTATCAACGTAATCACCCATGAATAAATAGTTCGTGTCTGGGCATGGTCCTCCGATTTTAAATAATTCCATCAAATCGTGGAATTGTCCGTGAACGTCCCCACATATGGTGACAGGCACTTGCACCGGTTGAACATTCTCTTCGAACTGCAATACATCCATGGCCATATCACACAAGTTCTTGACATCACCCTCCGATAATGGTTCGCACGAGGATAATTTCTCAATCCATTTATCTAACTGGTTGATGGTCGATGTGTTCAAATCTTTGCTGTTGGATGCTTGTGACTGCTGCTGGGACTGGCCCGATGTAGATGCATCGAACCTCTGGTTCAATTGTTGATCATTGCTAACGTCCTCCATTGGAACATCTGTGTCTAAATCCATATTTTATGAATCCTATGAAGTGATATGATATGAAAAATAATTGCAGTTATTAGCTGTGTATGATGTATATCCCTGCAATGAATGAATGTTCTTTCGTTTGGAAATTAGATGATAATGACCCAATTATAAATATGTATAACAAAACAATTAACAGAACAAAAAGGAGAGGAAAATCAATGCTAGAATGCCAGAATTCAATTCAATTTACTTAATGTATTTCTAACCAAATCAACGACTTGCTTTTTCAATTATAATCAGCAGTAACGTTAATCTGAATAATTTAATTGATAGACGTTTTGAAACTTGATCTATATGTATTAGTGACAAAACAAAATTATCGATTTTAACTTTTTTAATACAATTAATCAATTGATTTTATAATTAACTATAGTATTTCCTAATAGATTTTAAACCCCTTAATTTAATATACTAGCAATTTATATTTAATTAAATTCTCCGTGAATAAGTCGTTTAGATTGTAACTTATCCTTGTCTAGTGGTTCAGCAAAGATGAATTCAACCACCAACTTCGGTAATCAACACGACTTTTTTTGGGTGATAAAAATTTGAGATAAATGTCGCTTTTCATCATGACCTAATACGACATATTTGCTTCTACTAGCACCCATAGTATAGTCTAGAATATGGCAATATGCAAGAATGGCCCTTAGTATGATCATCCGAAGAGCTGGTTCGAAGCCATATTAATCTAAGAATTGAATTAAGTTGTAAGCTACGATATCAGAAATTTACAAACGTTTGAGAAGCGTATCGATGCAAAGATGCAAAGGTGCAGATAGGTTTAGGCCTTAGACAGGCCACCACCAAGGTGTTTAAATCTTCGCAGCGATTAATGATTTTCATTCCTACGGATAAAATAAATTGAGATCATTATATTTGTTTCGTAGAAACCATTAGATCTTGTTGCAACATTGAAGGTGACAAGATATTAGTTAACATAATCTTAATAAAGAAGTAATAAAAAAACATCATCTAAGCTCCATGAGCATGACTCTATAAAATCTATTATGTTGTAAGTTTGAATCGTCAAAGTAAAAAGTTTGGGTGGGACTTGTTTTCTTCGTTATTCAGGGACCAGTCCGCTGTACGCGAGGCCGAGTTAAATTGGAACAAGTCGGTCAAACTATTATTGTTTTCATTATTATGGGATAATTCGTCGAATTGGTGGAAGTTATTGCATAAGTTTTTTGCACTTTCTGATAATGATAACGAAATTAATTCACTCAAATCATCGCTTTTTCCGTTAGTCGCAGAGGCCGGTGTAACCACAGGTTTTGGCGGCACTGATTGTAATGGATTAAGAAGCAGGGTATGATTACTGCTATTGAGCGTGTTTCGCGTGGGGTCATTCACCCCATTAATCAAGGATATTGGCACATCTGACGAGCTTTTCGTGGGACTGTCTAGACCGTTGGATCCATTTGCGTGGGATAAATCAAAATCCTGTAATAAATTCTGTGGACTAGGACAATGTGTGACGAATGCTGAATTTACGTTTCTCGTTTCATTTGAATAGATCATCTTCGAGTCAAATTCATTCAAAATGTCATTAAGTAGAAATTGGTCCTTTTCGCTAACATTGCCGTCTTGTTTCATTTCGCTAGAAAGTTTACTTAAATTGTTGAACCAATTCTTTAAGCTATCATAGCACGAAATAATATCTTTAATATTTTTATTACAAAATGGGAAAAGTTCGATTAAGTTTTTGGTAAATTTCAATAAGACAATCTGATTTTCTTTTAAGTGACTCTCTTCGATTTCAATATTAAACTTTAAAATTTGCATCAAATGTGGTAATAATTGATAATTACTTATTTGCAAATATAAGTTCGTATCCTTAAAATCTAAGAGATTGTTCAAATTAACAATTGACTCAATTAATTCACACTTTAAATGCATAAAATTCAATTCATTACAATGGATGATAATAATCTTAAACAATATGATATATTTTAAAATCTCGAACATGAAGTCGTCATTGGACAAACTGTTTAAAAATTGTTTAAATTGGATGTATGATGTATTGCCAATTGTTTTGTTGTTATTAATTTTCTTTATGTTCTTGATGTTTGAATTCTTGTTGGTGTTAAAAATTGAAAATTTGAATAAGTAATTAATCGACTTTGAGTTAATTAAATCTTCTTTATTGATGATTTTGAATATTTCAAATAATGAATTACCATCAGAAGATTTCTTATGGAATTGAATATGGCTGAAATTATAATTATTCCATTCATTTAACAATACGTTATTACTTTTAATAATGAAATCTGACGACAAAAAGAAATATAAACTTTCCATCGTGAATAATGATTCATATAATTCGTATAATTGAATATCTGTAAGTTCAGCTGTACTTTTGAAGGGAAGGTTAATTAATTGATAAAACGTAATTGACTTTCGAAGAAAGATTAATTTCTGTTGATTTTGGTTTTGGGTGTTTATGTAATTTGTGATTTGATGGAAGTTGCACAAGTGTAACGCTGATATCGATTGATTGTAGTAAAGTTGTTGCGAAATATGCATTTGTTGAACCGTGGAACATCCAGGGAAGGATGTCAACTGCTCTATTGGCAACAGGACTTCTGTGATTTTTAATTGTAGTAAATTCTTCAATGACTTGTATGCTTCAATATCTCCATCCATAAATTTTGCTTCGTAACCGATCGACAGAAATTTGATCAAATTTTCAACGATCAATAAATTCAATGTTAATATAATAAGCAACTTGGATAACACCATTAAATCGGTGGACAGAATAACTAGGTCACTGTTGGCAGATGGAAAATATGTTTGCACGAACTCGACTGATTTCGCAGAGTTCGTCAACAATGAATGAACCGTCAAATTCTGCAAGCACTTGTACATCACCGGATCTTGAATCAAACCCAAGATGCTGACTAGACGCGCTGAAGTTAGCGTGTTTGTATTCTTCGCAACATCCACATTTTCGCTAGTCAAGTTCTGAGGTACTGCCTCAACAGGATGATCTGGGCCGTTCGACACAATCAACTCCTGCACCGTCGTCAATGTGTTAGAGCTCGACGTCGAACGGTTAGACAACGGTGGTCTGACCGCAGTTTCGGGAGCCTTATGCTCTGAGAAACTGTTGATACTATCGAGCGTTTTCTTGTGGAGGGTTTTCGGTCCGCTCTTTTTTCGTTCTCTCAACTGGGTACAGTTTAAGTTATTACTAACACAGTGTGAACATGGCCTGTTTTGTTCACATTTCACTTTTCTTATAGCGCACGCATCGCATGCTCTGTTCGTGGTTTTTCTCTTTTTCTTCTGTTTGAATGACTCTCCAACTCCGTTGTGTCTTATCTCTGTACCCATATTGTTTTCTTCGCTATTTCTGCCTTCGGGGCTAGAACTACTGTTCCTCTGATATGGAAAAGTACCATCTCCCTCCGTACTTCTATTAATAAAGTTGACCTGAACCATCTTATAAATTCATTATTTATGATTCTCGCTTTCACAGCTATAGCTGTTGATGTAACTGTTGATCCTTTTTCTAGTAAGAATACAACCTAAACAAAATTGCAAGAATGTATTATTTGAAATCAAACCAATATGAACAAACTCACAGTTGTTATTGTTTATCTACGTTGTCTAAATTATATTAAATGAACTGTTGGGTAATCTAATCTAGGGATTATTCTATGAATAAGAAAAGTTTTTCTTCGAATACTTAATGCTCGCCCCCACTACTGCAGTCAAATGCGTGGGGAGGATCTCACAAAAGTAATTGCTAATGTAACGTTACATTGAATTTATGATTTTGCGATAATCTTGTTGAGCCAAGGCCATATTTAGGAACACTTGGTACTTTTTGTCTAGTAGAGGTCCCATGGAGGCAAGAGTACGGTCCGGAGATATTGTATCATATCTGGCCCCAGAAGAGATGGCAGATTTTAGTATATTTTGGTAGCTTTCGGTACCATTTACTAAGTTGTGGCCGAGAGTACTGATTATGGAAGACCCTTTTACAACATTATACTTCACATTTGTAGACAGTTCTAGGATTTTGACTTGTTTCCCGGTGACCGTGGCAAGAAGCTGCATGAGTCGTTTGTTGTTTCCTTGGGAGCCGTTAACCGTAATGGTGTGAACCTGGGGACCGTTATTGGCGTCGATGATTTCCAAGATTTGTCTAGTCTGGAAACAAAGGAACTCCAAAACAAGATTGTAGCGTATAACGAGGCCAGTGAGACTTATTCCGTTTGTAATGGACCCCAACCCACTGGAGGAGTTGTGGCCGTCGATGACCATTTCGCTCATCGCGACGTCGTTATAGGGGCTCCTGTTGCCGTATTGATCGATATACCAGAAGTAGTGTTTGATAAGTTCGGTAATGGACAAGCTTTTGGACACCTCGAGAGTGGTAGTTTGATCCTCTAGAAAATCAAAGATGTCCTCGGGGTCCAGGGTGGATATCACCAGGCTGTAGTTGACAAAGAGCAGTTCAAATAATTTTCCTGTGGCAGGCTGACCAAACTCGAATAGGTTCAAGGGCAATGGTAACAATTGAGAAAACGGGCCCCAAATTCCAGGGATTGTGTTATATTGGGAGGGTGGTGTTGAAAGTAAGAAACATGTTGATGTGCCGGCAATCATTGATAGGTGGTTTTCTCCAATAAAGTTGGGCTCAATTGTAGATAACCACCCCGCATAACAGTCGATGCATCCATTGGCTACTGTTATTCTCTCTCCTGGTGGAAAAAAGCTTTCATGAGCATAACCCAAGGGGACACCAATGGGCAATAATCCTGATGTATGTAGATTAAATTCAGATCTCCCTATAGAAATATCTGATCCGATGTCAATCAGCTGAAAGAACTCGGTGGTCCACCCTTTGATGGAGCCATCCATTGCCTCTGCTACTGTTGGAAACTCGCTCATTCTCTCAATCGGATCAACCACATAAGGCGTTAATCCGTTCTCATCGTATCCACCAACTAGAAACAAGTAGCTGTACCAATCGTAAAGCTCGAAACATACTAAGTCTTCGGACTTGTTTTCTTGCAACCACCTTAACTTGGGTAGACCCATTTCAGGAATGAACTTGCCACCTACCTTGGATATATCTTGTTTATTAACCTTCTCGTTTAAGTAATCAGCTTGTTCAATTGATCGATTATCCATCCACAATATGATATCTTGGCTACTATCATCACCTTGGAAGTTAACTGCACAAGGCTTAAGATACATTTTGTCACCTAGAGAAATGCGCTCCATTACCACCATGGAGCAAGTGGCTGCGAATGATATTGCTGTTACTGGTTCGTTCACTAATTCTTTGAGTAAATCAACTATACATTGGTAGATCTCTCGTGATGATTGAGTTACATAATTGGAAAATATGTTATGTTTATTGGTTTTTATTGGTTTAACTGCTGTTTTAAAATAATTTAGATTGTTTATGCAAACCCTGACGGATCCGGTGCCTATATCAACTCCAATTGTACTCATGCTAGCAATAACTGGGTCGTTTTAATATCATCAAATTTCGATTACCAAAAAAATTGGATTCGCATCACTTGTTGCAATATACATGAATCAAGAGTACAGGTGGCCCCACACTACAGGTCCACAGGATAGTGACGACGTCTGGTTCAACCGGTGCTGTTACATAGAATTTTTAAAAAAAACAAGCATTTAAGACAATTAGAAACAAGTACTATACAATGCAGCTATAACAAACTTAAAGACCTAATCGTGGTAGTTTAACCTTGAAGGATAGCCTTAGAACCGGACTGGCTAATCCAGGACTTGACGGTGGACGCATCAAGAGAGCTTCCGAAGTCATCAGTAACTTCAATAACATTGACTTCACCATCACTGAAAACGACAGCAGCCTTCATGGAACCAGAAGTTGGTCTTTCGAAGTAATCAGAAGAACCACCACCACCTTGAGCAGAACCATTCTCACCTTGACCATCGTGTAAGTGACAGATTAATTCATTAGAACCGGAGTCAATGACTTCAAACAAATCTAATTCACCACAGCCAGTCTTCCAACATGAACACTTTTCGTTACCGTATTGTAAGGTTCTTGGGATCTTAGCATTCAATAACCAAATAGCTGGCATATCATGGTTAAAAGTAGCAGAGTCACTAGCAGAAGGCATTTCAAATTCGAAAACCATAATCTTGTTGGCACCAGCGAAACCGTGATAAGCTGGAATACCTTCTCTGTAGAAACCACAGTCGTCACCGTCACATTTAGAACCGGACATGATGACATATTCGACGTTAGAGTCAATAGTGGTTTCGTCTAAGGCAACAGAGCTAGAAGAACCACCAGAGGCATCCTTGTTTGCGTAAGATAACGAGTTACCGAAAGACGAAGACCATACACCCGAACCAGAACCACCGTAGTAGTTTAAGAAGGTGACATTATCAGCTGAACCTGGAGTGTAGTAAGCAACTCTTTCCCAGTCACCAGCAGCGACAGAGGAGTCGGACGACGACCCAGAAGACGAAGCACTCGATGATGCCGAGGCAGATGAAGAGTCTTCACCGGAACCAGTGGCAGCAGCAGAGATAGTGGATGTAGTTTGTACGTTTTTGTTGCCGTCATCTGAGCCTGTGGTGGCAGTGGTGGTGGCTAATGAAGTTTGGGTATTTCCGTTACCATCAACAACGATAGTTTGAGTGACTTCGACAATTTCAGTAGCTCTCTTGTGCTTGTGATGGACGTGTCTGGTGGTGCATTCTTCGTCGTCTTCTCTCTTCTTGTTACTAGAACCAGAAGATGGGTAGTAAACACCGAATTGCAATAACTTCAATGGACCCCTGAAGTGAGCAGACAATTCTTCGTTTAATGGCGACAACTCACCAGAAAAGCTCTTGGATTCTTGGCTACAAGATCCTGAACCTTCATCCATGGCAGTGACATCTTGGTACGATCCAGAATATCCAACACCTTGATATGAAACCTTCTTGGTGGATCCTGCTTGAACAGTGGCAACTGCCGATAAAATGGCTAACAACGCACTGGAACTAAATTTCATTTTCGGTTTATAATACTAGCTTCGTTTAGTTAAAGGAATGACTGGAGTTAGAATTTAGTATTAGTTTCTTGAATTTCTCGAAATCGTTTGTTTTTAAAACTTTTGCAACGAACAAGCCTATATATTAATATTTCTTTCTCACAAAGGGGGATCACTTGTATCAAGGTTCCTGACGATATACAATCATTTTTATTACAATCCTTGTCATGGCTTGTTAAAACGATGTTTATGGCCATATATGCACCTAGTGCAATTTTTCTCACCGCGCTTTGAAGTGCATGCAGAAATATAAATAGTCGGAATTCAATTTGGTACCCTATTTAAACCACATGACTCCCATATTTAGGAATCCGTATGTGTTTTAAATTGTCGCGCATATTTGTACATACGTGCTGGTTGTGACCTCGCCATACTCGGCATTTCCAATTTGGGGTGATTTTGTTTCAACAATGATCCGAATTTGTCAGGCATACCAGGCAGAAACGCCAATGCCCGGAGACTCAATGGTTACATGAGGCGGAATAACGATGGGTCTGTACGAGAGCCGTTTGGCAGTATATGACCCGAGAATTGTCAATATATGGACATCTCTGATAGAAATACCTATGATACCAAGTGAATCCGCAAGGAGCGGTTGTATGCACATTAAAGGTGCCAGAAATCAACCAAAACACCCAAAGCAGCGAAAATACACGATTCGCGCAATGGCCGTTTGCAAGCAGTGCGGTTACCTTTCGGTTTCACGAGGCTCTGCGGCTAACGATGAGCGACTAGCGCGTGTCGCGTGTCGCGAAAAGAAGACGGGTGGATGGCTATGTATTATATAAGCTTCAGACATCAAAATTTCGGGTCTAGGCTCCGTCTCGGCTAAGCAGTTTTCAGGTGCCGATGCACGATGTATGTCGGGAACAGCAGTTTGAACGATTACGAAGCAGACAGACTGTACAAGGCCTTTTTAATGACAATTAAGTGCATAACGGCAATTGAAATAATAGATCTGGGATGCTTGATGGACGTATTTAATTCGGCAATGCACATTATAAGAAGAAGATGCATGGACGAGAAAAGTGGTAAGAAGCTGGCGAAGTGGCGGATGCGAAATGAGGCATCCAGAAACTAAGATAGATGCAATAGGCGATGAGATCAGCAACACGAGAGAGAAATCGGAAGGCAGATCAGGACCGATGCAGTGGATACATAGGGCAAGAGAAGAGCCAGAGGACAGACAGTACGAGTGACGCCACGATTTTGCCAGAAGGACTGTGAAACGACGGCGATACAAGGCTTGGTGTGGTTGATGAACGTTAGAGGAAGCGGTGTCAGTAGCTCCGCGTCGCCCCTCCATGTAAACAGTTTCAGGCTACTAGGCTATACTCCAGATGGCACCAAACATGGATTACTGAAACTTCGACGGAAGCGTGCGATTCTTATGCGTCTCTAGATCGTAATGCACAGGCCGTTGGCATCGGTGCATGCATCTTCTGTAGGCAATTAAATTTACTAGTTGGTACGTCACCCATCTAGAAGACAGTGGTTATTTCCTGCGTGATTTGGGTTCGTGTGGATGAATAAAGCTTGGATCATCTGTAACATTTTTGAAAAATTTTCAAATTTTTGCAATCTTCACCAGAAATCGTTAGTCTAGATCTTCCATAATGTCAATGTAACGTCATATCCTCAGAATTGGATCTAGAATCACCCGATTTTGCAGAAATTTTTTTTCACTTTTGAAGTGCCCCATATATGCTCTAATATATGCTGTTCTTGTTGGTGATGTCTTGTCGTAGGTCTGATGGTCTTCTGAGCCGGTCTCATTAACATGAAAAAACCAAAAACCAATACACCCATATAAAACAAATAGCACAAATGCAACATCCAGACACCCATACAAACCTTTTGTCCCGCGGACTCGCTTACCTAATGTATATAAACATTCTATTTTTATCAAGTATGCTAACATGGCAAGTAAACAACTATAGACTGTTTGCTTGTTAAGCTTGTTTCTGCATTCGTTTTCAAGGAAGCATCTCGCTATAGTTCGCTATGTCTAAACGGTTTTCAATGTTATATAAGTCTGCGGAACCAGAACAATCTTTCAATCCATATGATAATGTCAAGAGACAATCGCAGATCGAAAAGCAAAAAAAGGAATTCAACCAACGGTATAATTCACCAAAAATTATAATTCAAGATGACCCAATAGTACCTAATTATCCTATCATCGACGGATTCAAGAAACATACGAACTACAATATGAAAATTGTGGTGGTGGGTGACGGTGGTTGCGGGAAGACATGCTTGCTTGTATCGTATGTCCAACAAAAGTTTCCTGAAATATACGTACCTACAGTGTTTGAAAACTACGTGGCACACGTCTCCACACCAACTAATAAGATCATAGAATTGGCTCTCTGGGATACAGCAGGGCAGGAAGAATACGACAGGTTGAGGCCGTTGTCATATCCCGATGTCGATGTGTTGTTGATTTGCTTTTCTTTAGATAATTTGACGTCTTTGCAGAATGTCAAGGACAATTGGTTTCCTGAGGTATCGCACTTTTGTCCTGGAATCCCCATAGTATTAGTCGGAACAAAGGCAGATTTACCTACCTCAATCGATCCTGATTTACCCATCCAGTTAGCTACGGAGATCAATGCTGTTGGGTACGTCCAATGTTCGGCCAAGACCATGTTCAACATCAAAGCGGTGTTTAATTTTGCATTGAAACATTTCCAAAAACAGATGGAGTACCACGAGCAAGTGGAGAAATCACAGAAGAAAAGACTATCTAAAGCATTTGGTCATTCCAGAAATCAATCAGGAAGTTCGTATAAGAATCACTACAAACAATCGTCTTTGGACTCGGCAATATTGTTGGACAAACCCTTGACTGAAGACAATTATACTGAAAACCCTTATGGAAGCTTTGGAAACGAAAACAAATATAATGAAGATGAGTTTGCATTTACTAGGAAAGAGAAGAGGAAGAAAAGAAAGTGTATTATTTTGTAACTTACATATAGCTATTTATTGTCACTATGTATATATTAGAGATAGCTTGTCACGTCGATAAAGCCTAGTAAATTAGTTGATAATGTTATGAGCAACGAAAGTTCCTGATTTATCCTGCACCATTTTACAAGAAATAAATCTCGCTTACTTTATCAAATGTTTATGTTTTTTTGAATAGATTAACATGTCAACATCAATACCTGGTAGTACGGGATTAACTAAGAGACAGGCGACATCAACCTCTACATCTACTTCAACCACACCAAATCCTGCGAAGAATGAGCTAACCTCTGTTCAATCATCTCATTTAAACGATGCCGGAAATAAGTCCAACGATCATTATAAGTCAAAATTGTCACCGTTACGTTATAAATTAAGGACTTTATGCTTACCAATTATAAGAAAGGAGACAGAAATATTAGCAAATATACAAAAACAAATTAGATATCCAATTTTTGACTTTTACTTTGCATGGACAGCCAATTTAGCATCACACACATTTTACGTGTTAATGCTACCATTACCCATTTGGTTTGGTGCCAGCTCATTACAGAGAGACTTGTTATATGTCTTGGGGCTAGGAATTTTTCTCACTGGTAATTTGAAAGATTTTTTATGTTTGCCTAGGCCAAGATCCCCGCCCCTTCATAGAATTACCATGTCATCATACACAACCCAGGAATATGGGTTTCCATCAAGTCACAGTGCCAATGCAACCGCTGTTACATTGGTATTACTCGGAAAGCTTTTCGAACATCAAGATATGTTTCAAAAATCGACAAAGATAGGGATGGTTTGTTTTTTGGTTGTGTATTACTTTTCACTCATATTCGGTAGACTTTACTGCGGTATGCATGGATTCTTTGACGTGCTTACAGGGTCAGTTGTTGGGTTGATTTTGTTTTTGTTTAGGTACTTCTATGGTAAAATGTGGGATGAGTGGTTGTTAGCTAGTCATAATGATTCAGTTTTAGGGTTAATATTTACTCCATTATTTATTATAGCGGGCTATGTGCTTTTGATTCACATTCATGTTGAACCGGTTGACGATTGTCCATGTTTTGACGATTCTGTCGCTTTTATCGGTGTATTGATAGGCATTGATATTTCGCATTGGCTTTTTATCATTACCGACTATTTGACATATAAGAATCCATATAATGATCCTTTCATTTGCAGATTTGATTATGATGAATTTGGATTATTTAAATCATGTATTAGAGTTGTTTTGGGTATCGTGCTTGTCGTTATTTGGAAGTCGATTTCAAAACCAGTAATCTTTACAATTTTACCGCCAGTTTATAAATTCATTGGTGTTTATTTGCCAAGAAAGAATTATCAGCCAACAGCCTTTTCGAAGAAATCGACAAGACAGATCAGATCACAATCTCTATCAAATATGGAGGGTACTCAGTCCATTGGTGATTTCAATACTTTCATTAAAGGTGTTACGGATCATAATCAAATAGATGAAGTTGGTCCAGAAAATGATATTGATTATTACGAAATGTTAGACTACGAGAAGAAGTCTGGCAAGTCATCGAATGTTGCAAATTCTATAAGTGGTGTTTTCAAACCAAGATACGATGTAGAAATTGTTGGTAGATTAATTGTCTATGCTGGAGTATCAACCACAGCACATTGGGGATTTGCCTTTGGAACTGAATTATTTGGATTAAACTAGTTGATCATGTGTTTATTTACTTGTATAGCTGTAATCCATTTAAATTATATACCGTAAAATTTATCCGGGGAAGTCGCAGAGATATTTTTTTCTGGCGATGATTGTAATGACAGCTACAATAAGAACATAATGGATTGTACCAATGGATGCTTCACATACTAATAGATATCGAGCTCATAATCAACTAAATTCATTTGAAGATTCGAATACAGTGAATGCGATTTACACGCAAATAAATCAATTGAATAATTGTTTTACTAATTATCAGATAAGTAACAATAAAAAAGTCGAGTCAATTAGTTTGAAGGTGGACCTGCAATTAGGAACAATAAATGACAGGCTTGAATGTTTATCGAAGGAGATAAAAGAGTTGACCAAGATAATATCAGTACCTACTAAAGTTGGATCCCATGATCAAAATAGAAATAATGATAAAGTACTAGAATTATTTAACAAGCATATCAATAAATTAAGTAATGATATCCAAGAACTTAGCTCGTCATTTTACGTGGGAAATGATAATACCAGCCAACAACTAGTGCCAGGAAAATTTACACCATCGATGGGTAGATCCACTATACAAAATGATGACGAAACGCAGAAGACATACAACAATTATAGAAATACTACATCGGAGACCATGCCGGTAGATATGACCATAGACAATAGAAATAAGTCTTGGTTAAAATCTTTGAGTCTTAGATCACCAGCGCCTCAACCCAATTCTGCCCCATCTTCACCATTTGCTAATAGATTTGGTTTTGATTTTCCTGCTGCTTCAGATAAGAATCCACCAACTAGATCTGGTGCTGCATACACTAATCCGAACCATGATGTTATTGGAAGTACCAACTCAGAGTTCAGATTGGATAATGATAATGTACAGCTGGCCGATAATGACATGACACGGAATAAAATTAAAAATTCAAAGACTCATATTAATGAAGCTAACATTGATGAGACGCAAACGTATGCTTACCGAGTACCAGCATTGTTACCCGAAAACAATCTTCAAGGAACAAATGGGCCACAGAGTGTTAAAAACATAATGGAAAGTCACACACAGGGCCTAATAGAACAACAAAATACCAACCAATCTGAATATGAAGATTTTACAAATGGAAACCAATTAGATAGGTTACACAATAACCCTACAGTGAACCACCAAAATCAAACGCAAGAGCGAGGAGTAGACACAGACGTGGATCAAAATTCTTTCGGACGGGTTCCGAATACAAATACAGCGAAAAATAGAATTTCGAAATCCCAATCTAATTCAATGACAAGACCACAAATTGTGCTACTGGAAAAATCAACTAAGTTGACGAAATCAAATATTCCTGGTGCCACACTTATCAAAAGCAGAACGCTGTCAACTGCTCCCCAGTATAAATTGGAAAAGAGCCTTAGAAACGTCTTCGAGATATGGCAGGAATACGAATATGGAATTAATGGAAAACCACCACTAAAACAACTAGAAACCCAGTATAATACCAAGTGGAGAAATGAAACAGAGCTGAGAACGTATTTGAGACGTAAAAAAATTTATGATGCAATAGAAAAGGGTAAGGAAGCCGGTTACTTAGAAAAACAAATTATAGAAGAGCTTGAGGGATTGAGAACTTATGATAAGTATGGTGTTATAAAAAAGAAACCTTTGCTGTGGTTGTATTGTAATATTCCCGGTAAGTTTAGTTGAAGGGTTGCAGCCAATAAATGTGAAATGAAGTTAGCTATGCGCATCAAATCAAAAAAAAAAAAAAATCTAGCTCATCTAATAGATAAGGTGTTTAACTTATAGACATAGATTGTAAATAAAGTTAGTAACACTCTAATATAATGTCACTCACTGCATCGGCTGAAGTAAAGAAGAGGTCTATTTCGCATGTAGACTTAGAAAATGAAAACACGAAGCCAAATAATCAAAGTGCAACCAATACACCTCAACCAAAACAAAGGAAGACGAAGGTGGTTAAAAGAAAATATAAAGCAAAGGACATTGATGCTACATCACCATTGGGAATATTGCAGTACGAGATTAAGGAATTCTTGGCTGAGTATGGTTTAGACGAAAGCCAAATATCAAACGATATGCCATCGATTTTAAATGATAAATCTACCGAAGCCATATATCATCGGTCCGTGAGTGATGTCGAGGTTGTCAAATTATCATCCAACGGAGACGGTTTAGCCATCATTCAACATCCAACCAAGAATGATGGAAAACAAGTGTGCTTAGTACCATTTGGGTTGCCAGGTGACAAAGTTGACATCAGGGTGTTTAAGTCGCACCCATTGTATGTTGAATCTGACTTGTTACAAGTAAATGAAGGTTCCAGATATAGAGATGATTCATTGATAAAATGCCGCTATTTTGGTAAATGTTCTGGCTGTCAATACCAGAGTGTTGACTACGACCAACAATTGGTATTCAAGAGACAAACTATTGAAAACGCCTACAAGTATATGGCGCCAATTTTGTCCAAGACTGATAAGGGGCTACCGTCCGTGATGAATACCGAACCATCACCACTTCAATATGGATATAGAACGAAATTGACGCCGCATTTTAACCTCCCATATACCAAACCAAAGGAGTATCCGCCACCTAACCTAGGGTTCGGTGCTAAGGGTAGACCTACATGGAGACCCGAAGTCGAGGGCGGGAATTCTTCTATCTTGGACATCGAGGAATGCACAATTGGTACCGAGATCATTAATAAAGGAATGGCAAATGAAAGGAGTAGGTATTTGCAAGAATACATGAAATACAAGAAGGGTGCGACGATCTTGTTAAGAGAGGACACAAATAAGATCATTGACGATGAACTGGTGGAGCAGAAACCTGCGTCGACGGACTCAGATGGAGCAGTATCAACTGTGACAGTGGAGTTAGAAAATGGTGACAAATTGGGCAAGACCTGTGTTACCAGCTCGAGACAAATTGTGACAGAATACGTCAACGGGTACCAATTCCAATTTTCTGCTGGAGAGTTCTTCCAGAACAACAACTCGATATTGTCAATTGTGACCGATTATGTCAAAGCCAATTTGCAGATACCAAACTCTCAGGTAGACGAGCCAAACTACTTGGTGGATGCGTACTGTGGGTCGGGTCTTTTTTCCATAACGTGTTCACAGGGTGTCTCTCGCGTTATTGGTGTTGAGGTGAGTGCTGACTCCGTCAAGTTTGCTGAGTTGAACGCCAAAAACAACCACATCGAAAACGCCTCGTTTATCGTGGGCAAAGCAGAACAAATCTTTGGCAATATCGACACCCCGGCAGACAGAACGGCCGTCATCTTGGACCCACCAAGAAAGGGGTGTGACGATGTGTTCTTGAACCAATTGTCGGAGTACAACCCCGCCAGGATCGTGTACATTAGTTGCAACGTCCACTCCCAGGCGAGAGACGTCGACTCGTTCATCAACAGGACGGCCAATGGCCACAAGTACGTTGTCGAGAGTATCAAGGGCTTTGATTTTTTTCCACAGACACACCACGTCGAGAGTATTGCTGTGTTGACCTTAAAGTAGCGCCTCTAAATAGCACACCCTAAATAGCACAATGCATATTGACATGATACACTCACCTACAACTATCCACTGCAGCCTTGTGGTCTGTACCCGGAGACCAGCAAGTGTACAGAAGCCCGTCTAAGACAGTCTAAAGCCCTCTAAAAGCCACTATGTCCCTTAAACGCCTCACGTCCCAAGTCCCTAAATCTCATCTCATCCTACATCTTTTGCAATCTCTATAACAAGTTTCTGCAATACATTCACCTTCCTCAAACTTCCACGCTCCCCCAGTCGAACCATCCACAGACTAATCATCCACTGGAATACCAATAGACCTGACGACAACCCATAGACCTTCCCAAAGCCATTAGCACCCATTTCCAGACAATGCAACCAATAGTACCCATATTAGGGCTACAAGCCCTAAGTAGTTCCAGCCGAATCAAAATCAATTTTGTGTAATAAGATATCAAGACGTGTCACAACCGAAAAAAATTTCCGTCTCGTGCCCGGATGAAGCCTCATACCGACCTTGTTAGTGGTTGGGGACGTTATTGGCCTGGTGAGTGAAAATTTTTAGAATATTGATAAATATCTAGTTGAAGGAATAGCTTATATCCATAAATACACCAGTCACAATGGAAAACGATAAAGGTCAATTAGTAAGTATAGATTAATGATAGACAGTCGCATATGTCATTAGTATCCCAGTAAGAGGAAACGAGAAAAGAAATGAGTACAAACGAATGAAGAAACGACGAGACGAATGAAGAACCAAGAATGAAGAACGAACGAGAATAGATAACAGACAAGGATGACAAACACTGGAACGTAGGCAGAACGTTACACATGGGAGAAAATGGTAACTGAAATAGAGAATGGATGATATTCTGAAAAATCATGCGAAGAGGACATAAATCAACGAGAACACCAAAACCATGAAAACATCCTAATATGCCTACCGACGGATGCAGAAGCGTATCAGCAGTGTACACACTAGCGGGCGACTATGACAGCGACAAATATTTTCACATCAAAGAACGAGTACTAACAGGTTTAGGTTGAATTATATGTCCCAAGAAAATGTTCTGCCACCAACAGAATCATGAAGGCCAAGGACCACGCTTCTGTTCAAATCAACATTGCTAATGTCGATGAAGAAGGCAGAGCTATCCCAGGTGACAACACTACCTATGCTTTATGCGGTTACATCAGAGGTAGAGGTGAAGCTGATGACTCTTTAAATAGATTAGCTCAACAAGACGGTTTATTAAAGAACGTCTGGAGTTACTCCCGTTAAGTTTCGGTATATTACGTGCATGGTTTAACTTAAATTAATAGTTTGATTATATATTTTTTGTCTTATGTGTGTGTATATCTAATTTAATGTCATAAAAGGTTTTATAGTGCCAATATGTAGGTGTGCGTAGCACGGATTGATGGTTTCCCAGAATGATCACCATTATCAAAAAACAACTAATGATTGTTCTGACTGATAGTTCCACTAATATTGATATCAGTGGTGTGTAGTACGCGGAGCATCCAAACCTTTGTTGACCGACACGGACATTTCTAGCCTTACATTCTTACCTGCGTTTTTCATAAGTATATTTTTAACAACCATTTTACTCCCCCCACACCATACAATTAAGATGACTCAAGGGGTTTTCACACTTTTATACAATGACAATTATTTGGCCGGGGCACTTGTTCTAGCAATGGCGCTCCGCAAGGTCCTCGAGACCAGGCCCGAAGTCAATGTTTCGTTAGGCGTTATCATCGATAAACAAAAGTTGAACGAATACCAGGTGTCGCTCTTGCAAAATTTGTACGATGACATAGTAGAGGTGAAGCAATTGGAATCCGAGATGGACGACAGGCTAACGTACGACATGGGTAGACCTGAGTTAAAACAAACGTTTACCAAAATCCAGCTTTGGTCGTTGGGCAAGTACGACAAAATATTGTACTTGGACGCTGATACGTTGCCCAACGTCCCGAAGGACGACTCACAGGGGTCCATTTTGGACTTGTTGAAGTTGGAATTTGCTGCTGACAAGGTCCTAGCAGCACCAGACAGTGGATTTCCCGATATTTTCAATTCAGGGGTTATGGTGTTAAAGCCGAATGACTCCGACTATGCAAATTTATTGATGTTGGTGGGCGAATCGAGAGTGAATCGAAAAGTTTCATTTGATGGAGCCGATCAAGGTCTTTTGAACCAGTACTTCAATCTGCAGCCAGATTGGGTTCAAGACTTGGTTAGACAGAATCAAACAGACGTTTCAGTCGTCAATGATGCCAAATCTTCGAATTGGATTCAATTGCCATTTTTATACAACGTCACTCCTTCAACTGAATACGAGTATTTACCAGCATACAAGCATTTTGCGCATACAGGGTGGTTGAGCACAATTTATGGGAGCCTGGGAAGAGGCTATTCAAATTTATTACCCCATTTCGATAGCCAGAACTCGCAGATAAAACTTATTCATTTCATTGGACCCGTGAAGCCATGGAGAGCAGAGCTTTCGTCTGGTATCTATGGCCAATGGTGGGACATGTGGTACGAGTATTTTGGCAAATCTACAGTGAAAGATGTGGTTTATCACGGCGCGGGTGAAGTATTGCTGGAACTTCCCACAAAACCTCAGACATACGAACATGTTGAACAGTCTCAGACCAAGCCACCAACTGCAGCACCAGAACCGACCCAAGAACAGAAAAAATTTGATCCCTCATATCTCTGCGACCCGGCAAACTACCAGCACATCGCAAGCAACATTCCTCCCAGTGCCGACGCTTCGTGGGATCCTGCAAGTGAACCACCTCCTCCAGCTATGCCAATCAAAAATGAAACTATCGAGTTAGAGAGAGGCATGAGATCATTTGCTAATGTGTGGGATTCGACGAGCACAATGGTCGACAAGACCACCTACGACAAACTGATGTCTGCTGCGTCAGTACTTGAACCAATATTTACACCGGCACCTGAAACCATTCAAGAAGAATCTGTGAGCAAAAAGCCTGTATCGTCGCTGTTTGGCTACTACTCATCCCAAAGACCAGAAAGGGTGTTTAGCGATAGCGACATCGTTCTTGCACATTCTTACATGCCGAAATCAACTTCCGACGAAGATTCAGATCTCGAAGAGACCAGTGCTCAAGCTACACCAGACACCGCAGACCAATTGAAATACGATGATGCTTACAATAGACTTGAAACTCTTGACTTGAGTCCCAACTCATGCCCAATTGGCGAAGGATCGGATCGTAGCGAGATGGGCAATATTGAGGATGATCCAAGTCCTCTCAAAAAATTGTTCCCGTGGGAATTTAATGAGACAAAATACGTTCCTGAAAGAACGTTTGACTAATAGTTTAGCAAATTAGTTTTAAATCTAGTCATTTTATACACGATTTCACTTAATTTAGCAGCCATAAACTAGTTCTTGTAGTATTAGTAGGATCTTGTGACTGTGTTACCCGGAGTAAAAAATTTATGAATTTTTTTTTTTTCATGGCTCATTGAAGGACGATTCAAATGGCAGATCCCTTTAATAGAAAAAAAGGACACAGTATTTCTATAAAATACATACGAATTAATTAATTTATTAACTTATAATTCGAATACTACAATATGGCTTCTGAAGGTATTACTGAAATTGACTCTGGTTTGATTGAAACCAACTACGACAATGTTGTCTACACATTCGATGATTTAAACTTGAAACCAAACATTGTTAGAGGTATTTTCGGTTACGGTTACGAATCTCCATCAGCTATTCAACAAAGAGCTATCTTGCCAATCACTGAAGGACGTGATGTCTTAGCTCAAGCTCAATCTGGTACTGGTAAGACAGCTACTTTCACCATTTCCGCATTACAAAGAATTGATGAAAACGAAAAGTCCACCCAAGCTTTAATCTTGGCCCCAACCAGAGAATTAGCGTTGCAGATTCAGAACGTTATCACCCACATTGGTTTATACTTGAATGTCACCGTCCACGCATCTATCGGTGGTACTTCCATGAAGGATGACATTGAAGCCTTCAAGTCTGGTGTTCAAGTCGTTGTTGGTACTCCAGGTAGAGTTTTCGATATGATCGAACGTCGTTTCTTTAAGACCGACAAAGTCAAGATGTTCATTTTGGATGAAGCTGATGAAATGTTGTCATCTGGTTTCAAGGAACAAATTTACAACATTTTCAGATTATTACCAGAAACCACTCAAGTTGTGTTATTATCTGCTACCATGCCACAAGACGTTTTAGAAGTCACAACTAAATTTATGAACAACCCAGTTCGTATTTTAGTCAAGAAGGATGAATTAACCTTAGAAGGTATCAAGCAATTCTATATTAACGTTGAACAAGAAGACTACAAATTCGACTGTTTGTGTGATTTATACGATTCTATCTCTGTTACCCAAGCTGTTATCTTCTGTAATACTAGATCTAAGGTCGAATTCTTGACTACCAAGTTGAAGGGTGAAAACTTCACGGTTTCTGCCATCCACGCCGACTTACCACAAGCAGAAAGAGATACCATTATGAACGAATTCAGATCAGGTTCTTCCCGTATCTTAATTTCTACTGATTTATTAGCCAGAGGTATTGACGTTCAACAAGTTTCCTTAGTTATTAACTACGATTTACCAGCAAACAAAGAAAACTACATCCATAGAATCGGTAGAGGTGGTCGTTTCGGTAGAAAGGGTGTTGCCATCAACTTCGTTACTGACCAAGATGTTGGTATGATGAGAGAAATTGAAAAGTTCTACTCCACTCAAATTGAAGAAATGCCTGCTGATATTGGTGCCTTATTCAACTGATTTAATATATTAGTATGAACTTTCAAATCTTATATAAAACTTAATAATATGTTTCTTCGAAATCATCATGTCATGTATAATAGTTTTTAAACAATTGAAGTAATCTATTTGTATTTAGATTGTGTATTTTTAAACTTATCAACTATTAAACAAATTAGTGCATTCGCAGTAGATAAGCAAATATCCAAAATTTCCGTAACAAAAATATATAATTATTATTGTTTTTAGTCGAGAGTAGAATAGTATGAAATAGGTGTAAGGATATCTAGTAATTCTTATTATTTAAACTAACGATAATCTAAATGAGTGAAAATTGCAGACCGAGTATACCAGGGTCATTTCCAAATACATCGCCGGTGGCATCAGGAACAGATTCCAGTACGATAACAAACAGAACTATTACCACGTTAATTGATGAAGAACATAAATCCAAATTCCAAAGCAAGCAATTTGTAATCAAGAAAACTAGGCATCAACAAAATTTAATATCACAACTTGATACGTTGGTTTACTTACTAGTGGGGTACCAGTTTGTCAAATATTGCCATTCGGCTTGTATACTACCTGTTTTACTACACATAATAGTGCAAAATACCCTAAGCTGCAGTTCTATTACCAGCAATGATCCTAACAATGGGAGTGGGATCCGTATAATCAACGATGTTGTTACCGATTTTATGAATAGACGAAGAGGAAATAATGATTCACCCATTCAACCTTCGAGAGACGACCTCATAAATACGATATACATAAAAGCTTGCTCGATAATATACTGGAAGGCTATTGTGACATGCATTTACCACTTATTATTCATAGGTACGTGGATGATACCGATAGCAAATGATGAAAATCTACAAGTGTTGGAGAATGGGACCTGGTGGTTCATCTCCTTCATCGGAGAATCAACTCCTGAAGAAATTACGAAAGAAAGTAATTATTGGTATAAGCTGTTTCAATTAGGATTACCGGGGTTATTGATATCCGATCTCATCATTTTATTTATTCAATTGATACTTTTTCAGTGCGTTTACAAACAATCAACCATTTCACCCATAGGTAGGACTTTAAATGAAGAGGAAATTAATATCATTAGGCAAGCTGGTGATTTTTCTTCGATTCCAGATAGAGCCAGAATCTTTCAGGGAACCATACCATGGGTTCTACTGATTAAGCTTTACGAGTTGTTTGAGCGTGATTCTTTTACAGACTCTTGATTGTAAATCTTTATATTACTACATAACTTACCATAATGTAAACTACACTAAAGTAATTGATAGTAAGAAGGCCTAATGAATTTGTGGGAGATAGATGTATCACGTGTATTTGAAAGATGAAAAACATCAAATGTTGTACTATCAGGACAATATGCATGGCTTACCACAATTTTGGATGGGGTTTGGTATCTCAATTCCTCGTTTTCAATTTCTTCGACAGAAATCATATTATTTAAGTGAAAAATGGACTAAAGAGCCATTTTATATCGGATATCCTGTAAATACATATCAGATTCAACATGATGCCAAATTAATACGGGACGAGCTATTTCCAAGTAAGAGCCTTACAGAATATGACTATTTTCTTAGAGACCCAGGCCGTGAGTTTAAAACTGATCAATGGAATCAATTAGACAATGACCTGATGTATAAATATCAAAAAATGGTGGATGACAATAAACCTCAGTATGTGCACCCAAAGCCTGAATTTGTTACAGGATTTGATATGTTCAAACTTGAACTGCAATTGAACAGGAACGAAAAGAAGTATTGGCTAATGCTTGACGATAAAAATAAGGAGAGATATTATGACAGTAAAACGGTTCAGCATTTGTATAATGAAAGGTTGAGAATATGGCAGGGTTACGAGATCGTTGAACATCTTAAAAGATATCTGCAAAAATACATGTTCAACCCGTACCCATTACTGGGACTTTATCCGTGGGAAATTATAAAAGATAAGTTACGATTTAAAGGAAGTATTCAAGAGTTTGAAAAAGATTACTATGATACGTTGATAAAAGAGACGTTCGGCAGAAACTCCCAACGAAAGGCATTACAAATATATTATACAGATATAAAGCATGAATTAAAAGATGAAAACTTGCACTATGCAAAGGTAGCAAAACTATTTAACAATTTGCCGTCTCATCGAAAGCAGTACTACATAGAGAAGGAACACAAGAGACAAGAGCATGCTGAGAAGACATTATTTCGACCATATAAACAAAGCACCCCGTATCTGAGATTCTTTGTGCAATTTAATAAAACCTATGTGCCGTCATTTGACGAATTGAAAATGTCTGATTCAAATGTATCAGACAATAATATCCATAAATTAACTACCATAAAGGCAGCAAGCCGTGCGTGGAAAAAACTTACTGATGATCAGAAGAAATGTTATGTGAATGATGATACCATATCATCAAATACTCGCTTGTATAAGGAAATAATCCTTGATTGGAAGGTAGAAATGGTAATGGACTATATTTACGAGGTAGGAGGTGTTTTTGGCTTGCAAATGCCATACGACTGGAGAAAAGATATGTACGCAAAATCAAAGGGTTACAGATACTTGAACAAAATGTATGTCGATAGACTCGTTTATCTACTGAAGGGTAATTTAGTAATTACAGATGATTAATTGGTAACGATATATAAATTTCCAATTAAAAACTTGACACAAAAACGCGGAGCATTTGTTGACGCGTAGTAGACAAATTTAGATATCATCAAGTTTTCTTCATTAAATAAAACCTTTCACATTAAAGACTAGTAATGACTGAAGCAGAACAAAATAAGAATCAAAAGCTTGAAGAATCTGAACAAACCCTCAGAGTATTTTTACGTTCGGAAAATGCCACTCTACCAACCAGAGGATCAATTTTATCTGCTGGATATGACATTTACGCATCAGAAGAAGCAGTCATCCCAGCTCAAGGGCAAGGTTTAGTTGGGACTGATATAAGTGTTGCTGTTCCAATTGGAACATATGGTAGAGTTGCACCAAGATCTGGTTTAGCTGTTAAGCATGGTATTTCTACCGGAGCTGGTGTTATCGACGCGGACTACAGAGGTGAAGTTAAGGTTGTTCTTTTCAACCATTCTCAGAAAGATTTCCAAATTCAAAAAGGTGATAGAATTGCTCAAATGGTCTTAGAAAAAATTGTCATGGCTGATATTAAACAAATTACTGCAGAAGAGTTAGATATAACCATTAGAGGTGAAGGCGGATTTGGTTCTACTGGTAAAAACTAAAAAGTGCTATGTTTTATAAATATACATCTTTTATAAATATAGATGTAACTTTATACAAATTAAAAAGATAATAATATATAATAATCTAGGTGAAATTTTTCATATTTAGGAAAATGATTAACTGATTGATTAAAAAACTCACGTAATAAATAAATTGAAAAGGTAATATCCGTCATGATTCATATCTCTTAAAATTTTCATTAGGTCAAAGAGTATTAAGTTTAATTAGTCAGTGAATTTAGTTCTTCTTTGCTGAAGAGTCTTCTGCTGTTAAATGTTCTGATTCTTGTTTAGATTTTTCTGTTTCTTGTTTTTGAACATTTTTTCTTTCAGGATCAGATTCTTCATTATCAATCTTCATACCTTCTGTAGCAGTATCTTCGTATTCATCCAAATTAATGTTGTCCTTAACTTTGTTAACAGTATCTTTTTCTCTCAAGTTTTCCTCGTTAATTAATTCATCTTGTTCCTTCAAGATATTCAACTTCAACTTAGAGTCATCAGATAATTCCAATTTAGCAACATTATAAACTTCATCTGGGATAGAAGATAAAACAGCTAGCAATGCATCATAATATGTTTCAATACTGTGTGAGCCATCACCATAAGTATAGGTGGAAGACAAAATTAACAAGGTTGATGGAATCTTTTGTCTTAGCCTTAAATCTAACCAAGTTGCTAAATCATCTCTCAATCTTGCTGGAGAAACATCAGTTGTCTTAATACCTCTTTGAGAACAGGCCACTTGCAACTCAAGAATACTTAATGATTCGACACCTTCATAATCAATTGCTTTATCATCCTTAATAATTGTTAATAAACGATGTCTAATTTGATAACGCAAAATAGAGTCAGTACCAAATGGTCTTAAAGACATATATTTGGACATGGCAACCAACTGCGGACGAGATAAGTTATCTAAAACTTGGTCATTTCTGAACATACGAGCGACTTGAATCAAATGCTCTCTAGTTGGGTTTTTACCCATGGAAATAGTGTGGAAAAAGGAAACGAAAGCCTCCTTTTCCTCCTCAGTAATTTTCTTGGATAATTTTAAACCAGATTCTTCCATAGTATTCTTGATATATTCAGAGGTCGAGATTCTGGTTTTAGATAACTTTGCTCTCTTCTTCTTACGGTCTAAGTTTGATTCGTAGGTTGATGGCAACAAATTTGGGAAAACCTTCAATGCAATTGGTAACAACAACTCGGCAAATGGAATAATAAGGAACATTGAGAAAGGTACCAATCTGATTACATCCACAATAGTACGCTGTAATTGATTTGCTTCTCTACGTGATAATCCATATCCCAGTGCCATCTTGAACAACAACTTCGTTGAAACTTTCATTTCGTAACCTAACAACTTGGTGCCATCCCAGTAATGGTGAGCTTCGTGCTTGACTTTTTCCCATAAGGACTTTTTCGGCTTGTCGTCTACCTTCGTCATTTCAGTGGTTAGTTTTTTGGAACCTTCAGATTTAACAAGTTGTTGGGTTTTCTCGTCGTTTAATATATTCGACTGAAATCTAACAAAAGATGCTATTAATGGCACGTTCACTGTTCTTTTATTCAAATTACCATGGAGTGTGGGTTTCAATGGATATCTTAAATCCCTGGTGGCGCTTTTGATCACTAGGCCTCGGGTGCCCATCACTCCTACAAAATTCGAAATACTTCCAGCAGTTCTCTTAGTAAGTGGATAATGAATCATGATTATTTACTTAATATCGGATTTGATAACCTAATATAAATCCTAGTTAATCAGGATATATAAAATATAGTTATAAAGTATTAAAGTACTAGCAAATAAAATTTAATGAAAAAAAAAAAAACCTACAGTAGTGCACAGTGTTCAAAATTGAGTTGACAGTATGTCATTAAAGGTTGCAGTTTCCTGTACCAGATATATCTATTTATACAAAAATAAACTGATAGTACCAGGTAGACACATATTTATAATCAGTACAACTCCTAAAAGGTAGTAGTGTAGAACAAATAAAAAAAAAGTTTGCATTCGATCATTTATCATTCGTCATCCAATTTCAGGATCTTAGCTTGTTCCTTGGATTCACCATTGACACCAATGAAGATTATCTTATCAAGAAGTGTATGGTAGTCTTCATCTTCACCGTCAATCAATATGTTCATACTTTGCACGTTTTGGAATCTGACGAATTTCAATTTGCACTCGTACCAGACCTCATCGTTGGTTTCGCTGATCTTTTCGATATGGGGGGCATTCGTGTCGGCGGAAGCATCGTCGAACGACATAATACTATGTTTATTGAGCCAGATCTTGATAAGATTTGGATCTTGACATTCATTCTGTAAGTCTTCCTCATCCAATTCCAATTCTGAGTCCACAGCCAAGGTGTCATTCTTTCTGAGTTTGAGTAATATCGACGAAATCTTGGAGATGTTCGTAAAAGGAACGTAGAACAATAGTTGTGAGTCGGCATCGGATAATACTGTGCTGGTTCCCTTGGTGTAGTCGACTCTAAAAAGATTCTTTACATCCGCATCCTGTTCGCCTTTGTAGAGTGGCAATGCATTCAATGCTTCAAACTGACCAAAGTAGATTGATTCATTCAAGATTTCAAATCCCTTAGGGATTTTACCGGCAATATCCATCCACGCAGAAGTTGTAATTGAAGCACCACCAGTTGAACCATTCCCAGCTCTCTTGACAGCAGCATTGTCATTGGATGCCTTCTCTTTCATAGAATGGAATTGCTTCATGAATTCTGGCACGTTAGCTCCTGTAACTCTACTTTTCTCTTTACTATTTTCTAAAAATATAAATGTTGGAATACTGGTAACCTGATATTGTGATGCTAAGTCGTGTTGGTTATCTAAGTCTACTCTAACAATTTCCAATCTTTCATTCGTCTTATCTGTGTATAATGCATCTATTATTGGTTTAACTTGCTGGCATGGTCCACACCATGCAGCCGTGAAATTGGCCACTAAATACTTGTTCTTCGAAACAAATGTTTCGAAGTCTTTTGTAGACTTCACAAATTGAATCCCCATACTCATTTTTTATAATACACGTAGATATTAAATTGAAACAATTATAGTATTCAATCGAATTATTGGAATAAATAAAAATAAAATACTTTGAACATCAAATCAGTAGATATGCGAATTTTATGAATTCATAAAAATTACGATAATTAATCATTTAAACTCTTATTGATTATATTATATTAACCTACATATACTTATTCAGATTCGGTCACAAAACAGGTACGCCGGAGGTAGATATGACGAGTGATAATGGCCTAATGTTGTCAACGAAGGATAGAAATGGCAGTAGGGGTCCTATATCACCGTTATCAGCTCTAAAGCTATCGGGTCAGTCAGCCGATAATAAACAGAATAGAGAGCAAAACTTTAAAAATATTGATAAAACATCCAGAAATAAAGATTCAGAAAAAATAATAAACAAAGAAGATGAACAAGAAGGTAAACTAATTACATCAGTCAGAAAAAACCCTGACGATTTTGGGTTTGATATAGCCCTTGATGAAGACATAATGCTTAATGAGAAACAAACAGATAACGCACACAATAAAGAAAAGGTAAAGAAGGCCGGTGAATTGGCCTTGATATTTTTGGATACAAGAAAAACGTTAATGGCTGACCAGAATATTGTCGATCCAACGAATAAGCCATCTAATTTTGACCACAATAGAGGATATATACACAACAACCAAGAAAGCTTATTGGGGGAGAATACTCATAAGATAGCTAGAAGTACAATTATTAGAGCCGAAAAAGTAAAGACAATGATTGGACTTAAATACTTATGCCTACAGAAGGATTATGACTGGTTAATCTATAATGCTGAGACAAATATGCATCCAGGAGTGGAAGGTGTTTATAACCCATTGCAAATTATTCGAAATAGGAAGATACGGGCAAAATATCATGAATACCCAAAACTTTTAACTGTAAAGACGCTACCCTTGGCATCGAATGTCTTTAGCTCTAAGAATAAAGATAGGAATTCAAAGAGGCAATGGAAGATGATTTGGGCGGTTGAGTTAAATGAATTAATTGGCGATCTTTCGTGGCGACAATTGCATTGGAACGAACTAAAAAAATCAAATGGTGAGGTTTGGTTCCCAACCTCAACAAATACGTCAATTCATACATCTAAGCTGAACGATTCAAGACGCCATAGACGCAAATTGCATGATAAGTTGTTCGCTGATGATGAAAATGAAGAAGATGAAACTACGTGGGGAAAAAGAGAGAATAGAAAACACAGCAACAACTTATTGAAGACACCGCTAGAAGCTGATGGAGAATCAAAGCATTACGCGACGAATGAAAACCATCACAGTAAGACACGCAAAATCAAAGAAAAAATCAATAAACACACCAAGGACTTCTATTATTCATCACCTTCTTCCTCACAGTCTTCATACCTTATTAAAGATACGAGTCAAGATGATATACAGATGAAAAATTCAGGTGATCAAAGTGGAGGAATTCATGACTCGCTTACATCCACACTGAAACAATCAAGAGATGATAACCAAGTGTCTGAATTAGCTCAAAATGAAATGGAAAATAGCCATGAACTTAATGAAGATCCTAAAGGGAATCATAGATATTCTCAAAACTTAACAACCCCAATAATAAAAGTTGATAATAATTATCTGAATCAAGAATCAGCGATTCTGAGCTTACAAATCAAGCCAACGGAACATAAAAGAAACACAAGTTATGACAAAACGAAACAAATGGATCAATTTAAAAATGAGAAAAAAAAAGACATTGAAGAGATAGAGAATATAGAAGAGACTGATGATGTATATTTATTAGAACAGGAGAACGCAAATCAGGAAATACTTGCGATAAATTCCGATTTAAATTACTTTAATGCAGCACACATTATTAAATTAAACTACCTAAATAATATTCACCCAGCCGTAATGAAATCAATCGAGCTGAAATTGAATCAAATTATCAATAAACAATTAACTGAAATTACGCAGTTATCAGTTAATATAGACGAGAATTACTTATCGACTTATGAGATGTTTTATAGTGGATTTTTAAATGAAATAAAGTCATTGGTTCATTTGATTAATGATGATTACTCAATTAAAATCGATAATTTATTGAGTAACAGTGATAGGTCCATTGGTGAAATCAATACATCATTATCACTAGAATTAAGAAAGGCGAATGAAAAATTAGACAAATTAAACTCATCATTATTTGGAAATATTGTCACAGATACTTTAAGAGAAAATGATTTATCCATGAGTTTTACAGATAGTGGTGATTATAAAATATTGTACCTTTTCTTGGAAAATTTTATTGTTATATTGTTAAGAGTTATTTGGGTATTAGCTAATATTTACAGGTTTTTCAGAATGATTGTAAAATTCATCTACAAAATTATTTGGCATATTATTTCATTTTTCAGACTAAATGCTTGATATGTTCATATATAATTAGATTGGGCTATTATTAATTCGCAGAGTACTAATACTTTCCAACTCCCAGATCATTTTATCAGCATTAATAAAATATTCATAATATTTTTCTAATTCTATCAATGAATGATCAGAGCCGATGTTTGTATCCGTTAGTTGGATTTCAGGTTCTTTAAAAGATATATTCTTGTATATCCTATTTTTTACAAAATAATTATTCAAACCAATTAGCTTTTGATGATTAATTATGTTTTCAGAGTTATCTTGATCCGCAGTGTTTCCATGAATATCACTATTTGTACTACTCGAATGGCTTTCAAATTCATCATTGTAACTGAATGTCTTATTCAAATCAATTGTATAACTGTGTGGAATATAATTATTCCCACTATCTATTAGTACGCCAATAATTTTAAATTTGGTATCATCATCCAAAGTCAATAATTGCGTCAATAAATCTCGCTTTAATTTGTAATCTTCATTGGAAATTTTACCAACATCCAACATAATCTTAGGTCTCGTCATATTTAAACTGGAATAACCGTAGACCTGCTTTATAATATACTCAAGTTCAGAATAATCTAATTCAAGATTTACCTGTAGTATTATAAATGACTCATCATTGCCAATAGTTCCAACAACTGCAACAGTTCCTATTTTTGTAACGGATAAAAATTGGTGTGGACGAGAAGATGCATACATTGCGTCCAAGGCTGATGTAATTTTATGAGTATACATTTCTTTATCGAAACTATGATCGGAATCCAGAGTATGGAAACCAACAGCATAGGAAACACCAGAGACTAGTTCTCTATGTAACTGCGATTCACCCAAGGTAGAACTAACAATACCCAAGCAGAATAAATCTGAAAAGTATTGGGGCGTAATTGTGTCTGAGATTTCACCAACAATTGGACAAATTTCTGCTAGCTCACAGAGCAATGCCCTGCAAATAGGTATTCCCTGTTTTACTTCGTAGGTCATCACAGAATCAATGCCCCTTACAAATGATGGATCGTTATAATCATGGTTGTAGCTCGTCAAATTTGTTCGTAAAGACATCAAAACGTTTTTGAGCGTCGGTTTATTGGACCTTTGGTATATGCTCATTATATTTTCAGGTAAAAGCCCACTAGGTAAATTATTAAACTCCTTTCCAATAATACTACCCACCCACTGAGCACATGCTTTAGCCTGGTTAGGATCCGTAATGAACTTAGGTCCTGCAATAACTAGTAATGGATTCGTAAAATTATCTTTATCGTTCACCACATCTTGTGATAATATTCTACCAATGCTTTCCCTATACCTAATAATCTTTTGTTGTAACAAATCTGTAGTTGGAAATAAGAAGGTTTGTATTACTTCTGGCTGAGCTACTGCGACCTGGCCTCTCTCACTTAGACACATCCCTGACGCAGATGAACTATTCGTTGAGGATCTAAGCAGCGGCAACGTTGTTCCGTAAATCCATTTAGGTGCCAAGTTGACAGAGGAAGATTGGTCTGAACTCATAATTGAAAATGGTGATTTACTATGCTCCAGCTGCTGTTGGCCAAGTTTGACCTTATTCAATTTGTCTATCAATGGTTGGGAGTCTTGCATCACGCCATATTTTTCTTCTTCTTCAATATCACATTCACTATCGTTCATTTCTAACGTAATCTCACCTGCAGAAGTGCTTCCATGTTCATAGCCAGTTTCATTTTCTGCCTTTGCAGCCAGGCGAGAAATGACATCTTGGTTCTGCCTCTGACAATGCAAAACATTCCCTGTAGTTTTTATAATTTTCATGTTGGGATTTTATCTGATAGAGCTCAATAATATTGATTCCTATGATACTGTTTCGATAAAGCAAAAAACATATGGTTTTTTGGCAAATTTCAGTACTTTATGTTAAGTTTACAAAATGAGTCAGTACAAACGGCTTCTTTGCAGCTGCTTGGTACTGCACGTAATGAGTCAAAAAGTTTGAAACTCGGTAGTAATACCCAAAACTAAAATTTGACATCAAAGAGAAGGTTACAAGAGCAACGATGCAACCCAAATCAATAGCGTTATTACGTATGTATATCAATTATGTATTTCGTGTTGAAATTGCATAAAATTAACTAGCTTCAGAAAAAATCGATTCTAATATTGAGCAAATATTACTGAAATTTCAAGACATATTTGAGGTGGCCATAATACAGGATAAATCAAAAGAAATATTGTCCGTGGAATCGTTGACTATTGAATCTGATGCATTAATGATAATAAGACTTTGTGAGGATTTGTTGACGATAACCAGAACGTTGAAAGAAACATGGTGTCTAGGAACAGTGAAGGTTGATCCTAATGAGGGCATAGATGAAAAACAGGATGTCAAGGCTGTCTTTGACAAATACAATACGTTGACAGATAAGATTACCCAGTTTGAAAATGTCGGTGTGTCAGCTACAGATGGAATACAATAATAATACATTTAATCGTTACGCATGAGGTCTATATCAGGCATCAGAATCATTTGTAAGCGTGTATGGCTTCTTCAAGGGGCTGGTAGGCCGTGTACTCGAAGCACTATTAGAGGCAAGATCCAGCTTTTCCTCGAATAAACTAACGAACTTTTGAACTTTCCCAACTTTGATAAATTTGAATTTTTTGTCTTGTTTGATATAGCTGGGGACAGTTGATGACTTATTTCGAAATGCATACTCCAAATCAGAATGGGTGTCCTCATAATTAACCATAGAAAAAGAGGCAGTAGATGTTCTTCTCGACATCGATTTATGCTTGGGTGACATGGATGCTGTCGACAGTTGTCTTGTTATGGACTTTGGGGAATTTAATACTTGTTCCGTTAGTTGTACAGGTGATTTCAAAACTGATGTATTATACCTCAGTCCAAATTGCGACAGTGTGTGTAATGGGTTCGAGCATGGGATAGGGTCTGAAATGTTTTTAGTCTTTTGCAAATTATCGGTCTTAATGCAGTACTCGTTGTGTCTTAAATTATTTATATCATCAATAAATGTGTCATCTTGTTCTTCTTCCGTTATCGTATTTATTTGTTTATTTGACTTCGATATAGACAGGCCAATACAACTTCTGAAAATATTAATGTCCCTATCATCTTCTATTAGTATGTTTTCCCCTTTAATATCGTATTCGTCATTGCCTTCCTCGTTGGCAGTCGATCTTGTATCGTTGGATCTCAACAATAATAATTCTTCGAACGATGACTCATAATCATCGTCATATACGAAACGCTTACCGTTATCGACAGAAACGTCCTGAGCACCAATGGTAACATCAGCTAGATCTGCCATGTAGTCATTGTGGTCTAAATTTATTAGCTCCAGTTTTCGTTCTGTTGTGCCCGATACCTTTCGAGCGTTTAGTTCCTTCATGAGTAAAGTCTTTACATAATTTTCGATTTGATCAATTAACAGTTCATCACTCAACAATAAAATTCCATAGTTTTCATCCTTCAAAAAATCAATTATCACGTCATTCTCCTCTTCGTTAATGTGAATTATAAAATCTAACAACTTTAAAGATAAACTTACGATAAATACCTCGTTGGACATTAACTTATAAGGTTTAATACTAAATTCCTTATCCTTATGTGTCACCATCAATAATCTCTCAGCACCTACCGAGTGTCTGTCTGTCGTTTTTGTTAAGTTGATCAAATTCTCTTTCATTAAGTCGCTAGGCTTCAAATCTTTGTTTCTCGCCAATAGTGTGTTAAGTTCTATGTTAATATTGAATTCAAGCATAGGATTAAAGATGCGCGTCATATCTGTAACTTCTGTAATCGCGTCTCCTAACTGCAAATAGTTTGATGCAATATTGATTATCTTCTTGGGAATGTCGGACGTAAAGATAAAGTTTGGCTTATCCAAATCAGAGTCTGTCTGAGACTTAAAGAATGGTCTGAGTATACTCATACTCTGTCTCACCGACAACATTTTAACGTAGAATTAAGTAGTATATGTTATGTTCGAACTGATCAGCAAATAATTATGTTGTTATATGTGGTACTTGCCATTATTCCATATTAAATATCTGTTTATCGCTTTTATAAACAAACAACAAATACGAGTAACCTGTAAAGTTTAATTTTCTTGAGGAAGTACAGAACATTTGCAGGTTAGACCAGAAGCTGATAAAGGTAAGATAGATGTTGAAGTTTGAGCATTGTATAGATAAAAACGAGGTTGGAAATAGTTACAGAACACATAATATAGCATGTCATCATACTATTTCACCATAATTGGCACCAGAGATAATCCATTGTACGAGTTAGAATTTTCATCTTTCAAAACTCCCGCATCAAATTCGACTACTACGAACAATATACCTGGGAAATCAAACTTTCCAACGAGTGTCAAGGAAATATTACCATTTATATCAAACTCATCGCTAGACTTGATAGAAGATATACAGTGGTCTACGAATCAATTCAGTCTTGGCAAAATCGACTCTTTCTATGGATTGTTAATCAATGCATTTATAACTCAAGGTAATATTAAATTTCTCTTGTGTTACGATTTAAACAGTGGGAACCCGTCTGGGGGAGGATCGAATCTACAATCAAAAAATGAAGACAACTCAATTAAACAGTTTTTCATGGAAGTCAATGAATTATACGTTAAATGCTTGTTAAACCCATTCTACTCGGTTAATGATGCAATTACTTCACCTGATTTTGATTTTAGATTGAAAATGCTAGCTAGAAAATATTTATAATGTATGATAGAATGAGTGTATATTAAATAATATGTACAAAAAAACACTAACGAATGTATAAAATCAAACTAAGCTAGATTATGATGATTCAGACTCAGTTTCCTTCAAAACATTTTCAGTTTCCACTCTGTAGTCACCGTTCTCGGTTTCAACAATTATACTTTGTTCCTTCAAACTGTCGAACATATCCTGAGGAACCCATCCATTGGTTGCCGCAAATGGGGTAGATACGATTTCCATTTGATAGTCTTCCAAGTCTTTTTGGTGCTCATCCAAGTATTCAGCCGTGAATTCAATTGGAAATTTAGTTTCAGTAGCATCACACAATTCATTCACAACATATGCGTCCCACATTGCTTGTAATTGAACAATAGATCCTTCAATATACAAATAGTCTTTATCATTCTTAAAATCCAATGCTTGAATATAAGGGCTTTTCAATACTTTAACATGTGGAGATGCAACCGCAATCAAATCATGTTTTCTGGCATTTAATTCAAGTTCCCATAATCTTTCATTTCTGGTCTTGTAATACATGAATTGGTATTGTTGCTTTTCAGATTCTTCTATTTCATTATAACCTGGAATATCTTCTTCTAAGTTGTAGATTTTAGCACCTTGGTAACCGACGAATGATGGATAGCTTGTTAAAATAAATGGCTTGATAGAGGAATATTCAAAATCTACAAAATATGGCTTGTTATTTCTAGACGAATTGAGAATAACATTCAATGGATCTAAATCTGGACAGTATAACCTCGGTTTGAATAATTCTTCAGCATTCATAAGAGATTTTGAGGAAGGGTTAAATAATTTAGAGCTCATTGTTTTGAGGTTTTCAAACGTATTGATCATCTTCTGGATTAAAACCACATCTTCAACTTTATTACCCGAATCTGCTTGTGCTAACGACAATCTATTTCGTAAGTTTTCCAATTCAATACCCGCAACAGCTGCGATATTTCCTAATGGTTTATCAGCATCTATGGATTTATTATATTGCTTGATTTCCTTTTCAGATAATTGATTTTTATTCTTCGAGAAAGGCTTTTCAACACTAGGTCCAATTCTCCATCTCTTGGTGAGTAATGGATTTTCTTCGCCATTGTATGGTAAAGTCGATTGGTCAGCCGCACTTAAATCATCGTAAAAGTATAATGAACCGAACTTATTAAAAGTGACTGAAAGTAACTTTTCTTGAAATTCAGCAATTGGTTCAATGACTGACTTTAACTTCTCTTGCGCACCTTCAGTTTCATCAGCTACCAATGGATCCCATTTCTTCATCAATAAGTCACCTTCAATGTGTTCCATTAAAATAAATGGGCTTTGCAAAGAATTCAATTTGTTTGAGCCATAAGCAACAACTTTTGGAACATTAACTCCTAATTTTAAATTTAAGAAATCCATTGTTGCAACCTCACTCTTAATTCTTTCGGAAATTGAGTACTCAGATTCTAATTTGTATGGAATTCTTAACACCAATTCCTTACCACTAGATAAAGTGACTTTATAAATTCTGTTGTGCTTGCCTTCATGGATACTAGCAATCGACTTAACCAATAATGAATCCTCATTACCGATCAATTTAGAATTCAAGTTTTGAGTCAAGACATAAGAACCATCTTTTAATTGAGTTGGTGCCTTAACAAAAGGTTCGCCACTCTTGTCGATATTTCTAGAATTTTTCAGCTCAACATTCAAGTCTTGCAATAATTTTGTAATACCTTCAATCGAGAATTTGGTTTCTCTTCGGGATTTTTCGAATTGATCATTTTTCATCCACGAACCCCAAGTGTACTGGAAAAACTGCTGTCTTTTGGGGTCTTCTGAATCAGAAAGCTTAGTGTACACTTCTTTAGGCTTGGAGTTTAATGAGGATTGAAACTTTTTAGCAACAACAATTGGGCTGCCCTTTAAGTTGGCTGACTTTAACCCGTTTACGATTCGCTTTGAGCCCGCTCTGGATGTTAATTTAAGCATCGTCCGTGAGAATACAACTAAAAACTGATCATAAGTACTGAAAAAGTTCATTTCAACAAAACTCCCGAACTTCGATATATAATCACGTGATAGGATTAGCAAGTTCGGTTTTATGTACATTAAACTAAAGGAAACTATAAAGACCTGTAAAGAAAAATATGTCTAGCATAATCGTAGAAATAAACGTATTATCAGTGGAGGACATCATCAGCAATGTTTTAATCATAAAATTGTACATGAAAGACAGGACGTGTTCCAATGTTTAAACGTTATTGTTGATAGTATCGGTGTTTAGTAGATTTATCTTTTCCTTCAACGACACCGGCGGAATAGAATTAGAGTACGATTCGATATTGATATTCTTCTTATCTTCGGTTTCGCCATCTACCTCAGCGTTGGTACTTTTAATTGATGACTGCGACATGGAAATGCCATCTCGTTCCTGTTCCGCCAAAGGAGAATTGGTGACCGAAGACTTATGTACGTATGAATTTGCCGGTGGATTAAATCGCGAGCTTGCAATGTCTGTATTTGGAGGATTCTGTTTGTTCTGTGCTTGGTGGTTTGTGTTCTGTATCATACTCGCAATGATGTTGCTCGAATACGGCGTAGGTCCATGCCTGTGTAATTTCTTGCCTTCAATCCCATCCTTCGTCGCTGTCGTCGAAAGACAAGATGTGGTTGAGTTGCAGGATATTGGCCTGGAATATGATTCGAACGGAATCATATTGTGATTGATTTCGTTCATCGACTCCGAGCTTAGAGCAATGTTTGGCGAATTGGCACTCGAGCTCACGTAGTTCTGTTGGTAGTCGCTCCCCGAAGACACTATCGACACGTTGGTGAATGAATTCTGGTTATAAAACTGATGCTTGTCGGATTTATCATTAGTCTGCATGTTCACCAATGCCTTCAAGTTCTTTGAATTCACGCTGTAATTAGACTCGTCGCTAACTTTCGACGAGATATCCTCATTATCTACGTCGTTCTGTGAATAATTTTCAAAACTGTTATTGTTGGAGTAATCGTACGGGTCTAACTCATCAGGTGTATCAACATTCATCTTTCCACTAAATATAGACTTAACACTAGCTGCTGGATGTGACATAGTTGTGTAATTTGGACTATGTTTAATATGCTTATATCTTAGTATTAACTAGGTTAAATAATTGGTCTAATGCCTATTTATGTTCTTCCGTAGTAGATCTTTCAACTTATCAATTGATTAGTTTATAGGAGCTTATAACCATCAATGACCGCAAAACACAAAAAATCGAGGGTCGATTATGTAATACTATTATTCGGTGCATAAGTGCACCATACTTAGATTGTTCTATTATATTGTTCTATTAGCAGAGCTTGCTCTTGGAGGAGAGTATGTACGATGTAGTAACGATCGCCGGTAAGCGAAATCTAGACATATTCTAAGAGTTTCGAATTGAAAGCGGTGACGAATTCATCCATTACAGGCGTACCCAGAGGATTACGAACATCGGCGAGATCGGCGAGATAACTAATGACGATGTTGAGTCCAGCTGACTTTGTAGCGACTAAGGAAAAGGAGAAGTGGCTTAGGATGTTGTTTGATTGGCCGAACCAGAGATTTTCCACGGACCAGTCGTTGTGACTGAACAGTTTTAGTCCGAGGTTGGAAATCTCGACAGTCAACTTTGAGTCGAGTCTTCCGAGCTTTGATCTGAGAAAATCCCAGCTGTTGACGTATTTAAGAAGTCCCGCGTAGTTGAATGGGGATCTGCTGGCAATTTGAGACGCCAATTGTGTCGTTATGATGGAAATGGGGCGCACCAAGTCTTTATAGGACCCTGCGGCAGTGGAAATGGGGCCTATTTTGCATGCGAACTGGCCCACAAAGAGACCATATTTGGTATCGAGGGATCTTTCAGGAAAGTAACGCCTCCCGTCTATGGCGATGCCCACTTCAAACGAACACGGCGTGGGTGACACGCTAGGAAAAACTTCTTCCTGGAGCGCGTACATGGCGACGGAGGTCAAGTAAGGAGTCAATGTGGTGTTATGAAGCTTGCAGAAGGCGAGAATGCGATTCACATCGTTTGGTTTAATGGTAAGGGTCCTGAAGCCTGGGTTGGTGCTTTTCTCAGTTGGTTTATGGGTATAGAACGGGACGTTTTTCAAGTCGACCCCATCCGACGAATAGAGCCAACGTGCCGCATTGGTTACCCACCTAGGCAAAAGCTTTTGGTGAGCTATTGCCAGTATGGTGTAAAGAATAGACGGGTTGTATAAGCTAACGAGCTTGTCTGAACTTGTGCAAATGTCTGGCAACGTGTTTCCGTCTGTAGAGTATTCGAATAACGTATCCTGGTATTGCAATGCTTGGTCTTTGACATGATGCTCCAATTCGACGATCAAGTCTTCATGGAACAGGGCTCCAGAGTTACCATCAAAAATCGTATGGTCGCAGGAGAATGTGACATACTGCTTCTTGTCGTATGAAGATTCGTAGATGTTAACTCTCCATAACGGCTTATGTTCGCCAATGGGACAAGCATCCTTTCCCAATAGATTGAACGCGATATTCTCAAATGGCTCGTTTATTTCATGGAAAGATACAACATCATCAAACACAATTCTCTCTACTGGTCGTATACTAAAGTTGTCCCCATTCTTGGGTGCATCTTCCTCTATGGCCCCATCTCGGCAAATGTTCAACACAAATGAAGGATTTTTCAAAACTAGCGACCTTAGCGCATTAGACATCAAAAGCTTGTCAAAATGATGGTTATATTGTCCCGTCACAGTAAAATTCACAGAGTACTGCTCAACATTCCTACATACGTAGTATTTTTCAAAAAACCCGAGTCTTCTGGTGTGGCGATCCTGAATCATTTTATAGAGCAACTGATCAAATTATTCTTACAAAAACCGATAGCTAACCTATATCTATATATAAATTGTTTTTATCAATAGAAACCCTATCAATCCATGTTTAATGGTTCGAGATTGTTTTTTCTGGTGTACAGCGGGTCTGCCATATTTCACCGTGTCAATAATCATCACTTAATCATTTGCAACCAAATTCCTGATGAAAATAAGCTAGAAAAGGGACTCATAATATATACTTATTTCTTCAGTATTATAATGCAATCTCAATTAACAAGAGGTATATCAAAGCAATCTATTACCACTAAGCAATCACAAGCACTCGTTAAAGATTTAGTGTCTATTTCGTTGAATTGTATCACATTTTTAAGGAATGTGTTTGGTGACGAAAACTACGTTGATCGGAAATTCACTTGCAATGAAAAAGTAGATGCAAAGAACAGCTTTGTAAAAACAAAGCATCTAGTGGCAGGTATTTCAAACGAGGCAGATACGTTTATGAACTGGATTGAATGCGGCGTAAATAGTGCTCTTAGTTTGCAGTATTTGCAGGCGCTTCAATTTGCTATTTATACTGATGAGGATCGACCAGAAACTTTGAGCGAAAGCTATGTCTTCAAGTTTGATTATACAAATGGTACTGTTTCGCTTGGGGTGAATAATGAGGAAAAATGCCAAATTTTACCAGAGTTGAATGCCAGAGAGAAGGTACAACAACTAATCAAGCGATTAATTGTGTTAACACAAACATTCGGGCCGCTACCTGAGAAAAAGCATATATCAGTTAGATTGTTGTTCAACGAAAAGTGTCCTAGAGAATACCAACCTTCATTCTTCAAAGACGCATCCAAGTTAGCGACACCAACTATAACTGTTGATGAGGAAAATTCGACGAATGATATTGGCACACTCAATACTGGTCATAATTCTGTTAAGATTAAAATTTTATCGAACGTAGGCGTAAACGTCACAAATCCGGTCAAATTGGATCCATTTGACATAATGGAAGATGACGAAAATTCTGACCCAACTAAGTTTGAGAATCAAATCGAGTTTCCTAAGTCCAATAATTCATTGTCTTTGAACAACTTTTTATTTTCTAACAAGGCCGATAACATCCAGTCTACTCAACTCGCTCCACTTTCACAACTTTATGATTCCAAAAATTTCAAAGTGACATGCGAATGCAACTGCTGGGGGTCCCCCTCGCGTATCAAGTTATCAATGAAAGGTTTTGCAATTTTGACATGTCGCAATTGCCTGAGACAAGTCCATTCATGTTGCTATGGTTTGAATCTTTCCTCCACAATCAAGAAATCAATTCCAACTTTTGACTGCTATTCATGTTTGCTAGAAACCGACGCTCTTGATGAAGATTTGATATTATTAATGAGATTGAGATACTTGTGGAAATATATGTCCTGCTATAATATTCCAGAACTGTTCAATTTTTATTATGAAATATTTAATTTGTCAAACGATGTCGATGATAATATAGTTCGAAAAATATTGAATAAACTATTCCAAGATAGAATTCTTATGGTTATAGATCAACCTGTCATGGTAAAACGTAATAAAAAAGCCACAGGAACTGGAATTCTATCTTCAGGTATAGATCTGTTACTTGACAACAAAGGAAACCCAATATATAAAAATCATGTTTATACTATTGCGTTTTCCCCGGGTGTTAAAACACCCAAATTAATTTGCAATACCGATAAGCAAGAGTTTTATCTACCAGATTTGGTGAATACAAAAAGACTTGTGCTTAGTTTGTTGCAGGAATTTAAGGCTAACTTGAAAAAGAATCCCGAATATGATGACGATCCAATCGATTCAAGTAGTCTAAACTTTAACCATGGAAGTTCATCTGATAAAGCATGTGAGGAGATATTTGAAAAGCCCTTGAATATTGCGAAATCTAATCTTGAAGTAATAGATAATTTACATGATGAGGAAATGGATGAAATATCTTTTGAGGATTCGTTGAATTTTCTTTCTCAACCTCCTAACAACCAAGTTTCGCATGAAATTAGCTTTTTACAGGAAGACATGAATCAAAACCATATCCGGTCAAACAAAAGAAAATTGGATACTAATAGTCTGGAAATTGATTTTAAAGTCAAGACGAGAAAAGTCAGTGTTAACGAGGATACGTGCTTTTGAGTTTTCGACTCTTTTGCAGCCTAAATTAAATGCTCTTTTTGATTCAGTTGTATACATCGCATCGCTAATGATTTTTAATTACAATGTACAAATTCTTGATTGTGAATAAAATATTTACCTTTCAGCTCATAAATTTAGTAAACTTCACTTATTTGATATTTCTAGTAACAGGATTATAAAATTTGTTACATTTTGAAATATGATTCTAACAAATTAGTAAAACATATTAAATCTCAGAAAGAATTCTACAGGCAGCCTAAAATATAGGGCAGTTTACTTTATCACTTTAATTACCTTTAACTTTCTGCTTAATTGAATATTGTCCATTAGATATACGATTTAAGATGTTTTGTATACACATAAAGCACTTTGTGTCATTAAAAAAATTAGTGATGAGACGCAACTCACTAGGTCAATGAATATTGTTAATCAAGGAATAAGCTACGCAAATACAGAATCACAAGAAATGGCGTTAAACTTAGTTATTCCAGGGGATAGGCTTACAGATGATACAAATACTACCAAAACAACAATAGGCCCTGGTATATATAAGGTTCCTCAAACCCAAGAAATTATTCCAGCATCGGCAGGGATCTTGAACGTCAAAACTAATAAACAAAATACAAATAAAATAATATTCACAGAATCTAATTCGAAAAGGTATATACCCCAAACTAATGATTTTGTTATTGGTATTATTGTAGGTGTTTTCGGTGAAAGTTATAAAGTTCAATTACAAGATTTTTCTACCAGTGTTCAATTGTCGATGATGGCATTTCCTAATGCTTCCAAGAAAAATAGACCTAATTTGAAAATTGGCCAGACCGTTTATGCGAGAGTTTCTCAAGCAATCCCAGAAATCGATACCGAGTTAGAATGTATTGATCCAATAACTGGTAAGGAAGGTGGTTTTGGACTATTGGATGAGTCTGGGTATGTTTTCAATGTTAATTTAAACTTTGCAAGAGAGTTATTATTCAATCAGAAATCCGTAATTCTCGAAAAGTTATCTACGAGATGTAAATTCGAAATTGCTATTGGAATAAACGGTAAAGTTTGGATAAAATGTGGGGATGGTATTAAGCTTACAGCGGATAGTGAAGAGGACGAGAAAGAGAAGAGCTCAACCTCAGCAAGAGATTTGAAAGCTACCTTAGCTGCGTGTAGATTTTTGACTAAGTGTCAAAGCATAGACTCTAGTCAAGTGGATAAAGAATTGAAAGAGGCCTTTAAAAGTTTTTAACTTTAATTATTTCAGTACATTCCCGCCTCACTGTATATAATTTCACTACTTTGATCTTGTAGATTGGAGTATTAGGTTTATATTTGTATCATAGAATCAACACCATAGATTAGACGGCTATTTTTTCGATGGCATCACGTGAACAGTATCGGAAAAAAAATGCTAGCTACAAATTCTAGTTGCAATTATTGACTTTTCTTATACATTAAAACTTCAAAGATGCCTAATGAACCCTTGGATAATAACCAGTTAGCTCGGCAACGTAAAAAAATTGAAAAAGATAGAAGACGTAAACAATACGATGATTTGCAAGTTCAAGGCACGAATAACTCATCGATTGTTTCAAAACGATCGGTTGAAATGATTTATACTTCCAAATTGAACCCTGAAATAGGAGATTGGTTCAAATACTTTGTGAAAAAACCAAAAAGAAGGTCACCAGCTATTAATAGAGGATACTGGATAAGAATGGAGTCAATTAAACAGATGATCTTGAGAATTATTTCATCTAGAGATGATACAAGCCAAGAAGTCACAATAATCAATTTAGGATGTGGCTTCGATCCTTTACCATTTCAGCTATTGTCAGAGTTTGCGAGAAAAGCAAAGAATTTGAAATTGAAATTCCTAGATGTTGATTATCCTGAACTAGTTGCGAATAAATTAGACATGATTAGGAATTCCCCAGAAATCATGTCAAAATTAGGAGACGAAATTCAAGATAGTTCGGTAGAAAAGTCATTGGTACCATTTCAGACAAAGAATTATAAATTGGTAGGTTGTGATTTGAAAGATGGTAAATTATATGAGAAACAATTGCATCTTCTACTTGGAAATAGTTCGTGTCTTAAAATATTTATTGCAGAAGTTTCGTTAGCATATATGAAACCAGAGCATGCGAATCCTATTATTCAGCACTCGGCTAATTTGACTAACTCACATTTCTTGATATTGGAGCAAATTTTGCCAGCTGGCGAACATCATGCATTTGCACAGAAGATGTTGTACCACTTTAATCATTTAAGAAGCCCATTGCAATGCGTTCAAACATACCCTTCGAAGAAAGACCAGATAAATCGATTTAGGAACTATTATCCTAATGTCGAAATTAAGGATTTATTCGAGAATTGGAAATTTCTTATCAATGATGAGTTGAAGCGCAAAATCAAAGATATTGAAGCATTTGATGAATGGGAAGAATTTATAATATTTTGTCAGCATTACGTTATTGTACATGCGACCAATAGATCATATTTAGTGTATGACGACGTGCCTTTTCTGGAACAAGAACTTGACGAACCTGTTACATCAGTTAAGGTGACATATCAAGAATCAAATAATTCAGAATTATTACAATTGAAGTTTCCAGCTGTGTGCGCAATTGGGAATGAAGTTTTAATAAATGGGGGGTTATTTCAGACTCGTACTGGGAAGACATTATCATTGACCGAAAGTAATCTTGAAATAAAAAATGCCAAGGGAGATGAACCAGGACCCAGAATGTGTCACACAGTAACACCTCTTAATGATATTGAAGCAGTATTAATTGGTGGAAGATCCAGGCCAGATGAGTATTTTCTGGACGTATTCAAGTTACATGGAAACCAATGGTCACAGTTGCGAAATTTACCAAACAAGAGATCAAGACATTCAGTTGTAAAATTATCGGCGGAGGAATTATTAATATTTGGAGGCCTACAACGTGAACCTGAAGATACTGCAAATGACTTATTTTTACTTTACAATTGTAAAACGCAGCTATGTAAATCATTGAAGGTCCAAGGTCGAATCCCAAATTTATCAAGCTGTTCCATGGTCTATCACGACGGGTTAAAGTTTGGACTTATAGTAGGGGGAATGATTGATCTGGATATTCCAACGGTTAATGATTGCTTATACAAATTCCTCATAAACGACGATACTTTAATAATTGAAGTTATATTCCAACACCACCACTTACTGCGAGTATCATGCCAAAGTAGACTCTTAGCTGACAACAAGTTGCTTATCATCGGGGGTGTTTCACCATTAAAAATTTTTAATCAACATGATACCGTTCTTATTTTAGATCTAGCTACTTACAAGTTGCATCCAATCGATATTCATCGAGATATTTGGGCCAATCATCCACCAATTTTTATCGGGTTTGGAAAAGCGGAATTCGAAAACTCCATCATATGTATCGGAGGTGGTGCAGTCTGCTATTCATTTGGTAGCTGTTATAATGACATCTACAGAATTGACTATGACCCTGCTACATAAACTATATTCGCCCTTATTTTGTTCGTAGGTGCAAACTTACATAAACATACATATTTTCTATTTAATCACTGCCTTTACTGAAAGAACTAATTTACGAAAACAGACTATTCAATGCTAGATAACCTACTTCTTGGAACCATATAGACATCATCTGAAAATTTGGCTCGCCAGATCATTTTTTGATGGTCTGATAATTTCAGTATAGCCTTTAATGAGTGAATTTTTTTGCGGCTAAAGTGGGATAGCAAACAATTACACATTTGAGAATAATAATATATATATTAATTTGAAAATTCACCGTGTAAGTAAAAATAGTTTGCGTTAACGTCCATTTATAATGGCCATTTATAGGGACCTAAAGGATGGATCTGACGAGAACAAAAAAGCGGGCGATATGGCTGAATTCGCATGCAAAAAGTCAGGATCGAGCGTTGAAACAACGGCTCAGGAGGCGCCGATAGACAATAAACCAAAGGGATTTCCATATAGACCCAACCTTATTAGAGATGATAATAGAAACTTATTATCAATGAAGTTTATAAATAAACCCAGCAGATCCAAAGATTTATTTGCACAGGCTTCGGATCCCACGCGTGCTAATAGCATTTTAAATTCACATATATCAAATGACGAATACACAACGAGTGAAGGTGAAACAACAACATCGTCGCCTAGAAATGATGACATAGACCATCACGAATTGGTTCGAAAAAAATCTGGAGAGTTTTTAAAGCTGTCATTGAAGGATCCTCATGATAACTCGTATTTTGATAAGAAAAGATCACTTTCCTTGCCAACAACACCGACTTTTAAACAAGTTCACTTTGGAGGGGACAACGATATCAGGTATTTTAAGAAGAAAGATAAACCAGCGGCCATATCTGCATCGAATTCGCCTACTTTAAGAGGGGTTGATAATGGTTTTAGAAAATTACAAATTGGAAGTGACGATGATGACGATGATGATGACGATGATGACTACGAAGAAGACTATGGTGGGTTAGACCACGAACAAAACTATTTCACGCTTGATTTGAATTCGGCGGGATCAACTAATTTTCCTGGTGCCAATAGCGAAAAGACTATATCCTGGGATTTGCAATTACCAAATTTTCCACCCTTATCATACGATAATCACATAAAAGTTAAAAATTCACCAGTTTTCTTGGAGCGTATATTTATTAGTATGGATAACAAATTCTTAGTAGGACATATTGCTGTCAAGAATCTTGCATTTGAAAAAACCGTCAACGTTAGATACACCCTAGATAAATGGTGCACAATTGTAGTAATTCCGACAATCTACGTTTCTGATATCCCAAAAATATTGAAAACAAACGATTACGATAGATTTATTTTCCGAATTCCATTGGATTCATTATTCAATAGTTTCAGAATGCCTACTAATAATAGTAGGAATGGCGGAAAATTTCAAGAGCAGAATTACAGTCTTTGTATTAAGTATAATACTGGATCTCTTGAATTTTGGGACAATAATCAATTCAAGAATTATGATTTTAAACTAATCAAGACAATTAAATCAGCTAAGCCCAATACCTCAAATATTCAAACTCATAACACTAGGCCTAAATATTCGTCGTCATACTTGAAGAGAAGAGTTTCAGACTCGCAATTAGAAGTGTCGTCAAAGAAACCTGATGAAGGTATTGAGAACGATTCTTCAGATTATTCGAATTATAATGATTTTGTTAATAATGATTTTTACCTACTGTCTCCGTTGTTGTCTAGTTTCAGTAATTCGAATTATGATACTGATTTCTTACATAACTATTCCACGGAAACATTAACGCCGTATAAATCGCCATCCAAAAACTTTACTCAAGGGAAGGATGAAGTACATGATTTCAATGGTAAAAAAGAAAATATCGAACATAAGAATGACGATGACAATTCTTTCAGAAGTAATATTTTAGATTCTAAATCTTACAAGGAGTTGCTTGATACGTATTGTTTCTTTTCTACAGATCCTGAGGATGACACAAATTCATCCGATGTTTACCTGTCACTGTCTCCAAATAGGGATTCAGTTTCTACGCCTTCAGATGAAAGTGATTTTTCAAAGCCTAAAGACCCTCCACGTATAACAGAATCACATGACAAGTCAGATGTTTCAACAAACAGACCTGGTGTCACTGGTGAAATTAATTCGGAATCGAACAACGAAGACACTAATGGCAGTAATAATGCCTATACTGTATCCTCGATCTTAAAGGTCTAAGTATAATCTGCCAGTTCTTAGTATCTCAAGTCACTATAAGTCGTTTTATATCTGCGAAATTAGTTATTCATTTAATTTTTCATTTTCTTCGCTCATTTGGTTTAATTATAGAACTATAATCGACCTGGCTAATATTCTCACACTTTCTGTTATCAGCATTTTACCTATATATTTCAATTCTTTAGATTCTAAATACCTTACATATATGCTTTAATAACTATGATTTATTGTGCAAAACTATATAAAACCTAAACAACAATACTTCAAAGCCAAACACATCCGATCGTGAAATTTGAAACCACAAATAATTTCGTTTAATAAATATTGTACTTAAATTGATTTAGTCAAAGCAATACATTTTAACACATCCGTTTTCTAAGGCCGCAGCAAATCTCGAATCGCTCAAACCAACGCAGCTAACTATTGAGTTATTTCCAAAGGTATGTAAACATTTACCATTCTGGAGATCCCAAACCTTAATTAGCTTGTCATGCGCACCACTGATGATTCTAAATGTGTCGGCACTAATTGACCAAACGCCTTCAATATGACCGAATTGGGTTCTGATGCACTTACCTGTTCTAACATCCCAAAGCTTAATTGTATTATCTAAAGATGAAGTCAACAAATGTGTTGGAAAATTTGGATTGCCTGGTAATTGGGTATTATTGATCTCATCATTGTATAAGTCTTCTTGATTACTGTTTAAGTTATTACTTGATCGTGGATCTTCATTATTCTCTGTATCACTTTCATTATTATCTTGAATTAATTTATCTTTATATATTAATGGAATTACGCATTGCACATGGCCCAAATGCCCATTATTATCAACACCACCAAAAATCCTTAAACATTGATTATTCTTTAAGTCCCACATTCTAATGGTAGTATCATCAGATGCGCTGAATGCTGTGTTAGATAAGGAATGAATCCTTACCGAATTGACCCAATCCGTGTGACCTCTTAACGTATAGCAAGTTCTTGAATCCACATGCCACACCTTCACTGTATGATCAGCAGAACCGGATATAATTGTTCTATTCAGAAAATCAACACTTACCACAGCTGCATCATGACCCCTATATGTTGAAATGCATTCACCTGTATGGTAATTCCAAACCTTAATAGTCGAATCTAATCCACCAGTGATTAACTTTTGCGAATCAAACACCAATGATCTGATTGCCTTCGTATGTCCAGTCAATGTTCGCAAACATTCACCAGTATCGACTTTCCAAATTTTAACAGTATTATCATAAGAACCAGTCATAAGATATTTTTTATTAAATTGTAAGCATGTAACTCCGTCAGTGTGGCCTTCAAAGGACTTTACTTTATATATACCTTTGCGCCAATTCTTTTCCAACTTAAACCTTTCGGAATAGACAGACTTCCAAGGTCTTTTCTTGAAGAATTTACGTTGCTGATCTAGTTCTTCCTGAGTAACTTTCATCTTCTTAATTTCTAATTCTACTTCAGAACTGTTTGCTCCAGGTGGCTCTACCTCTTCAATCTTTCTTTTCTTTTTATTACACTCATTATTATTCATATTTCTCGCTCTTTGCATATGCATCAATGGCAAACCCCACCCACAATTTGGACACTTTCTATCTATATGTTGTTCACACATATGATGCCACACTCGGTCATCATCCGCAAGACATTTCCATTTTCTTGATACCTGCGCTGCATTACACAATGAAGCGCAGTCAAGATAGCAAAGAATCTTTAATGATATTTCCATAGGTAAAGTTGAAATAAAGTCAATTTTGATCAATGAACTGACTTCCTGTGAAATGAATGATAGTTGCGGAAAGCAACACTGGCTCAACAACCCTTGCAAAATCAAAGACCGATGGGGATCCGGTGCAGCGCTGAAAATCGACCATACATGATTGATAGCTTCCTGATCTCTAGAAGGTAGTTTTTCCAACTGTCTTTGAATCATCTTCATCTTGAACTCGTCTGTTTGCTTGTTACAAGTAACATCCGGATTGTGTCTGTAGCAGTATCTATGGAAATTGTCTTTCGGTATCATCGATTGGTCGCTAATGTGCCTAACCAAAAATGGTGTAACTACCGAAATCATGTTGTCTGGTTGTAATGGTACAGCGGTCGTATTAGCTGGTTCTATCTCTTCTAGATTCTCCTCACGAATATCATTATTATGCCCATTCTTCAATCTACTAATCCCCCCATTTGTGCTATTCGACGGCGAATGCTTCTGCGGTAGCAAACTATTGGAAAGTATGTTATCGAAATTCTCGGTAGCTGCATACAGCAGTGGTGACTGATGTTCCCCATAATTCGAGTCCTTAGGAATGCAAATCTCCTGTAAATTCATCTCTTTCAAATGCTCCAATCTTTTGTAATTTATCTTGCTATTTGTAGTATTCTTGTTGTTTATAAGCTCGAAATTGTTTCTTTGTATAGTAACTGTAGTGCTCCACGTTCTATGTAATGATAAAATATCTATCTTACTTTATTTAAACGCAGTAATTTCAAGTAGAAACACCTAAGCAGCTTAACTCCCTAAGCTTTATATAACTTTTCCTAATAAATGTTGGTTATACTTATATAAATGATACCAACTGAAATTAAAACCACTATATTTTCTGTGGCATCATTAATAGCGTGGCTTGTTACACAAAATTGCCACCCTACTGAAGATGGTTTACGACTTGTGCAACCATTTATGCTCTCGTATGCCTGATGACTGCATAGACTAGTTCGAGACAGTGTTACCAACTTCTTGTTACATAGGTTAAGTGACTATTCGCCGTACAATACGTTCTACCTGGTATTCAGTCCGATCGGTCTATGGTCCATGATGGCACAATCAGACGACATTATAGTACACCACCAAACATTCATTTCAAGCCATAGATGATGGGTGGATATGAGTTCTTACTACGTGATGTACACATTGGGTGTGTTATCGGGAGTCGGGCATAGGTTTCGGTAAATATGTGCCTACGGAGGTCGCATTCTTATCATTCGGTCACACAGCAAGCGTAAAACAAGAAAAACTCCAGAAATACAGGAATGCCGACACCATACCCAGAAGTCGGACATGCCAGAGGGCGGAAATCTGCCTCAATATGATACTAGCGACACCTTGGCACCGTAGAAGCTTATTGACGAAACTTAGTGATTTTGATGGTTTTCACGTGATTACAAACTGACTAAAATTTTTTTTCTCTTTCACAATGGAAGATGAGCTTGGATCATTCTAGAAGAGTATATGCCAGGGTATAAACTAGAATGAAAAGAGCAGAAGAACAAAATTCGAGTCAAGAAGAAAAGAAACAACGCTTGAGTATGTCAGAAGATAATAAAGAACTTTTCACTAATGTCGGAGAGCAGGTAGAATCGGTAGAACAACCATCACAAGACAGTGTCAGACAAACAGGGGTCGCAGATGCTGAAGGACACCCAGTTCAAGAAATTGAGTCGATGTGTATGAATTGCCACAAGAACGGGACCACGCGTTTGTTGTTGACAAGAATTCCATTTTTCAGGGAAATCATTATTATGTCGTTTGAATGTCCATACTGTGGATTCAAGAACTCCGAAATCCAGCCGGCAGCACAGGTGGCCGAAAAGGGTTCCCGTTATGTCTTGAAATTGGAAAATAAGAAGGACTTCAGTAGACAAATTGTCAAGTCAGAGACAGCAACATGCAAATTCAACGAGTTGGATATCGAAATTCCACCCAAAAGAGGCCAATTGACCAATATAGAAGGCTTATTAAACGAAATGGTGAATGATTTAGTATCGGACCAAGCCGCCAGAAAGGAACTCCAACCCGATGTTTATGAGAAGATCAATGAGGTGATTGCTAAAATTAAGTCGTTTATCAAAGCAGAACCAAACACATTACCATTGTCTTTTTCTGTCGACGACCCAGCAGGTAATTCGTGGATTGAATACATTCCTGACGAGCTTTCCCACAAATGGTCGATGTACGAGTACAACAGGACTGCGGAACAGAACGTCTTTTTGGGATTGATTTCGGCTGATGAAGTTGCGCAACATCGTAAAGTTGAGTCAGAGAACAAAAAAGCTGCGACTGCCACTAATGTTACGTCGTCTTTGGCCAATAATCCTAAGGCGTCCGGTTTCATTTCTGATGCTAGCGAGATTGAAAACTTGGATAACGAAGTGCAAACTTTCCATGCCACTTGTTCTTCGTGTCTTAAGTCTTGTGAAACTCACATGAAGACTGTCAATATTCCTCATTTCAAAGAAGTCATTATCATGTCCACTGTTTGTGATAATTGTGGTTATAAATCTAACGAAGTCAAAACTGGTGGTGAGATTCCTCCACTTGGTAGAAGAGTAACATTAAAAGTGAGTGATCCAGAAGATTTGGCAAGAGACATTTTGAAAGGTGAATCATGTGGGTTAAATATTCCAGAATTGAGCCTTGATTTGACCCCAGGTACCTTGGGTGGTAGGTTTACAACTATAGAAGGATTATTAACTCAAGTTTACGAAGAATTGCATACTAGAGTGTTTTCACAATCATCTGACTCCATGGATGATTCCACCAAGACAAGGTGGACAACATTTTTTGCAAGATTACATGACGCAATAGATGGTAAAATTGGTTTCACAGTTCTTATGGAAGATCCTTTAGCATCGTCATATATTCAAAATGTGTACGCACCGGATACTGATCCTAATATGACCATTGAAGAATTTGAAAGAACCCACCAACAGAATGAAGACTTAGGTTTAAACGATATGAAAACAGATTAACTATATAGTTAAAAGTGTATATTAGAAATTATAAATAATCTTTCGAAGGAATTTATATATATATCTTGACTTGGATGCTATTCTTCTTTGCTTGTTTCTTTCTGGTTATCAGTTTTCCTTTCAGATTGAACTTCTCTAAATGCATCACCCCATTGGGTATTTTCTAAAGTTTCACCAAGATTTGATAAATCTATCAACGATCCATTAGAATCAGTTAACGCATCATCATTAATTCTGGCAGAATTTAGAAATGGTGATATGTTTATAGCATGATCAATTGGACTTGAAGGAATTGTGCCTGATGTGGATGATTTACTGTTGGATGAAGGTATTTGAATATATAGCCTAGGGGCGGTTGCCTTAGTTTGTTTTTCTGGAGGTTCATGATGGTGTGTCCTATTTCTGGCCTTATATATATGCAACGGTGATTTTGGAACATAAACCCCACTAGTTGTCCCCTCCTCTTCCTCGTCATCAGTATAGACAGACAGTTTTGTCAAGGGGAGAGTCGCATCGTTCTCACTACCAACGTCAGATTTGTCTCCAGCATCATCGTTAGTATCCGTGACAAAAATAGACGGAGCATTCACTCCCAAATTCTCATTAGCTAAATAGCTATTTCTATTAATTTCTTTACTAAAATCAATATCAGTATCTCTAACACCTTGATTCTTGTTCTTTATATATTTCCACCGACATGCGTAAGCCGCTATTGTCTCGTAAACTCTTTTGGTATGCAATTTTTTTTCCACTTTTTGCACTAATAGGCGACGTTCCAAAAAATCGATTAAGTTAAGACATTGGCCAGATTCAAACGAAGTATACAATGGCAATTGCAAAAGTATCCGAGTAAAGGAAATTCCAGGATCTCCATTTAGTTCCATATTCATAATCGCTTCTTCCATAAATCTTTCATATGCCTTACGTCTCTCTCTAATTCGTGGGACGTTCATTATATTCAACGTCTTATCGATTGATTTATAATTGACTGTTATATTATATGGGTCATTTCGGTCGTTGCGTGTAAACCATTGGCGACATAAAATTGGAATCTCAAGGGAGCCGGAATAAAAATGAAATGCTAACGCACCATCCAATGAATGTAGCAACTTAGGCAAATGGATGGGCTTTATATATCCCGATCCTTCGGGATCAAATTTCTGCCATGTTTTTTTGAATTTTCTAATTTCCTCTCTCTTAATCAAATGGCTGTACGATGATCTATTACTAATGTAACTGAAGCTGTCAATAATTAAAGAGACGAACATATTCAAGAAAATGTACATGGACAAGACATTCCACAGCATAAACAAAATATAGGCATACTGTTCATTTCCGCAATCGCTATCGTTTATACCACCGACGGACGAGCAATATGGTTTTGCTAAAGTAAAATCATCCATAATATAGTTCCAACCTTCTCCAAAACTACATCTGAATAGCAAAATTAATGCCTTGGGAACCGATCTTAGATTGATATTGTTCGAAGTATTCTCGCCCACTTTTGTTAAACCAAAGATCTGATTCATCGCAATAGCAAAAACTAAAAAGATAATAATCCATGTAAATGATAATGAAATCAATGACGGTAAACTAGCCGACGCAAACCTCAATAACTCACTTAATCTATTACTTCTCGGAATGATAAATGTTAATATGCCTACCAAAAAGAGTTTGTTAAAATTAAGGAATGGATTTTCTGAATCAACAAAAAATGAGATTATCGTTGTTAGGAATGCACCGGAAGAAACAACAAGATTAAAAACATTCCATTTATATCTTATAAATGTCCTTGCACCTTGTCCGATAAATAACATAAGTGCATTGATCAAGAAAATCAGTGCTGCTATTATGTAAATCACAGTTCTAAACGTATCCAATCCATCATAAGAAGGGAAACATTCCAATAATAATGCTAGAACATGCATCAATAAAACAAAATTTAATGTCTTGTGCCAATAAGCGTTTTTTTCAACAGTCATTGTATAACAGAATTTTTGAAATAATGACAACTGATTAAAGTCCTTTCTTTTAGAAGGTTTAACCTGTACTAGAAATTTTTTGACCTGATACCAGGAGATTTGGTCCTTTGTCATATATGCCCTTCCAGTGGTTTTTGAATAATTGCTAATAATAACCGAGACGAATAATGTCAAAATAAACACAATACTAATAAAGTTAAATAACACAACAAAAAAACCATTAAATGGAGTTGCAAATTCCTTGGCTGGAGTTCCAACACCAGTGCTACTCATAACATTCATTAATACGTCCGTCCAACCTTCTAGAGAGATAATTTGAAACAATGCTGAAAACGAACTTCCAAACTTATCAAATTCTAACAATGGATTTGAGTAGACATTAGGACTCATGACATCCCAATTAAAAACAGTATTCTCATATTCATGAATACAATCTGCTTGATAAGAATCGCCATCCAGACAAACACCTAACCTACCATTAAAAATGTTTAGGCCCCAGATAGCAAAAGGGAACAATAAACAAAGAGAAATAATAGCGGCATTGATAATTTTCCAGAACCCAGAAATAATGGTATTATGAAAGTTACTCTTTGCGGTTTCACTAATAGTTAAAAGCCTTAGCGCACGTAGAGCTTTTAATCCTCTAACGATCCTAGATAAATTGCCATCATTTTTTAAAGTCGCAATAAATTCAATCCATAAGGAAATCAAGACTATCATATCAATTAAATTCCAAGATGAACGCATGTACGCGTTTGGTGTAAATATTAATCCATCTGCAATAATTCTAATAAAGAATTCAATAGTAAATAATGCAACAAATGCAATTTCAAGATAAAATGTCCAATTCAAAAAACCATGTTGTAAAACCATCGATTTTCTGTATAATGGAGTAAGATAACATGCGGTAACAACCAAAAATATTGTAGCCAAAAACATTACTACCACGAAGGCTTCGGAAACAGTCTTATTCGGTTCTACTCCGTCAATTCTTTCACCGTAGCTTGATTGGACAAGACGTTGACAAGTTCTTCTCAATCGATGGCGGGGTCCCATTACGTAAAATACATTATTGAATTTCGGGTTTTCCTTCAAAAACTTATTCTGTTTTGAAATGAGTATATTTCTTTCAGAAATAATGTTCTTTGCAAAATGTGCTGGATCAAAATTGGTGATTTCTGCCTTCTTATTTCTCGAAACATAAAATGGATTTCTAAAAAAACTCGTAGTGCGCCAGAAATTCACTTGAAACCATCTTTTCCATGACGATTTTGGTAAAGTTTTAAGTTCTGTATCCTCAGTTAAATCATTATCAGTAGAGTCCGGCTCAAGGAAGTCATTAACTGCAGTACCACTCAAAAGTAAATTCACAACAGCTTTTTCTAGCTCATATTTAACGCCCCTTTTTCCAAACACCTTATTCTTCATCTTTGTTAACATTCCAGGTTCGCTATCTAGATTCTGTAACCTTTCAGTCATATTGTCAATGAATTGAATTAATTGTTGTTTCCGCTTACCTTCCTCAGAAACCTCCAAAGTCTTAGCAATAACAGCAATGAAAACATTTAAAATAACCATATTGGATATTATAAACCATCCTATTAAAAGCATCGAACCAAATGCACCCGAAGAAGTTGTTGTTGCATATTCTTGTAAAGCAAATAATATGTCCGACCAATCTTCTGTTGAAGTAATAACATAAAGTGCAATAAATGCATTAGGTAAGGTATGCATTGGGAAGTCGATACCACTAATTTCACCTTCCGGAATAGTGCCCTCAAAGTATCTAGCTGAAATAATACTTGCCAAGAAGGTTAAAATAAAGAAGAATAATGCTAAATCAAAAATAGCTTTGAAATTACCCATTATCTTTAACCAAAGCTTTCTTGTAATGTTTGTTGCTAAGACCACTCTATAGAACCTCATCAATTGAAAAACAGTTAACCAATAATATGCATGTCCTAATTTTTCCTTAACTGGTCCGATTATTATAATAGTCGTGATAAGAGCTAAGAATAGATCGAAACAATTTCGCCTCGAGATGAAAAAAAGTCTCCAATTCGGAAAATGAAATATAAGACGAAGTAGGACTTCTATTAAGAGTACACCTGTTATAACAGCTTCATAACGATACAAAATATGACTTCTATTTTCGGACATTCCATGAAAACGAAAGCACTGAACAAATAAACTGGTGATTATGAGGATATCAAATATGAAGTCAAGTCTGTAATAGTATTTTAAGAATACATTTTGTTTTTTGAGCAAATTTATTCTTTCTGTATGCAAAGATACGTCTTGGTTAGCAGAACTAAATATTTTCCATACCCGCTTTCCATGTTTTTGCTGTTTCTTTTCTTCGGCCGCTTCCCTTCTAGTAATCGTAAATGAAGCAACAATTACTGCAACAAAGACATTAATCAACCAAACTGTCAAAATAAAAATGGAAAAAATGAAAAATAAACATGCAGCCATGTTGTCGGAGTCCATTGTATCATACATTAAGTCCGTAAACGTATTAGCACTCATAATTACAAATACTAACTCCATAGATTGAAAAATATTATCAAAACTCACAGTTCCACCGTGTGGATTTTCGCCACTTATACATTTCGAATATTTAGGACATGTAAACCCTTTCTTTGTACTTGAATGTTGTCCATCTCTTCGAATGTATGGCATAGCTGTACCATCTAATGCAATATATGATCCACAATACTGTTTTTCATTAAGATACGTGTCATTTGAATCTTCTGGGTTAAACCAAATACATTGCCTAGTGAATGATGATTTAAAAGATTGAACCCCAATGATAGAAAGAAATAGCCAAAAACAACAAATGAATATTGAGACATCAATTAATTGCGGGATAGCTACTTTACATGCTGTTAATATTGTTGTGGTACCAGTTGTCAAGTTGCATAACCTTAATATCCTGAGACAGCTTAATGCCCTAAATAACATAATATGATGGTTAATATCATATTTATTGATTGATAAAAATAAGGATATCCAGAAAAATATCATTGAAAGGAAATCAATTCTGTGCCAACTATTTCTTAAGAATGCTCTTTTTAAATGAAGCTGATCAATATTTCTTTCTTTTGATTTAGGTAACAAAAGGGTATTTTTAACATCAAACTTTTGAGAACTTAAGACAGGCTCATCAACTAAGTCCAGATCATCACTGTCATGCTCCTCTAGTAAATTGGTCGATGTTCTATTTTGAAGATTTGTATCGCTATACTTCTTTTGAATATTCAGAGGTGGGCCAACAAAAGGGTTACTAATTTTATGTTCGCGAGTATCTGTATCAAACCCACCGTCGCCGAGATTTATTTCTTTCACATCAACGTCATCACTGGAACTGCCATTTCCATCATCCAGTGAGTCTCGTAAATGACTATTTATTTTTTGGTGGCTTTTCCCTGGTAGTAATTTCGATAACCCTATCTTTTCTAATAATGTAATTATATGGTTTTGATTGAAGTATAATCTCTTAATATCATTTTCAGGGTACGACAATCCCAATTCTTCAAACATAATATGGTCATTAATAAGCCCATATGCAATGATTTTGCCAAAAATTTCGACCGTATAAATTACATTGATAACCGCCAAAACGTAATCAGCCCAATTATAACCCGAATAGTAATATCCATTTAAGTGCATAGGATTCCATTGTCTGTATGAAAGTAAACCTGTTTGTAATAGAAGTAGAATTAATAGAAATAAATTAGTTGAACGGTGTGATAAAACTCTGTGGCATAATAAACGGATTTTCGATTGAGGTGAAAATAATTTCAAAGACTTTCCAAAGAAGTACATTCTCTTAGTATCAGTATATGGAATATCCTTTTTTGATTTACGTAAAGGCTTCTTATCTGAGGTAAGATTATTGGGACTTAGTTGCAGTAGTATTGGTTTATGTGAGGAAACAGCGGGTGATTGTTGTGGATTGTCATTTCGCAAGGAATCTGTACTCAAATGAAAATCGTTATTCAAAAAAAGTCCAAGGCCCTCAGATGCATTTGCTGTTTGAAGGTTATTCTCATTTTGAAATTCATCTGTTACGGTAACATCAGGTAAGTGATTATTGATATGAGAGTTATTATCCGATCCAATAATATGTGATCCTGAATCAATTTCATGGTTCCTTGAAAACAGTGAGTTTTGACTCAAAGGCGAGACGGGACTTCGATCTCCGCTGTAGCTTACATGTCTGGGACTTTTTGAGGGCGAAGATGTTGTTGTTGGTGAAGTCGCTGTTCCCGATTTATTCCCAGCAATACGGTCCGACAATCTGGTAAGCGCATTTGAAATCTTTGAATGCGATGGAGCCGTATCCGAGGATGGAGTTAAGTGACCTGACTCTAAAGTGTCAGGGTTCAATGAATCGTTAAAGCTAAATGCCATTTCTGATGTCGGCGTTGTAGGATCAAGTTGTGCTTGAGATTGCATTGGATCATCAAATGGAGACAAATGTGCTGCCCTGGTTTGGTCTCGAAAGAAAGGGTTCGAATGACGTCTTGTACTTAAGTTATCTAATTGGATATTGTCAGTATATCCTTCCCCTGTAGCAGAATTAAGGTCCTGCGAAAGATTATCTGATGACCTGTTCTGATTCTTATCTGGACTCGATTTCGATCCTGATGCCACCGGAAACCAGTTCGCTCCAGCTTCCGCAGTCCCTAGCGCAAATCCTAATCCTTCTTTTAATGCTTCAAAATTATTTTCTTCTGTCGCTCTATTAATAAACGACGTTTCTTCTATAACTGGTGTATTCGGTCCACTTTGAGATCCCATAATCTTGTTTTTCTTTTGTGCCTTCAATGATAAATTTTCCGATGATTTCCCTGATGACGAGCTTGTCTTCATAGATGGACGCCGTCTTTTTTGACTCATTGCTGTCCGAAATGATTGGCTGCTCTCTGCGTCCTCCATGTCTGACGATACCAGATTGTAGGACATCCTCCTCCTCCCGTAAATGTTTCTTGCAGTATTTCCTTCGAAGACATCCTCGCTCGGCGACCGCACATATATATCTGGCTGTCTATGTCCTGACCTGTGATCCATATTGGCCAATATATGTCCCCAACTTCACCTGATTAATATACCCAAAATGAAGTTTGAAATAAGTTATCAATATCTATTTTCTTATAAATAATTAACTTACTATCCTATAGGTATATTCTCTCTATTTCTGTAACTGCTGAATGAAGAATCTTATTGAACTGTCCTACTTTTCGAATACACCAGAGTCGAAGTATTCTATATTTATCTCTAAGCTGAGAAGAGACATTCTGCGATGATTTTGTGTCATCTGTCATCACCTCTTAACTTAGTTTCATATACTGTGAATTCAACACATAACTACAACTACAAAGGCTACTCAAATATATACTTAGGTTTACAGTTGCGAAAACTACTTCTTCCTATTAAGTTGTTTCAACACTAGGTCTAGAGTCTTTAAACAGTAGTAGTCGAGAAAGTCCTAAACTGTAATATACAACAAGTATTTACATGTTAGAAGTTGGTTATGTAATCAACGATGAACAAAAATTGAAAAGTAAGCACCGAAACACTTTTGGTTAAACCGGAACACGAATAACATATATTGGATAAGGATGTCGTCGATATTGAAGAGATTACCGTCTAAGGAAAGATTAGAACAAGCCAAGAAACTTAGTGCTGAAATATTTGGAAATAACTGGAACCCAAACAACTTAAGAAATGGATCAAAAGTTTTGAGAGCACCTTTGAAGGGTTCACAAGTGGCATCATACTACGGTGATAATGATGCTATGCCAACATTCAAAGACTTCAAGGAATGGTTTCCTGAATTGGGATTCGTCGATCCAAAGGAAGTCTATCGTGTGAAGATGGTGCAGGATAGAAAGAAGAGAAGCAAGGGTGCACCAAAGAAGAAATCTGGCTAATAACATACGGGACTGTAGGTTCTATTACTATATTACTTGTACATACACGTCGGAAGAGATAACAGAATAATATAAGATAATTATCGTCTAAGACGTTTCTGTAGGTTGAATGTGTCGGTTATGTCGTCAGTGTTTCCAGTGAGACTCGGCGAGTTGTAGTTGAGCCTGCGCTTTGTCCCCTGTTCCTTGTCCCGTTCGGAGTACTTGACGTCTTTCACGAGCCCAACAGCTTTGGGGTTATCATCGTGGTACAGGAATTTCTTCAAGATAGGGAGGTTGGAATCGTCTTCATGGTTTATGTGTTGCGGATGATCGTCGGTTTTATCTTCGTGCATCATTAATAACCAATTGATGTGCTCATTTCTATCATATATGATCATCAATTTAGTTGCTTGTTGCTCGTGAAATACGTAAACGTCATTAATTCTTGTTGATACTGTGGTTGGGTATATTATTTCCAACGATTGTTTTGAGAATTCATAAGTGGCTATATGGTCTTCTGTAATAACTAAAAATTTGATCTTGTTGTTTCTAGTCTTGAATAGTTTTAATGACAACACCTTAGATGTCACATAAATTGCTGTTTCTAATTCGTATGTGACATTTGTATCTATGGTGGTTGTATCTTCAATTAATATTTTGTAAAGTAGTATAATATCTTCAATCTGAAAACAAGTCCAATTGCCAAACCTGTTGCTCTGAACTATGAAATTTTTAAGTTTACAGCTATTTCTGAGTAATAGTGTTTTATTCAATGTTTTGCGGTACCGTATAATACCAGTCGATGGATCACGAAACTGTTTCCATATAGTATAAACAGGAGTATCTGGGACCACAGTTTTGTTTATAATTCCAAATGATTTGATAGACACAAGAATTAATTCTATTTTGCATGTATCTTCTTCGTGCTTTGCACCAGCTATCAATAGGTATTCGGTATTTTTAGATGCAATTTGAATCCATTGCGAAAGATACTCCACGGACCCAAATGAAATTAATGTGGAATGTTGCTGATTATCCACAATTCCCTTGTTTAAATAATCAATCTTAATAATTGGATCACCGACGGGAACTTCAGAAATTTGGTTGAATTGATTTCTGTACACACCCAAGGCATTATAAACTTGTAATTCGAAACCGAAAAGACAGTCAACAAAATTCAAATTACAAAGCCATTTTCCTGAATCGGACCAGCTGACCATAGTATGCGATGGGTTTGGACAAAGTTTGAACTTGTACATTAAATTGCTTGTCGAACCTTCATTATAAAAATGATATATGACAGGTGCCGCATCAGATGTTATTGGAAGTAACGAATTGACAATCAAAGACCATATCGTATTATTCAGACCTGGTCTTACTATGATTTCACCCGAAATAGGTCTATCAATTGTCCATAGCATGTGTGTGCAATCAAGCGAGAATAATTTCACTTTAAGGTTGTGTCTCGTGAATACCAATAGCTGCTTACAGTTGACATAGGCACCCGATACATTGTCGTCATTTCTATCATTTACGGTAGGATAGATCCACTGAAAATTTTCAATTCCATCGTTGCTCGTTTGATGAATGACAATTGGATCAAAATCCTCCCTAATATCAAAAATGATTAACATAGAAAGTTTCTCCAAGACCATACCAATTTTTGTACTATTCAATCCTGGTAACACATGTTCCCATCGTATTATGCTTATGTCCAAAAGACTTACTATCGCTCCTAGCGGCTCGTCAGCATTCTTACTCAAATGCCTCCGTACTAATTGCACCAAATCGTATGTTCTGTAGAGTCGATTTGACGTATTGATGCTATAGATGTCGAGAATTGGGTTTTCTGGAACTATTACCGCAACGTAATTACCGCATTCTGAGGGCAAGCTTATTCTTCTCCTGATTACTTTACCGCGAGACATTTCTATCTCTTTAATGATTATATATCTTTTGTATTTTGTATATATGATAAAACCATCATTTGATGGTTACACAAAATCACCAAAAATTAAATCATAACAAAAATACCATAAAAACAAAAACAATCAACATACAGGATATTCTCCATCTACGATAGGATCTTTCACTAAAACAAAGTCAAAATTAGACAAACATAGTTATACGAGGCTTGAGGATGGGTCCAAAGAAGAAGCAGGTATCCAATAAGTTGGATACTGCTCCGAAGAAATCTAAAAGTAAGACTAGTACAACAACTACTAGGAAAACACCTAAGAGATCAAGCATATCACCAACCACGGATAAAACCAGCAAAACAACGACAAACGATTCTGGGCAAAATAATGATAGTGATTATTACTCAGGAAATCTGCAGAGCCAACCGAGCCAATTGTTACTTGGAAGGAAAAACCGGTTAAATGATTTATTGGCATCATCACAAACATCACACACTGATGCAACAAAGACAGGACCAAAAGATAAAAAAGGGAACCGAAGTAGGGGTAAATTTGAAGAGGACGATGGGTTCATATATAAGAGAGACCAAGAGAAGGATATTAAAAAGAGACGAAAACCGGCCAACTCGTTCATATCACAATTAAAAGAAGAAACCAACCAAATCTCTCATGATGACGAAAATTTGCGTAATCTGGGCTTAGAAGAGCCAAGAACTAAAAAACTAAGGCAGCAACTTAACCCACCAAAGACGAATGAAGATCAACCTAAAACTAGCACAAGATCAAATGGACTGATAAGCAGACACTCAACAAAGCGAATACCATTCCATGATGAATCCAGCTTACAGTTATCTTCGCCCATAAAATCGCCAAATTATGAAAACTTTTACAATGCATATTCTTCTGATGAATACGTAGAGCAAGTTTCACACCTCAAGATGAACTTGGCAGACTCGGATTCAACCAGAAAGAGAATTCAAAAGAAGGCACCAAATGCAAAAAATAAAAGACGAACATCATACCATAATCGTGGAAAAAGGGTGCTGTCTATAGGAAATGGATTTGTTGGTGCACCTCATGAGGATGTACCTACAAGCAATTATTATAAGCTATTGGACACATCATTGCCAGAACCCCATCGAATGAGGCAACTATTAATATGGTGTTTCAAAAAAATATTGGACAAAGAAGAGAAGCTGTCGAGAGCCAAGTCTAAGACTGAAATAACCGAAGATCAGACTGTTATCAATATTGCAAAAGTCATAAAGGAAGAGGTATTGAGGGATTTGATAGAGGGCCAAATTTCAATCAGTTGGTATAATCGTGATGATAATGAAAATGAAACAAACGATAATATGCTAACTAACAAAGATGTCATATTGCCCAATCCACTTAATATCACCAATGAAGAAAATATAGAAGTTTTCTCTAAAAAGTTAAAGTCGTTAAAGCATGAAAGATCACAATGGGAAACATCATTTAATAGATCAACGAGCCATATACCGAAGCTTACCATTGATGCCAATCGAAGTGAAGCTGGTTTGCAAGAGTATTGCAAAACCAGAAGCACTGCTAATGACAATTCAGTAGATTTCAATTCGACCGTTTTAAACCATTCTCTTATGGATAAGATTAGCAGCAACTACAATGAAGTCAGTAGGCATATACCCGAAGAAGTCGAAACCTCGACGGACAGACTATACAATACGTCCTATCGCATTTCGCAAGCTCATGATCTAATTGCTCACTTGCAAAATGATAAATTAAACAAAAAAGTATCATCTCTAGTACAAAATTACATGACAAAACATCTCCATCGAGACGAGTCTGGAAGTTCATCATGGCCTGTACCAAACAGAAGACTAACCACCAAGGAATTGCTCAGAGGCATAACAAGACTTGATGACCCTGGTAATAGTCACAATAATTAACTTCTTTACATGAAGATTGCATGACGTACATGCAATACCATGTACCCCAGTTCTCGTCGGTTCCGATACTTGTAATAAAGGAATGGGCTAATTTCTTCGTGCAACATTATAAGTCACCTTCCCACTATTGTGAATGCGGAGCAAATAAACTTTCTGGCAAAAGCATGTTCATTGCTATTGCAGCTCCAGGTAGTCACCCTTCCAGAAACAGTTCAACAGTCTACACAATTGGCAAGGAAAGCCATGCTTTTTTAGAATTGTATATTATTTTCCTATTTGTAATATTACTCTATAACCTGTAATACTATAGTATTAAAGTCTATTAATACACACTTAACTATCAAAATAGCAAAAGGTATTTTTGTACTGCTGATCTCGTAACCATTTGAGATTTATGACCCCACGTCATAATTAAAAGTACAAACCAATAAACTGGTAACTAATAAGCATATATGCATTATATATAATTATCGAAGACAATAGCATCTCGTAATTCCTTTGCTTTATTGTTTTTCCGTCGACTATTCTTGGAGATACTTTGTCATATTAGTACCCAAAACAATTTTTGTTATGTTTAGAGCATATAAATATGAAGAAAGATTCTATAGGTAGGAGATTCATATATAAAGCAAGTTCTGAAATAAATTATCATCATTTTATTCGTAAATTTGCTAAAAGAGAAATAGTTATCAAAACCATGATAGTTTTAAACTTTGTCTTGATATTTGTCCTATATCAGTATTTTCATGGAATTACAAATGCATTACCATTTCCTTTGAAAGAAACTGATATTGAGGATTCTTTCAATGAGTCTATTACATTCGATACCATTGAAAAGAACAGGGAGCAGTTGGATAAATTAATTAACAGTCATGAAAATAAGGCAATTTTTATACAATTACAGGATTCTGTTAACGCCTTTTACGACTCAAATACTAATACTGTGGGAACGGGTAAATTTCCGATTTATAATCAATATCAGAGACAGCCATATGTTTCAAATGGTTACATTGGTAGTCGTATTCCTAACTTGGGACAGGGGTTTACGTTCGATCAGTTGAGTGATTCACCAGATGCAGTTGAGGATGATTTATCGAATGGCTGGCCATTGTTTAACGAACGTTTCTCCGGAAGTTTTATTGGCGGATTCTATGACATTCAGAAGAACACAACTGAAACAAATTTCCCTGAATTAATCAAAAAAGGTTATGAAAGCATTATATCAGCGGTTCCGCAATGGACCACATTAACTTTGTCTACGGTTAAGAACGACAAAACATTTTCATTGGATCCATCATTTTCAACTGACTTACAGGGAGATATTTCTAATTATGCACAGAATTTATCACTTAGTAATGGTATTGTAACTACAGAATTTACTTGGCTAGAGTCCATACAAGTGCAAATTGAAGTTGTTGCTCATAGATCCAATATCAATCTTGGTATTGTAAATATGAGAATTGTGAATCTTGGCAATTCAACAGTAGACTTGAAATTAGAAGACAAATTAGATTTTGCTTCGACTCAAAGATGTCAATTAAAAGAAGTTGGCAATGACGATGAGGGTATTTATATCCATTTCCAACCTAATGAAATAGACTACGTCAATGGTGCCATTTACTCCCACTTAAGGTATGATGAAAACTGTGTAAGTTCTTTAAACAGGGTCTCTTCAAATGATACATCATCTCAAAAATTAGATATCTCAGTAGAGCCTACAAATTCATTTAAAGTCTCTAAGCTTGTCGGGATTGTTTCTTCTGATTTGGATCCCGAGAAATACGAATCTGCGAGCAAAGTGAATAAGTATGCAAAAGAAGTTGCAACGAAAAAAAAGCTTTCTACGGCAGAACTCATCAAATCTCATAAAACCGAATGGGCCCGTACCTTTGAATCATCTAATTCCATTACATTTTCAGATGATCCTTTGTTGACATTAGCAGCAAGGGCTTCAGTATATCATTTAAATACAAATACCAGGCCTGGTGCTCAAGGTGTAACTGCGGCAATGCCGGTGGGTGGTTTATCGTCTGATTCATATGGCGGGATGGTCTTCTGGGATGCGGATTTATGGATGTTAAATGGATTATTACCGTTTAACCCTTCTCATGCTAAAAGTATAGTTAATTATAGGATTCACACTCACGAACAAGCTATAAAAAATGTTCGACATAATGAAAGTGGAGCAGTTTATCCTTGGACGAGTGGTCGATTTGGAAACTGTACGTCAACTGGGCCATGTTATGATTATGAATATCATATTAACATTGCTGTTGCAATGGCGGCTTGGGAAATTTATTTAAGTGGTTCTGCGGATGAAGAATATTTGGAATCTGTCACATATCCTTTAATGCATGATGCGGCTACTTTCCTAGCGGATTTTGTTAAATACAATGAATCTTTAGGTCAATATGTGAGCCATAATATGACAGATCCCGATGAATACGCCAATCATGTTGATAATGCAGCATATACTAATGCAGGGATATCATTACTTATGAAATGGGCAATTATCGTCTCAAACCATTTGGGTAAATCTGTTCCATCTAAATTCACAGATATTGCGGGTAATATGCATTTGCCTACTTCAAATAATGCTGATAATATTACATTGGAGTATACTGGTATGAATTCATCTATTGGAATTAAACAAGCTGACGTTATTATGATTACCTACCCATTAAATAATGAATTAATCTCAGACGACCAGGCTTACTCTAATATGCAATTCTATTCAATGAAGCAAGTGAATTTTGGACCAGCAATGACTTACCCGATTTTTTCTATTGTTGCATCCAACTTATCACCTTCTGGCTGTGCGTCTCAATCGCTTCTACATAAAGCGGTTCAGCCATTCTTAAGAGCCCCTTTTGCTCAGTTTTCTGAGCAAAATAATGATAATTTCTTGACAAATGGTGGAACTCATCCTGCTTTCCCATTTATGACGGCACATGGTGGATTTTTGCAAGCAATATTGCAAGGTTTAACGGGTTTACGATTTGATTATGATGTGGACGATACAAATAAATTATCGCGAATGTTAACTCTTGATCCAATTGCCATACCATGCTTAGGAAATGGGGTTAAATTTGACAGTGTCAAATATATGAATCAGAGTATATCGATGGCTATAAATGAGACTTCATTTACTATCAAGAACAATGGACCCATAACAGGTGAGAATAACGATAATTCGATAAAAATTTCACTTGCAAAGAGAAACCCAAAATGTGGGGTCTATACTTTAAACAATGATGAAGAGTTAGTTTTCCCACTCTACGTGCCATACTCAAGCTTTCCATCAAGTATATCAGAATGTGCATCCGCAAAATTTATCAATGTCACCGAAGGTGCATACGGTGATGCAACTGTTCTGATTAATGATGGTGATAATACTACCCATTGGCAACTGAAATATAATGACACGACGGCTAAGGTTCTTGTAGATTTAAAGCAATCTAGAAATTTAACTAAGGGTATATTGAACTGGGGTGATAGACCCCCTAAGAGGTGGACATTGCTGGCATTTACTTCCCAAGAACAATCCAATATAAATGATTTAAATGATGTTGTTGATTTCCTTAGCAAGGTTAATTTTGGTAATGATTTATACAAGAAGTATAAATATCTAAACGCTGGAACGATTTATGACCAGAATGATGTTTTTAAGACCATCGTTGAAGAGGACGTTGAAATATCTGCACCTTTCGATCCAATCGAATTTTCTAAGATTGAAATTCCGACGATACATAATACCACTTCTTTTGAAATAGAGCAAGGCTTAAATGCTAGATTCTTACTAATAGAAGTAAATGATATTCATGATACTGAGCCAATTGACGATTCGACTGGTGGTGCTAAGCTCTATGAAGTACTGCTTTATTAGTGATTATATATCTATTACAGAATAGAATAAACTTGTTGAGAATTCATTTGTAATACAAAAATAAACAGAATTATGAAATAAAAAATTGATATATAGACTTTCTATGTAGTTTTTGTTTCTCCAAGTAACTATTTCGAATCTATAATGCTTCGGACATTTGAATAAGACGCTTGACACCCGTATGCCAATTACCAATTTCTTCACTATGATTAGTGGCAATTTGAATATTTAATGCATTAGCAGTTGGATAGTCTTTTCTCTCTAATGCTTTACAAACTTCATTCAATGTAGCAATAGATTCATCAGATAATAATTCGCTATTATTCAAGTGGTCAAATAATAAGTTGATTCTTTTTTCCATATCAACGCCATGTTTAGCGTATCTCTCTGGTACCTTTGGCTTAATATCATCAAGGATACTGCTTAATGACTCAAAAATTGGCAAAGACGACTCTGGGATATGAGATCTATCACCAGGTGGATGTTTAGGTGGTTCTTGATTGACAGTTACAGCAGTCGGAGGTGGTGCGGTGGCTGCTGGAGGTTGTTGACTGATACTTGGATGTGGAGCGAATGATGAGTTAGCCATTGGTAAAGGTGGTGCAACGCCACCCATTCTTGGAGCTGGAATGCCAGCAGTAGGTGGTCCCGATGAGATTGTCGACGCTGAAGGTGGTGCGTACGGATTCTTGGGTGGTACAATCGTAGCTCTACCCAAAGATGGTGAAGCAGCATTAAGTGTTGGAATATTAGACTGAATAAATGGTTGGCCATGAGCTGGTGGTGGAGGAGCATATGGATTTTTTGGTAATGATGGAGACGAACCTTGTACTGCTGGTGCGTAAGGGTTCTTAGGTGGTGGAGCGGGAGCAGAAGTGATCGTAGATTGAGCTTCTGGCAACCCAGGAGTTGGGGGAGCAGTAGAAACACCTGGTGGTGGAGCATAACGAGAATTTATTTGTGGTTGGCTTTGACCAGGCGAATTAGCGTTTGAAGTGTTTATCGATGTTTTTGAATGATTGCCGGTTATTCCCTTTGGAGGAGGTGGTGCTACTGGTGGTGCTACTGAAGTTCTCTTTGGTGTACCAGTAGCTAACAGTGGTGCAGACGCAGCTGGAGAAGGAGATACTGCTGCGGCAGCTGCACGGCGCGGTCCTGCTTTAGGTTTAAAAGTTTCAGGTAAGTCATTCCATCCCTCAGTTTCATTTTTAAACGATGGCTTTGGTGGACCCGCTGGTGGTGGAGAAAGAGGATTCACTGTATGAGTTGCCGATGGAGTTTGTGGTTTATATGGATTGCTGAAGGTGTTCGATGAGTGTGCTGGCATATAAGGATTGCTCGACGCAGGTTTGATATAGGGATTAGCGGCAGGAGAAGCTGTTACGTTTGGCTTATTTATTTGCATTTGAGGTTGTGGTAAACCCATAGATGCAGGGTTAATAGGAGGAAATTCAGTATTTTGTGCGGATTGGTAGCCACCAGTCGAGGGTGTAGGAATCATTGGTTTTCCATATGTGCTCTTGGTATTCACAGTCGTCGGCCTTTGAGAAACTCCTCTAACTTGGTTAGCACTTTGCTTATTAGATGCTGAAATGCCTGATGCTTTTGTAATACGATCTCTCTCGGACTTCAAGCCTGCAAAGTCGCTTGGCAATAATTCTAAGAACTTTTCAGCCAATTCGAATTGACCATATCCTGCAACTAGATTGGCATATTCTAATATAGCTTTGCAGATAGGTTCAATGGATGGGCCTTCAAATTCGCCTGAAATATTAGAAACCGATCTGTAGGTAGCAATCTTTTCAACAAAGTTACACAAGGCTTCGTACCTTGCGTCCGATGGTGTTGAAAGGTCGGTATCCTTGGACTTCAATAACTCTGCTTCAAGACTTGGTAATTCCTTGAGCCATATTGATGCAATCTTCCCCAAAGCATTACCTGATAAATAACATAAAATAGCATTATTTCTTTGTTCACGAGAAGATCCTTTGGAATCAATAATACGATCACCTAATTCAGTCATTTTGCTGTTAAATTCATTTGCATCAATACAAAATGATGAAATACTCACTGCAATTTCTTTCCAATTAGCGACATCAGCGTGGCATACAATATCAGTAACGTTATTAGATGAAGCACTATAAAGTAATCTTGAAAGTTCGCTGTCGTTTTTCTTGAAGAATGAATTTCTAACTTTTTCTTTAACGATATTCGAACCATCTAGAGCTAATACTAAAGCTTCAACTAATTTATCTTGTTCTAAACACGATGAAACTGCCTCATCAATCTTTTTGCTTAAAATCAAACTAATTAATTTTTTATCGCCTTCAGATTGCTTAGAATTAAATATATTGAATTGTCCCTGTGGAATATAAGACATATCATTCGATACACCATTTTCATTGTTAGAACCCAATTTATCGAAAAAGGTGTCTTCTGCTGAAGCACTTAATTCTTCAGTGTTCTCATTGTTTGATTCAGCCTTTTCGCCATTAACTTTCTTTTCTTCCGCACCATTAACTTCAGAATCGAATAGTTTCTCCTTTCCTGAATCATGGAGCTTCTTTAACAATTCCCAATCAGATTTATCGGTTTTGTTAACAAATTTTCCCTCTAATTTTGAATCAATGATAGACTTGAAATCATTGGACTTTAATGCCTCCGTTAACTTATTTGAGGTGCCCTGGAATTTATTATTAGTAATAAATTTTTCAATTTTAACTACTGATTTACCATTCGAGTCCTTCTTCACTGAGACTAATTTTGAGCCAAACCCAAAAGATACAGATGAAGGTACTGTTAACCAGTTTGGTGCTTGTTTCACTTCAAAAACTGGTTGCTGAGTTTCGGTAGTAGAAATTTCATTCCAAAATTCGTTGTCATCATTTGAGGCAGCTTTAGTTGATACAGGTGGAGACGTATCCTGTAACGATTGGACAATTATCTTGCCATCAAATGAAGAAGTCGCAAAAATGTCTGGTGCGGCCGGAGCGAACTTAGTATGGAATGCCCAATTTGCAGTGGTTGGGTATTCACCTAATTTTGCACCCGTAATAGGATTCCATAACATAGTAGAGTTATCCTTACCACTAGAAATCAACAACTCTGGATCCTGTTTACACCAGTCTAAAGATAAGACACCCTTTTTGTGGCCTTCCATTATCTTTTCAGGTGCATTTGAATTACGCAAATCCCAGGTTAATATTAAAGGGCATCCATCATTATCACTGGCAGTAATTAATTTTGTGGATTGTGTTGGATGCCATGCAACACACGAAAAGTTAGCTCTTCCAGAAGGACTGTTGTAAGATAAATGTAAAACCTCCCTTTTAGATTTCAAATCCCAAATTGAAGTGTAGCCACCATTGCCTGCACTGGCAAAGATGTGACTAACCGAATTATTCCATGCAACACTCGTAACTTCATCCATAGGAGTCATAGCTTGGCCTGGAGCAGATGGTTCGCTAAATTTCTTAGTGTCCCAAATAAAAATTTCACCATTTGATCCACCAGTAACCAACACATGATCTTGATTTGGGTTAAACAGTAAGGTCTTGACTGGCCCGGTATGTTTAGTTCCCTTATGTACCGATGCCTTGCTTAAATCCATCGATTTGATCAAAATTTCAGCATCCCAAAATTCGACGATGCCGTTCTCGAAAGCACCCGCAAGAAGACCTCTAGGCCTGCCTTCGAAAGGCTTCGACCACGCCAACGCATAGAATCTATTGTCCACTTGCGCCGAAAATACAGGCTTGTCACCGTTGGCTGGTGAAAATATGTCCCACAAGTCAAGGGTCGATGTCGAGTCGAAATTCACATCTACCGCTCCAGCGACCGTCCCAGTTGCTAGTAATGGCAAGCAATCTTGACTCCAAGCAAATGTCGAAGTACGTGATATTTCTTCGATCTTAACCATTTTATTAATCGATTATAACTATACTGCCTATTTTAGCAATGTTCGTGTTCTGTAATTATTCAAAGGTATATAATTATTGTCCTATACTTTGAAAACTATTCACAATTTTTGAAATAACTCTTTGATTCGTTCGTAAGAATTTCTAGTTCTAAAAGATATACTCTATTTCAACAATAATTATCTATTCGAATACCAATTGGTTAACAAACTTCGATTGATTATTACTTATAACCTATTTAATATACGTCTTAGTATAGATCTAAATATCATCGATTCTGCCAACGCACCAAATTCAAACTGATCCATTTTTTGGGTTGAAAAAACACAGTCACATGATCTTATTAAACCCACTATGAAAACAATAACGGGTATAAGAGAGTTACATTGGGTATATAACCCGGGTTATGACATCGTAAAATAGGCATTTCTAACGGACGCAATCAGAATAAATTCTGGTGTATTTTCGGCATGAAATGAATGAGTGAAGGTTAACTAGGGAAAAAACTTGTGAAAATGTACAGCAATTGAAACCTGTTCCAGCAACCTACATCAACACACACAGACATCCGTAGATTTATAGAGTGGTAGATATTTTGGTACTTTGCGGCGTAATATGGACTCTCAGCTTATAGAGGAATAAAGAAACTCTGAATAATAACACCCTTTTAGAATCGACTGGACGACAATAATGATCAGGTTGGATATCGCAGGAGGTTTTTGTTGACTGAAAAATGCCCCAAGAGGCTAATCTATCTACATTCGTTTGGTATAGCTGCAAACCGCAAGACTAAAGATCCGGTACGGAAAAGCTAATAAATTTACTAACAATAGTTGTTGTGATTTACTAACAAGCACATCTAGGTCAGCTGGTACTGAGGAAACGTACTGGTCCTTATGGAAAGTGCATAGGGTCCGTGTAGACGAAATAATTCTGACTTCGGCTTCATTTCAAACGAAGCCATTTCTGAGCCTTGACCAATCTTTCAAAACTACACATGAGCATATCCATAACAATGAGTCCACCAACTAGAAGAAGGCACTATGCAGCCAATTGACCTAAGTAAAACAGACCAAACGAACGTCTTGTAGCCGTAGGTTTGTTCGTCCATTATGACGTACTAACCTGTAAACAGTACTCGGTATTTGCAGGTTAAAACCGAACTGAACTATTTGGACGTCTCTACAGTGGTTTGACATATGCATATAATAAGAGAGGCATGATATGCTGGATATCCATAAAGAAAGTGAACAGGAGCAGAAGTTAATGGAATTTGATTTTCCATTACGATTGAGTGAGGTACGTCATACTACAAATCTAATGAAAAGACACGATAAAATTGGCATTTTACTTGGGTTACCTGAAGATAATATGCAATTACAACATATTTTCAGCACGGTAGCCACATTATGTGACCCTTTTACGCAACCAGAAGAGAATGAGGACTCAATCCTAAGCGTAGATTGTTTGGCAGATGTCCTCATTGCGATATCATATACATATCTCAAGAATCATGAAACCGATGAGGAGCCTGAAAGCTTGAAGAACCCAGATATACGTTCCGTCAAATTTTCACTCTCGATTCAATTCTTCACACTCTTGAGATATATACAACTGTTGCTAAATGCGGACGATGAAATCAAGCTTAGATATGTTAAAAATTCCGAAGATGACTGGTACAAAAGTTTGCCTGATTGGACACCAAAAGAAGGTCTTCCAAAGGATGATTTTGCGCTAAGACTTTGTTATTCCATGTCATGTGTACTCTTGTTTGCAATATGTAAATTATTTAAACCGGAGGATGATGATGATGAATATAACTTAGCATTAAACCCTTATTTGCAATACTTCTTCAAGCTTTGGAAGTGTCACACAAACATCATATTATTGGCATTGGAAATTGATCGTCGGTTGGAGCTCGAACAATCCGAATGTCCTATTATAATATCTCAGACTTTGAAAGGGTCCAGCTCCATACGATATGTATTGGCATGGACTTTGAACCAAAACCCTTCGCTGTTGGCATTTTACGGGTATGATGAAGTTAATGTTGATTCGAATAAAAGCTATACTGATGGCAACTATGACATGAAGTCGGAGAGCCTTCTTAATTTTACTCTGCCAATATCTCGTAAAAAAGTAAATGGAGGGGCGTTACTGATAGACATGAGATTGGTTATAATTGCATTATTAATTACTAATTCGGGTATATCCTTCACAGCTGGCCAAGAGAAACTTAAAAAGAATCCTGATGCTTCCCAAAGAATTAGAAATCAAGCTAAACCAATTGCAGAATTAGGCGATTTACTAATTGATCTAGAGTATGACGATCAATTTGATGAGGATATACGATATATCTTTGAGTGCGAATATGGAGAATTAGAGGATGAATGGCTGGATGTGGCAGAAGATGAAGAATCTGCTAAATCTCGTGATAAAACAAACTCTGTAAACACTATAGAACCAAAAGAACAAGAGACCAATACTCCTAATGTAGTTAGAACAAAGAGTGATATAGAATTCGATGAATTTGGGAATGATTGGCGTGATTTACCGCGTGGAGATAATTTTTACTTCGAAGATTGGTTCATAAATATAGTAGATATCTTTGAAAAATTGCCGGATAGGGAAAAAGGACAATCTGATGATATTCTTTACTCATGGGATGAGTTAAAGGAAAGTTTTGATTTCTTAACCACGACTAGTATTGAGGGTGATGGTGAAGCAGAAGAAAAAGTAGGACAGGTTCTTATCAATACTGTTTCTAAAGCTATTAAAGATGAAGTCGAAAATAAAAGCGAAGAAAATGAACTGTCAATTACTCCAGATCGCATGTATCTGTATTTCTGTGATGTTGCATCGGAGGAGGCAATCCAAGCAACTCAAAACAATAATAAGCTAATAGTTCCAATTTTCAAGATAACCAAATACGAGTTGCTTTTACACAACAATACTAAGTTAGCAAGATGTTTAATGGATGAAATGCTTATGTGTACCGGGTATCGTCGTGTGTTGATCTGGTTCATTACACATTATATCAATTTATCGACATTATTGATCGATTATGTTTTCGAATTATTAGTAGGCTTCCGCGGCAACAGGGACAAACAAAGTCCGTACAAACTTACCAGAAAAGGGGCCAAAGTTGAATTAAGTGAAATAGAACAGCTGATGCTACTTCATGAGTTTTTGACCAATAGTAGTATCTACTTATCAGCAACCGAAGGAATTGAAATAGACGATGGTTATAAAGTAGTTTTATCGGAAACAATTGCGAAGAAGCACATGAGTCTTATTTGTCTTATGATAAACCAATTAATTAACGTTGGAATAATTAAACTCGACAAAAAATCAGTCAAAGATAAAGTCTGTGACGATGGCAATATCCGTGACGATATCCATGACTATTCGACTGATCTCTCTGTCCTATTAATCCAGTGGGTCGGAAAATTACCCGAAGCTAGAGAACTCTTCTTTAAAATCAAGAGGCTGAATCAGAATGAAGACGAGACACCTTTACAAAAAGATACGAATATGAAATTTAGTGAATTTCCGGCTGTCATCAATGGGACTAACAAACATGAACTCGCAAACTTAATCTCAGATTACTCAAAAATGTCGGGTAGTCAAATAACCGAAGATTTGAGTAAAAGCATAAAACATACAACAATGATTGCTTTGTTGGCAAGTAGATTAGAGAAACATATTAAGACGATCCTAGCTACTCAATTGCGTGAAGTTCACCTTATTGATGAGAGCATGATTTCTACCGACCTAGATCAGATGTCGACGGACTTTGGTTTTTTCCTTCAGAACTTTAATACCTTTTGTAAAATAGATTTTTTTGCAGAAACATTATTTACCAAATTCGAGAGCATTGCATCTACTGGACATCTCGAGAAAGTTGTGCCGGTTTCAAAGGAGGAATTCGATTCTGAATTCAACGAGCTGTTCCTTAACGGTGAAGGCAAATTCACAGGCAAGAACACAGACGTAGACGATAATAAATCTTCAAAAAAGAAAAACAAGAAGAAGAAGAAGAAGAAGAAGCTGAAGCAAGATGTATAATAGATATTATATAAATGAATCTGAAGTTGGTAATTTGTAATAACTTTATATTAAATACAAGATTTCGCAATTGCCGTGAGGTCCGAGTCTATTCCTGTCAATATTGACTCTGACGAAGGAACATACATAAAATTCTGAAAGGGGAATCCTATCTACTACTTATACATCGATTATTACGAAATAATTGAAAATTGACTTTCAACATGTTTAGTCAATTACGTTCTAATCTTTTTAAATCTACTAATATGTCTTCCAAGAGATTTTCCTCCTCTATTGTTCCAGTAAGTAACAAGTGAAATATCAGATCAAGAAATTAAATACTAACTTTCAGGTTAAAACTGCCAATGCTCCACCACCAGCGGCCTCTTACTCGCAGGCTATCAAGGTCAATGGTATGTATTTTATGAAATTCAAGCCATAGTTCAAATTAGGACTTGATTATGGCACAGTTGACATTGCGGTCATATATGTACTAACGTCTCCAGGCTTCATCTATGTTTCTGGACAAATACCATACACTCCACAAAACAAGCCATTATCAGACAAGCCATCTATCGCCGAACAAGCCGAACAGATCATTCTGAATGTTTCCAACATCTTGGATGCATCCAACTCTTCGTTGAACCACATTGTCAAGGCCAACATTTTCTTGACTGATATGCCAACACAATTCGCCGAATTCAACCTGGTCTACGGTAAGTACTTTTCCGAACACAAGCCTGCCAGATCATGTGTCGCTGTCAAGGCCTTGCCTTTAGGTGTCGACGTGGAAATGGAAGTTGTTGCTATTGAGAAGGAAGAACCAAAGTTGTAATTGCAACCCAGACCCCTCTGTGGATCTGTGGACTCGTCTATAGTCACACTTAAATATACACGTATGCCATATACATCGCAGTTTCTGTCTGCGTGTTCCAGCCTCCTACAACGGATGTTACTACGACAAAGTCTACTGGCATTAGGTTTCTCTGAAGAAAATATATCGCCAACTGCTAGAAATCCCACTCCTGTCCTGTCCTCTGTCACCATGAATTCTCTCTGACAGAATGCTCCCCATACAAAGATGCCACGCCAATAAGAAATCGTGAAAATTAAAAATGTACTTCCCTAATTCAATGTATCTGAAATCAACGTACCAAAATCGCAGTTTCCTCTTAGCTCACTGATGACATTCTTTCTCCTGCTCATCAGAGCAGCTATGCAACGTCCGGTCTTCTAATATACGTAAACCATGCATCCACGCAATACTAATAGCTATTTATTGCAGCCATATTAGGTGAATAGCCCTAAAAAAGCTACTACACGTGTTAAATCTGTGAGAATTGGCGACATTAAAAATGTCGTTATCTTTTGCTTAACTATGGAGCGCTTATTTGTCTCGATGAGCACCGGGTAATTATGTCGCGAAATTTTGTGTAATAGAATCGTAGTCGTCCCATAATAACCCTTTTGGCATATTGCACGACCACGCATTTTCGGTGAAAATTCTCATACAGTCAGTGGAAAATTTTGTTACTATAGACCTTGTAATTGAAAAGAAAGTTTAGTTACGTTCCTTTGGAATTATAGCATAGAAATCGACTTCAAAATGGCTCAACGTGTTACTTACAGAAGAAGAAATCCATGTATGTTTATATTTGATAATTGCTATGACCATGACCATGATTGAATTATGAGAATGAACCAAAGAACAGAAGATAATGAAAGAACAGGAGAGAGAATGCTGACCAAAAATATTGTAGAAGTATAGTGGGAAAAAGATAGCTGAAGATAATAGAGAAGAGTTAGAACTTACTACAGAAGGAATGAAGTGTATCAATGGATGAGGCCGAAATGGAGAAGTGAAAAATTTCGAAGAAAGCTCGAATTAGCAGAGAGGGCAAAAATCTTGGTGGCCTGTGTCGGGGCACTGGCACATTTACGTTCATAACATCATTGGTTCATCATATAAGGGTCAAGATTTGAAGACTTAAAACATACTAACATAATATAGACAATACCAGATCTAACAAGATCAAGGTTGTTAAAACACCAGGTGGTAAATTAGTTGCTCAACACGTCAAGAAGCTCGCTTCTAGACCAAAGTGTGGTGACTGTGGTGATGCTTTACAAGGTATCTCCACCTTAAGACCAAGAGAATACGCTCAAGTCTCCAAGACCCACAAGACCGTCCAAAGAGCCTACGGTGGTTCTAGATGTGCCAACTGTGTCAAGGAAAGAATTGTCAGAGCTTTCTTGATTGAAGAACAAAAGATCGTTAAGAGAGTGTTGAAGGAACAACAAGAAAAGGAACAAAAGACCGCTAAGAAGACCGGTAAGAAATAAGTTAACTTTAAGATTGAAGCTTTGTAATATCTAGTTTTTGGTTTTAATGGTATCTTCTATGTAAATTTCTTTGTCGTTTTTAATACACATTTATACGTTTGACTTACCACTGTAGATTGATTGATCGATTAAAAACAGAGCGAGTTGGCTCTTCGGCGACAGGATATATATACTATACCTATATATAAACAAATTTATTGCCCAAAATGATATGATCTTAAATTACATGATAGACGACCTATCCTCTTTCGCTGGCATTGAGTTGCAAATTGACCAAAGCTCATCCATACAAGTGCTCGCCAGAAATTGTAGTTCGAAAAAAGAGAATAATTCACAGCTAAGCACGCTAAACACCATTTATCAAGAATATCATACGTGAACCGAATCATGTTTTTTATGAACCAGTGCTCATATAGGTACAGACTATAATAATCTGTTACCACCTGAATCACATACTTATCTGGCTGAATCATTCAAGTTAGGTAAAATGACGGTAGATAAGACTGATTTGAAATAGGCACCGTTTCTCCTGTGAATTTCAAAATTAAACTTAATTTCTATTATGTTTTCTGCTTGATCGATGATCCAGGCTTGACTATAATATACTTTCTATTGCTAAGTCTAAGAGCAGCTAACGTCTTACACAGGAAACTGTTGTTTAGTCATTAATTGCCTGTTTTGTTGATTTACTGCGAAGATAATATATGCGGCTGGTTATCTTATCAAAGATTTCATACTATAACCTTATTGTAGGATTAGTGGCAATTAATGGCTAGCTAATTAAAGAGATTAGACATGTATTGCAATGGATTGTAATGCGTGGGTTATAAGATATTCTGTACATATATATATAAGCATATCTAAAAGTAAAATACAAATTATTGTAATTATCGCAACTTCCTGAAAATATTTGGCATTACAAAAATGCATTCTTCAACATTATCATATTTACTAGATAATATATTTATACAGCCCACAGAAACTAGTTTGGAAACAGGAATCCAAATTACAATCTATGTGTTTAATACTTCAAGACTCACAAATGGATGTCAATAAGCTAAAGCCGTGAGGATGCTACGATAATTATTGCAAAAATGCATCAGCTTGGATTCGTGAGTCAGAAAATTAAAACGCGTTCCATCCTTCTATAATAGACATATATGAAGATGCCTATATCTCGGTATATGATTTTATCTTTCATTTTCCACGTTTTTAAGTAGGTAAGCAAAGTAAATTTTTAAGAATTAGGTTTCTTATGCCGAACCCAGATGCTCGTTTGATAACACACAATTGTTCTTCGATATATCCGGTTAATGAATAATAAACATAGAACACATAGTAAAATGTAATAATATTAATATAAATACATGATTGAATTAAATAGGCAACATGAATGAGCCGTTTCAATGATAATGGCGGTCTAACCAAATTGTGACCATTCACGGAAATGTATAAGTGCTTCCGTAATATTTCTTTTTGGTTGCATATAAGAAACATGAGTTATCCAATCGCTGGACTTGGACTCTGCGTGCTGCTGCCTAGTTCATTAGTAACTTGTTCGCGCTTCCAAAATCTTAATAATAAATCACCGTAATTTTGCAAATCTTCAACTGATATCATTAATTTAAAATCTAGTAACAATAGAAACTGTAACTCAAGATAATTTAATTCTTCTAATGGCAATCCACCAACCTTTGCGTATCTTAGGTTTTTGTAGAATATATCGGAGAAGAATTTCGATGACACCGTTATACCTGAAATGATCAATCTATGAATATTATATGAGTCCATGACAAATAACTGTTCTGATTCAGGATCATAATCTTGTTCATCATCGTCATTACTCATTGGTTTTAATTGTTTAAGGTTGTTTGCTTTTTTCGCAATTCGATCGAAATAGACCAATAGCGATAAGAATACTTCATTCGTTACAGGACAATATTTTAATACTCTAGCCAAATAAGCGTGCAACGAGATTCCAGGAACATTTGTGCCATGAAATGCTAATACATTGGCTAAATATTTATTTCTCATTTCATCATCGTCATCCTCTTCGTCATCCTCCCCTTCATCATCATTAGACATATCATCATGGTCGGTATTTTCTACCATTGAATCTTTCTTTTGTTTTAATTTCTCCAATCTTCTGTTTTTCTTTTCCTCTTTCATTCTTTGACGCACAACAATTGTATTGTCAAAATGGTTCGGATGCAACTTATCATTAGCTTCTATGATTTTAGTTAATAAGCAGGATAGCATTAATATTAAGTCATTAACAGGATAGTCGACTATGTTTAAATGCTCGCCATCATCTTCTTCGTCAGTCGCATCCTTTGAAGATAAATTCTGTAAAAATTCTTTGTATGTCATATAACGATCAGGATCCTCAAAAAGTTGTGAAGGTTGGTTATTAAAAGCATTAGGTTGTTGAAGTTGCAGTTGGAAATCTTTATTTTGCGCTTGTGCAATGGCAGTAGTGATATCGTTTGCCGCTGGTTGTGTTGCAGAATATGTATTCATTTGAGGTTGATATTGGAAGGATTTTGATTCATCAAATCCATAGTTTGAATTTGTGAAAGAGTTTTGCTGCGGTATTCTTGTATTATTGAACGAGCTGGAGTTGAACGACTGGTTACTGGGATTCACTGACTCAATAGAAATATTTGTCGTTGGCTGTCCCATCGTAAGCCCTGTTGGTCTGAAGCTCCCAGCGGTACCACTGTTTCCACCTGAAAACATCGGCGTGTATGAATGGCTCGACGAATACGAGCTACTAATAGCCGAAGGAGTATTGTGGCTCGAAGGTATGTAATTTGACGTATCACGTCCTGATGGTGTATACTGGAGATTGGTGCTATTGCGGTATATGAAACTAGGTTGGTTTGGGTACGAAAAATTTGTGAATTGGTTTGCCGAGTAGTTGGCGCTGTTGTAATAGTCAATTGAATGCGAAAACACCAGATCGCTACTAGACTGGTTCCCTCCGCTTGTGGGAATGAATTTATTTGATGGTGATGCCTGCGATGCGTTTTGGGTTGAAGCGTGGGCTCCACCCTGCTGAGACACAGACGACATTGTATTGGAACCAGTTGTCCCTGCCATCGACGTCTCGTTCTGTGACCGCCCAAACTGCTGCTGTGACGAGGATAGTAGGTTTTTCGTCAAGTTGGAAATGCTGCCCTTCGACTGTGAGGAGCTGTCATCTGGATTATTAAACTGGGAACTCATTAATATGTACCAATACTCTAGTGGCAATCTGTCTATGAATGTTTATCAATTCTGTTTTCTCTGTATTTCCGTTTCTTGCATATACTTCTGTTCTCTATGTTAGTTGCTGTCATCGTCCCTACCTGGAAATAAGGGTAATACTTACGATCATAAATATATTCAAATGGCTTCCTATGGGTATAAACTGTGTCTCCTCGTAATACACCGATACCTCCAATGTATTTTCCTGTATAATTTATAACCTTACAGTCTGTCTATAAGCAGGCGATCTATAATTGAATGGATATCTGCTTCTGGTGCCTGCCAAACGTTGTTTATTGGGTTTAATCGAAAAGGCCCACTGATTCCCTACAATTTTCGAAGGTGACACAAAACTACAAAATGAGCAAATGTGGATTAACACTACTATAGCGATTTTACCGGCTTCATTTATACTACTAATGGTGAAAAGTTTGAGTATACGATTGCTTATAACAGAGGTTTAGGATAGATATGTCTACTGCATCGAAGATTACGTTTGGTTGTTCATGTCTTCTCGCTGCTGGAACGTTTGTGGGTATTAACTACCTTCAAGTTACCGAGAGAAATACGCTCAGACAAGGACCGATTAAGGATGCGGAAAGAATGGCGACTAAGGAGTTTAACAAGAAACAGAGAGTGAACGATATGGAGCACAAGGAGCAGGTAGTACTTCAGGAGAAGTTTGCTAGTGTGCAACCTTTGAACGACAAGGTTATACGAGCAGAGGACGAATAGACGAGAGTGTACATAAAGTCGGTGTAAATAGGTGAGTATGGTATGATTTGTAAATATATGTATGTGTTCTTGGAGACACCAGTGGTTTGAATCGGAAGATTGCCAACTAGATGTACTATGATGCACGGTTGTTTGATATTCGAATGATCAGACAGCCAGCAATGTCCCCGAGATGTTCGACGAGATTGCTTGCGCTCGACCAGCGGCCTGCCTCAGAAGACTCACCAATACGGATCGCCAGAAGGAGGATGTTCGACGTTGTGAATTGACACGCAATTCATCTGACCAGGCCGGGCGGTCAAGGACCATTCGTTGCGTAAAGAAACGTCTGCCAGGACCACTACGAATTTTTCATCGCTTTTTATAGTCGATGGACCGGGTTATTGGTAGAAACACACACACATTCAGATCAGGCCCAGGACTATGGGTCTAGCGGGAGTTCAGGACGAAGCGGTTGATGTAGGAGATAGTGTGATAATGATGTAGTATTAATTAGACCGTGAACTATGTACCTATCGATTAGAAACTATGTAGAACTTGAAATATTATTTTGTAATTTTGAAATATAGATATTCGTAGGCGTTTGACATTGAATAATAGGTCAACTATATTATTCCATTTTGCCAATAACGCTTTCCTCTTCATACGACTCGTTGCTCTGTTTCTCGAGGTCGTCGAGATTGTCGTTATTATTTAAATTTAAGGTCGAAGAAGGCGTAAATGTGGTCGAGGTGCGGTTTTTGGCTGCTAACGTTGGAGATCTCAACTCGTCCTTTCCCACCGGGGGGATAATTGAATTGGAACGGCTTGTTAATCTCGAGCATGGGGTAGCGGACACTTCGTCATGGGTATCCAAGTATCCACCGGCCAACGACGGCGATTTGATCGTCTGTTGTTCACTAACTGGAGGGTAATGCGAGATGGAATGAGATCTATTAAAGTTATTGTTGACAGCTCCATCGTAGAATTCGTTGCTGTTTATATCAAAGGAATTCTTGAATTGGGGTTGAGGGAAATTGAACCTAACAGTACTGCCATGGCCCGATTTGTTCGACTCAGCCGGCATTGGAGGGGTGGACGTGTTGGAAGTCACATTAGTATCAGCAGAATTGCTGGGCGAAAATGGTGATGGGTACTTAGGATCGTCGGCTTGGTTGTCGTCGGGGAAAACAGAATTTCTTCTCGATGGGGTCTGGTTCTCATTCATGCCCACCAAAATACTCGCAGCTTCCAACAACTGAACTTGTTGATGCTTCGAAATCAACAATTTCTTTGTAACATTCCACTCTGGTGTGTGCTCCCATAAATGCTTTGCTAATGATGATATGTGTTTATAACCTTTTCCACACGCCTCACACTTCAATTCTTCCTTCAAACGGCCCGTTTCACCTTCACTAATCCGTCTGACGACAAATTCACGCGACAACGACGGAACCGACGACGAGATCGGGCCCCCTGTGTGGACTTGATTTCCGTTGTTGGGAATAGACTGTCCATGGCTCTGTCCCGACCCTGACAGCTGTTGCTGATGTTTTATCGGAATTGTGTATGGTGTCGCCGACGAGTTACGTCTATTATAGTTATATTGTGTGTGCATGCTTGTACTCATCTTCTACACAATTTCTTTCTGATCTATCCTCAACTGTGATCGTGATAAATTATTCAATTTTTCTAGTATTCGATGATTCGGTGCTATGTTTTTTATGGTACATATAGTTCTTCGAATTCGGCCAATACGAATAAACCTTTTTTTTTTTGCGCAAAATAATCTGTTTTGTGATTTGCGTCGCTTTGAGTCAACGAATACACTTATATCTTTTCAACGTATATCTATAACAATCAAAGAACTAATTACTTTAAAGCGTTGTTTTTTGGTGAAGAACTTTGTTTGCACAAAAAAAATTTTTTTTTTCACTTAGGCGTCTGGTCACGAGACTCATCAACCCCATATTTAGAGAGTAGAATAACGGTACCCTGGCGCCGTATGCATTTACCTATTATTAACGTAGTTATTATATATGACACTAGGAGGTATATATATGTAAGTTGATATATGTTTTGCAAAATGGGGAAGGGAAGGCCCACAAATCAGAAGGATTCGGTGTCGATGTCTGCGTGGTCATTATTAGACTGGAACCCTTCTTCCGTCGAATATAGTATACCCTGAATCTTGTCTATGAACTCATCGACCGTGAGCTTGTTGAAGTCTTGTTCGTCGAGCTGCTTCAAGTTCTCCGTGAGGATTTCGATTTCACGTAGCTTATTGAAGTAGAAGTTTCGTTCTGTCTCGAGACTCTCGGCCAGGATCTTGTACTCCAGGAGCTCGTCGGAGACGGTAGCAAGCTCTTGGGTGGTGTCGGCCAACTCTCTGTTCAATTGGGCTAGTTTGCCCGTGGTATTCGTGGGGGTGTTGGGGGCGATTGAAGCACGGCCTGTCGACGATACCCTGGGGGGAAGCGTCGTACGACGGGACCCCATCGACGACTCAGATGACGTCCTCGAGCTGGCCTGGGGCGTCGCACTGTCGTTAGAGTACAGCCCGCTCACTTTCCGTCTCGATACCGCATCGTACGTGCCATTGACGTCCTTGTTCTCGTGCCAGAACTTCTTGAACCACTGCAACAACACTAGGTTATCCTGCAACCGGCACTTAATCAACCGCTCGACGTCGATGGTCTTGTTTACCTTGTGCTTGTTGAAACTGGCCTGCAATATTTTGAAGTTGTGGATGTAGTCGTACTCCGTCAGGGCATTGAACTTGACCTTCGTCATCGGAATGCCTCCTACGATCGAATCCATGAGCTGGCAATACGCCGCCCCGGTCCCACAATTCTCGACTTTTGCGTATTGCAAGTCTAGCGTAGCATTGAGCCAATGCAAAAGCTCTGTTCTCGATTCTCCAACTACCATATTATCATCACTAGCTGAACAGGCATCGTACATGTATTCTGATCTAGTACATTATCGAAATGTAAACACATTGGCTTAATGGTAGAGACACGTCCCCGTCATCGTCCGTGCTTCCCTACACCGTTATCGTTCGCCATATGACAGGGTACATCTCCCTGGACATGTATTCCAGGTCCAGTCTCCACCATCTACATTCTTCTCAGCCCACTTAGACATACTATTAATATCACCAAAATAGCACCAAGATTAATAACTAGAGCGCACTATGTGACAGCGAGATCAGGAACGAAAAACAAAATGGCTATGGATGTGTGTGATGTCTGGATGTAAATATTGGAGTTACCCGGAATTGCTCACCGATTGGAATATTGAAAAATTTTTCTTAAGTGATATATTGGATACTAATTTGAGCAATTTGAATCAATAATCACAGTAATAATACAATATGGTATGTTTGGGATAGAGAGAAGACAGGGTCATGAGATATACTGGAGGAAATTTTTAAAATTTGAAACAAATTTTTGTCAGGATGTCCATCCAGACCAGGTCGACAGATACGCCCAGCACAGAAACTAACAATTAACAGGATACTAAAACCCCAGTCACTTTAGCTAAAGTTATCAAAGTCTTAGGTAGAACCGGATCTAGAGGTGGTGTCACCCAGGTCAGAGTCGAATTCTTGGAAGACTCGTCAAGAACCATTGTCAGGAACGTCAAGGGCCCAGTCAGAGAAAGCGATGTCTTGTGCTTGATGGAATCCGAAAGAGAAGCAAGAAGATTGCGTTAGGTGCGGCGACATATAGAAAAGAAATAAGGTATCGATATCATTAGAGTCAGACCTACCCTAGGTGGAGTTGATTTTGTACATTTAGTTATTACATAATTTCAATATATATTTTATTAATAGGATATGTAATGTGCTCGTTAATCATTCTAGAAGTCTAATTATAAATGGGAAGCTGGGGATCACTTCTCGCCTGGCTTGGATTTAAGAAACTTCAGGAGTCTCTTTCTCTTGGAGAGCTCGGAGTCGTCCTGCGCCGAGCCCTTTGGCTTCGAGTTCTTCTTCGAGAGCGATCTTCTCAACGTGGAGAATGACGGCGACCTGGACGACGATCCCGAGTCGGTCCTTTGTAACGAAGCGTCCGCTTCCGCTGTGTCCAGATCCTGGCTTGATGTGGACCATGGGGTCGACAGCCCCATTGAAGACGAACTCATCTTCTTGTGCGGTTTTGGTTCCGAATTCTTCTCAGTCTCCAATCTCTGCGCTTTTATGTCTTTTGCCCAACGAGGCTCGTTTGTTCTATGCTGCAGTTCAGAGCCAGTCTTAGGGTCAGACGCACGCCTCAGTTTTTGGGCAGGCTTTTGCTGGAGACTGCTATCTGTTTTATTGCTGGACACCGAGGTGGCTGGCATCGAATTGGTAGTCTGGGTATTATCTTCGTTGTTCAGTATGTTTCTCTGGGCCGGGGAACTGGACTGCAGCTTTCTGATATGCTCCTCGTGTTTTTTAATTTTCTCGTCAACTTGTTTCATGAAGTTCTGTCTAACCTTTTCCAAATCGCCATTTCCAAAATTGTGAGCGTTATCCTTAATGTTCTCGTGAAATTCATTAACATCTGGCGAAGCAGATTTCAGACACAATATCTCCACTTGCTTGGTGACATTTTGCGTCACCTTTTGCTTGACACTCTGTAAGTCATCATCTGCGTGTGCTTCATCGATTGACCCCTGGGATGAGCTCGACGAATGGCCTATTTCGTCGACCTTGGCCATGAACTGCTTTGTGACTTCTTCTCCGACATCATGGATTATCTTATAGTTTGGGACTGGTTGCGGCTGGGTAGTCCTCGACCCAGAGTTGTCCGAGATATCCAATTTCTCCTTCAAGGAGTCAATCCTGTTGAGTTTTAAATCCAATTTCGATTTAATATCACTCTGTGTATCGGTGGGAATGAGCGGTCTCGTGAGCCTGTATGAAAACGTATGGTTCTGCTCGTTTGGCGACGAATGTACTAGAATCGAATTGGTATCGTTGACAATTTCTTGAGCCTGGTTCTTTATTTCGTAAATTGCCTTGCTGGCGTCATTGAGGACGCTCTGTGTATCGATATCCATGTCTTTCTTGTTTATCTTGTCGTCTGCAGTCTTTATCACTGTCTCAGCGTCGTCCGCTTGCTTCACGCCTGTCGTGTCTTTCTCTCCGCCATTCGTAGTAAAGAACGTACCATGCTTCCACATGTTGTACTGCACTACGCTCTCGAATGCAATCTTGTCATGTCTGAATAGGTTTGCCAGATCAATATTCAACGGCGAATCAGGTTCCGGATCGTCAATAAGCATCAAGATCGCCACCAACAAATACTGTATGTTCCACGCCGGCGACCAGTTCTCCTGCTTCAATATATCAAGACAGATTTCTCCTGTATCTATGTTAATGTTGGGATGGCATATGGGCGTAGACCTGTCAAACTCAATCTTAGGTGGTGTGATGGGATACGTCCTCGGCACCTCGATCTTAAGTTTCCATTTACCATTGTAGTAGTATCTCGACTCACTTTTGTTTTGTTTACTCACAATTGCCTCCCACTCGAGTATGTTAGTCAAATCCACGGGCGAAACCGACACTATCTGTGGGTTGGTCTCATGTGCCGGGTTTTTCTTGAGCTGGTTGTATTCCTTGAATAATCGTTTCTCTGCCATGTTATCGTCCGCTCTGTATTGTTATCTCGCTTCCTTGCAAGGTATTCTAGTATAAAGTCGGCGTCCGTATGATAAACTTCTACAATTATGTCCCATTTCTTTCGTGACCCTCGGCTTTTCGTATCGCCAATTTTTATGGTCTGCCAGTCATGTGATTTGTGGGCTACCGTTTCGCTTACCACAAGCGCCCGTTGCCAGTATATATCACATTACGGGCTCCAGTTGACCTGGTCCTACACTGAGACACTACTGACGTCGTTTGGCACCTATACTGCCGACGCTGGTACTCACGTTTCTTTCTTGACAGACCACAAGCCACACCCTAGTCGCATGGATCCGCGCCTAGCAACCCTTAACCCTGCGTAGGCGCTGACAGGTTGCTGTCTAGGGGCTGTCTAGGGGCTATCTAAGCGCTGAGCAGCGCTTAAGCCCGGTGGTTTACCATTCGTACCGAGCATTCAAAACGTTGATATTGGAACCGGGAGCCTCAGAACCGGGACCCAAGTGGGGAACGGACATGCAACACGGTTCCGGCGACAGCTATGCGTGTAAGTCTCATATATTCAGTGGCGGTCTTCATCCTTCGCTCGGCCCATCGGCCGGAGACAAAATCCCAGAAGCTGCTTATTTAACCGGCGGTGGTGATTGGTACACCGGTGTTTTTTTGGGCCGCACACGCGGGTCTGATAATTGTAAATGTCCTGTATATAGACTATTTGCAATTTTTCACTTCTTTTGAGTCACAGCTACATAATGTATAGAAGCACGCTAACAAGACTCGTCCAAGCATTAGAGCATATCAGACATTACTAGTAGATAATATGAGTGCGTTGACAAAGTGCAAACATAATTTCAGAGGTATAAACCTCAGGTTGTTTTCCAGCTCTGCAGTGAGCGGTGAAAAGCAGTTGAACAAATACTCTTCGATTGTGACCCAACCAAAGTCGCAAGGAGCATCACAAGCCATGTTGTATGCGACTGGGTTTGACGAAGCGGACATGAGCAGGGCGCAGGTTGGTGTTGGATCGGTTTGGTGGTCGGGAAACCCTTGTAACATGCACTTGATGGAGTTGAACAACAAGGTGACGGAGTCGGTGAACAAGTCTGGATTGAAGGGGATGCAGTTCAACTCGATTGGTGTTTCGGATGGGATAAGTAACGGTACCGACGGGATGAGATATTCGTTGCAGTCGCGTGAGATCATTGCTGACTCGTTTGAGACCATCATGATGGCACAGATGTACGATGCCAACGTTGCGATTCCGCTGTGTGACAAGAACATGCCAGGCACGTTAATGGCCATGGGTAGACACAACAGGCCATCTATTATGGTGTACGGTGGTACAATTATGCCGGGGTCTCCTACATGTGGTAATGCGATTATCCCAGACAAGATTGATATCATCTCTGCGTTCCAATCGTACGGTCAATTCTTGTCGAATCAAATCAATGAAGACGAAAGAAAGGATATCATTAAACACGCCTGTCCAGGTGCAGGTGCATGTGGTGGTATGTATACAGCCAATACTATGGCATCTGCAGCCGAAGTTTTAGGTATGTCATTACCATTCTCATCGAGTGCTCCAGCCATCTCGAAGGAAAAGGAACACGAATGTGCCACTGTTGGTGATGCCATCAAGAACTTATTGATCCTTGATTTGAAACCAAGAGACATCATGACCAAGCAAGCCTTTGAAAACGCCATCACCTATATTATCGCGACTGGTGGTTCTACAAATGCAGTTTTACATTTAATTGCCATGGCAAACACGGTTGATGTTGACTTGACTGTCGATGATTTCCAAAGAATTTCCGACGCCACACCATTGTTGGCTGACTTCAAGCCAAGTGGTAAATACGTCATGGCCGATTTACAGAAATACGGTGGTACCCCAGCTGTTATGAAGTTATTGTTGAAGGAAGGTTTGATTGATGGCTCTCAATACACTGTCACCGGTAAAACTATCAAAGAAAACTTAGAATCTATAAAGGGGTTACCAGAAGAACAAGAAATCGTTAGACCTTTATCCAATCCATTGAAGCCAAGTGGTCACTTGCAAATCTTGAAGGGTACTTTAGCTCCAGGCAGTGCTGTTGGTAAAATTACTGGTAAAGAAGGTACCTACTTCAAGGGTAAGTCTAGAGTCTTCGATGATGAAATGGCTTTCATTACAGCTTTAGAAAATGGTGAAATTAAGAAGGGTGAAAAGACCGTTTGTGTTATTAGATATGAAGGACCACAAGGTGGTCCTGGTATGCCAGAAATGTTGAAGCCTTCTTCTGCGCTAATGGGTTACGGTTTAGGTCAAGATGTTGCCTTATTAACTGATGGTAGATTCTCCGGTGGCTCTCACGGTTTCCTAATTGGTCATATTGTCCCAGAAGCTGCTGCTGGTGGCCCAATTGCTTTAGTTTATGATGGTGATGAAATTGTTATCGATGCTGAAAACAATAAGATTGACTTATTAGTGTCCGAAGATGTTTTAGCTGAAAGAAGAAAGAAATGGACTCCACCGAAGCCAAGGTATACCAGAGGTACTTTGGCTAAATATTCTAAATTAGTTAATGACGCATCAAAGGGATGTGTAACTGATTTAGTCTAATCATACTTCAAGACTTTATCCCGAACTTTTTTTAATTCTATTTATCTCTATTTTTATCTGCATTTTATATACCTTTATGTCCTATGAAAGGATTGTAATATATTGTCCAATGAATGGATTGAACCAAGCTTAATTGTAGAAGGGTTTCGTATTTTATTCAACTTTCTTGTTTAGTTTATTCGCACAAGTCATTCAATAACTAAGATCTAAATCTTAAATGATTTTAGGTTTGAAATTCGTTAAATATTATCTCAAATATACAGCTTCTAAGTAAAAATTAACTCTTTATCGATTAGGATCTCAACTAATAAATCAAGCATGTATTTCTTATCTTCATCCAAACCAGGGTACTTGTACATTTCATCAATAAAATAATACGGCACTTTCAAACTCTGCAATGTTTCGTGGGTTTCAATACTGTATTGCTTCGAGTTAAACACAATCTTATCATTCAATGCATCTAAGTCATTATTTAATTCACTTTTTTTGGTATTTATTGTATGATTTTTAATTTGTGCATTCATATTAGACAATTTGGATAACTTGGTATTTGGCTGTAACTTCTTGATTGAATCGTCATAAATTTTCAAGATAGATTCTCTTGATTTTTTAAAGTTACTTTGGAGAGTGAAGTGCTTTGTTATCAATTGTTCCAATATTTGCAGTTTGCTTTTATTTGGTAATATATTATTTATGAGATACTGTTTGGCGTGATATCTATTCGTGATATATCTTGGATCAGGACCTTCAACAGGCTTTCTTAATTCTTCTTCGTTTGAAGCTTCTTCATCTGTAATTGAATCATTTAGTAGCTTATTCATCTTCCCAATATAATGATCTCTCTTGGATAATATATCCAAAAACTTTTCTTTATATTTTGAATTTATCAACTTGGTGATTCTTGCTTCATTATCAAAGTTCAACTTAGAAAATCTCTTAGATTTTGATGTTAATTCATATGTTTTAATACAATTATGGACACCGTATTTAATTCTATCATCGATCATTGATAAAAGGATTGCATTCTACTTTTTGATGCTCGTGCATTTCGCTTTTACACAGCAGTTTTTCACTCTGCGTTGTAAATAATAAATTATTATATATATTCAAATCTACCGGTGCACAAAAAATGTATTATTTATATACTTATTTAAGTCTAACGGTATAATCATCACCAGCTTTGGTGATGTATCTAACCCAAGGGTAAGATTGGTATTGTAATTTCGGTTCATTAACTCTTAGATATCTAACTTGAATACCACTTGTCGTAAAATACGGAATTGAAAAATTAACTTTAATTGGCTTCTTCGATAATATTGTTTCCGAATCGACCACTGAAGGTAAGCCCAATTCGGCTCTCATATGAAATTGCTTGCCTCCTGGAAAAGTTTTCAACTTCCAGATTAAACAAGACTTCTCTGGTATCCATTTGATAGATCCATATTCAGGAGTAAACTTGGGAGTATCTGCATCCTCTGGCAATGGAATTACAACTTCCACATTATTAGCCACAGATCTTTTTTTAATTTGAGCTTTAACTGAACACAATATTTCTATTCTTGAATGTTTATGGACTTTCGTTTTACAATTAACCAAAATTAATGGCTTCACTAAGAACTGATTAGACGACAATCTATATGACATTAATGTAAACTCACCGTCAGGAGGTATAAAGGTAATGATTTTTTCATTTTCAAATTTTGATAATCTAACACATTGATGAAATTTTATATCTTCTAGGTCAATATTCTTATTATTAGATTCATTGTTGAAAATACCCTTGTCGTTTAACCCTAATCTTAAATCTGGCATACCACTTAAATGAGATTTGATTTTAACTTCCCCTAGAATTTCACTATTCAAAACATGTCCTTGGGAGTTTATTAACATATTGATAGATTCAACTACATCCAAAAATGCTTCATTTTTCTTATAAACAATACCATCACTTCTCCAATTAACAGAATTGGTGACTGCATTAGGTGGTTGAACAATTCTCAGGGATGAACTTCTGATTAATTTGAAGTAGTCTTGGGTAATATATTGCTTTAATATCTGCGTATCGCTCGTTTGGGGATGACCAAAATCCATCATTTCATCCAACAATTCGTATATTATAACAAAGTTATCTCTGATTGATTCTTCTTCCAACACTTTAAAATATTCAGTCAAAACTTCAATTAATTTTGACAAGAATACAATTATCGCCATAACATTATCATTCTTTTTTGTTAATGCACATACGTATAGATTATTATGATTAATATAGATATAATTTATTCCTTGATAGTTTACAAATGGTTTATAGTTCGACTCTTCATTATTCTCATCATTCTCAAGATCTAATAATAAAAGTGGGAATTTTTCAATAGTATTAGAAGGAATATCTCCTTTATAATCCCGTGAAAGAAGGGGTTTCCCCTTTATGTCCAAGAAGTGAATTTGGGATGCCATTATTGATCATAGCAGTTGTTGTTGACAATTAACAAATCATCATTTTCAAGTTCATTTAAACAATTCAGTAATATACAGGATTATTAGATCCATAATACTTCTACATTATTCGTGTTTTAATAATCCACCTGATTTAAACTTTGTTGAGCTTCGTTTTCTAATATTCCAATTACATCCATGCTTTTGGATTGCACCAAACTGTCGCAGCTCTCCAAATTGGTTTTTCTTTGTATATGTTATTGATCTAAAAATTTCAATTCAACTCTTGATATACAAACTTGTATCAGACTTCTTTGTTTAATCCTTCTATTAAAATTAAATAAAGGCACCTAAATTGAAATAAATGACTTAGTTGGCAGTAATTGCTTAAATATAACCAATTCTCTGAAGGAATCGAGAATAAGAGGTGTAAAGACTTTTTCTTCTACTAATATCTCATGGTATATCCGGCTGCTCCAAGCCGATAATAATTTCAAATGTCATATTTAACCCGTAGAAAATATTTTTATTAGAGGTTACTATTCCAAGGTTATGTATGTAATCATTTAAAGGTTAAAAGCTAAATTGCTGATTGCTCCTCAATTGTTTTGTATGTGAATGTACCATAGGCTGTTATATCAAATCAGCTACCTAAAAATATTAAGACTAATGTCCTAGATGTTTATGGTTTATGTTGAAGCATCAATTGCACTCCAAGTACAGGTGTTTAACTGGCAGAAAAGGCTGCAAATTTATGTCTCATTTAGAGGTGTAGTTAATTATCTCAAAAAAACTTCTATTTTGATAAATACTTCAATTAGAAATTTTCGTGTTTTGGTTCTGAAGTGAGTCTTGGGTCAATGTTGTATATCGGAAATCTTACAAGCCTATAATATTTACAACTTACAAAACTAATACAAATATTTCAGAAATTGGGAATTATTATTTGAAATTAAAATCTATATGAGCAATCTCTTTACTAGCCAATATAATTATTAGAGTCATTATTCATTATCAGAATTATAATTATACAATGATAAAATACCTCCCTCATTATAATAATGACTTTGCGCAATTGAATCTGTAATGGTTGGGTATTTCAGAATATTCCCATCCATAAACCTGTTTGATTCTATGTGACCTGGAAGCGACTTGTATTCGCCTTTTAGGTATCTGGCAAAATCGCGTGTGTTATTCTCGTTGTATTGATCAAGTTTTAAATTGTTCCTGTTTTCAGCAGATTTTGCATTTATAAAATCAGACGCCAAATTTTCGAAGTCGTGGCAAGTTTTCGGTGAATGTCCAACGGAAACTTTAGCCGCTGATAACGAAATTGCATTGAAAACAGTTTTCCATGAATTTTGACTTTTAGTTTTATACTTTTTGTAATCATGTGGACGTTCTTGGCTGGTTCCAAATACACGTATTTTGGAAGCTATTGATCGTACCCTGGAAGTACTTATAGGTGATACCTCTTCATTTTCCATATCAAATAGATCATTGGAAAGAAGTATCATTGATCTACTTAGGTAATTATTACTTGAATTAGCTATTCTTTCATCTGAAGTGATTGAATTCAAATCAATTAACGGTGATGAATTTGATGCGACATTTTCGTTGTTAATATCGTCCGTATTATTCAAGTTGGAGGACTTTAAAATGAAGCATTGTGAAGATGATTCAGTAACTATTTCGGAAATTTCCATACATGAATTATTCGAACACACTGATTCTGAATAGCTGCGAATTTTTCCGCATTTGTCATGTTCCAAATTAAGCCCTGAATATGATTTTTCCGTTAAAGCATTATCATCATAACCTTGAAATATAGCATTTTGATTCGAAACATGTGTCTTGATATACATTGATGCATCAACATCAATAATCTCGTTAACACTCTTATCCAATTTTTTTGGAGCTAGCGCCAAAAACTCTCCTGGTTTTATAAAATATTTATCATGGGGTTGAGTTCGCAAAGAGAGAAGTCGCTGGTTCTTGAGTTTTGTTTGAATAACCCTAGGGTTTCGATCATTACTATAGTAATGTTGTTTATATCGAGCTTTTAAATAATCCACTTTGTAACGAATATCGTGAATTTTGTATTGTAAAGAATGCATTGGATACACTATCAATTCTATTAATCAGCCATATAAAATAACTATGTTTATAATGTCGAAAGACACTAGAGAAGAGAAGCAGAATTTACATAATTGATATTGAAGATTATGTCTTCATAATGCTCAGAATGTATCTCAGCAAGTACTTTTGTGGTTATGAATTTCTCAGTCAATATTGTTACACAAAAGATAATGAGAGTATATAAATTGTTTCAAAATATCGTTGATTTTAAACATATGGTTAATGATCTTTATATACAAGATATAGAGGTATTATAATAAGTGAAACTCTTCATAATTTAATATAAGCTCTATGGGCCATAGCAGATTTATGCATTTGGGTTTTTCTATCATAACCAGATGATTTACCTTCGTAGGCAGAAATGATTTCTTCAGCTAATCTAACTGAGTAGTCTGGCGATTTCTTTTTGGACGCACCTTCCAAGATCCAGGTAATTGGATATCTATTTCTTTGTCTTTTCTTTAACGGGTATGGAACCGTTCTATTCTTGGCCGCACCTGTCTTCTGGACCTTTGTTGCCATTAAGGGTGCCATTTTATCTAAAGTTTCTTCCAATATTTCTAAAGGATCTTTTCTGGTTTTCAAGTAGACAATATACAATGCTCTTGATAGAATTTTTTGTGCTTTTGATTTTTTACCGTCCCTCATAATAAGATTCGTGAAATTGTCAATGATAGGATTGGAAGAAAGTGGAATCCTTTTGTTGGCAAATGCCTCAACTTCTGCAAGTTGTTCTTCAGATGGTTCAAATTTTTCTTCCAAAAATGGTTCTGGGTTTGTCAAATGTGATAGATAAACTTCTGTTTCAGATTCAACATGGACCTTACCTCCTCTTAATTGCTGAACCGCACTAAGCCATTCATCAACATCCTTCTCTGAAATGTTCTCTTTATTTAATGGATATACTTGAGCCGTTAAACTGATATCAGATTTTTCAGAAGTCTTGATACTTGTCGAATTATATCTGATTATTGAGCACGGAATAACACTTGGAGTTCTGATTCTTAATGCACCAATTATAGGAGCTTGTAAATGTTTTACACAAGCTCTAACAAACACCATTTCTTAAGCACTTTATGAAGTTTTTGATCGCTAAATAACTATCAGCTATCAAAATGGCCAAATTCAATGGAAAAAATTCTTTGTGTACAAATTATATTCATGTTCAGATTTACTTAGGTCAGCGTAAATACCTGTACTAATTTTGGTTTTGAATTGGCTATACATGCCATCTCCATGATACGGAACCTCATATAAGAGACACGAGGTACTCATGCTGGACTATCGTATAATATTTCAACCATATCACTATATTTAAAGCTCAGTGAAGTCTTTTTTGAATGTTGCATTTATTATGAGATATTAAATTTCACAGCCAAATGAATGCATATATATATAAATTAAAAAATCCTTCAGCTGGTCTGGCAACATGAAGTAGTTATGGAAGCTATTGACTGGAAGGTTAATCAGTAAGTTGGGTCAATTGCAAAACATATTGTCATTTAACATAGAAAAGGCTCCTCTATAGTTTAGCGCATTGAAAACATTAGTGTACTACACTTTTCAACAATCTTCACATTTTATTGTTCAAATAAACCCAATTAATTATGGTCTTATCAGCTTTCTTGTCAGCCACAACTCTAAGTAGAATACTGTCACATTAAGTTCTAGTGACCTAAATGTAATCAGAACTACATTAGCGAAAGGGCCCAGGTCAAATGCTAAATACGATCTCAGCCTGATTAATCTATGTAAACGTCAAGATACGGCGAAAGTATGCTTGTAATATGATAATACCAGCAAGAGTATTGATAAAGTAATAATCGATAAGGCGGGATATTCCAAAAATGTTTGGGATGACAACATGTCGAGTGTTGAACTAGACGTCTACGATGGTAAGCAATGTTCAGTATGCGCCAATGAAAGAACTGTCAAAGTGAGGCTATTCACTATGTCGTTGGTATAACATATCATAGAGTAATCGAATGCAACGAAGGAGAAAGTGAATAGTCCCTATGTTGGTGTCTAAAGTTGACTACTGATGAGGTGTGGGGGCCGAAAATAATCGCGTTTCTTTCATCAAGTAAATAGAACCAACTCTAAACATTAATCAGTTGAAATAAACACAAATTAAGCAGCACGTAGTCATGCAGGCGTTGACGATTCCGTCATTGGAACCAGTTTTTGCTATGTCATTAGAGGAGATAGTGTGCTTGAAGCAATATAGAGAAACACCTCAGACTAAATGGTCGTCCGATATATTGCCGAAATTAATAGACAGAATAGAAGACATAGAAGAAATATCAAGCCAACATGGCGAACGATATAGTAAAAGGCTTCAGGGTATTGATCTTCCGCAGTCAATAAACAAGATGAAGGATAAGATCGTTAATCATTTGAGACGTGTATTTCCTGACAAACCACCTTTTACTATTCAGCGAGTGGCAGAAATTGTATTGCATCCTGAAAAGGAGGGATACGTACTTTCAAATAACGTACAAGTGTTGAAATATTTCAATTCACTTTCTAAGTTGGTATTGGTTGCATCCTCTACATTTGATTATCCCGAAGTAACATTTGTGAATCCCACGCTTGAAGGCTGTAAGGCCACGAATCCACCTTCTAACCAGTCAGTACAAACAATTACCCTAGTGGAAATACCGTGGTTGAAACATGAAAGCCCAAGTCGGGAAAATATATCTGATGGAAATAATCTGGTGCTAGACCCTATGCTCATTTCACCCCCACCGGCGAACCAAGAGGATAATATTACAGCACGAAAAAGTCCAGAAAATGGTGAAATTAAAGAGACACATATACCCGAGTCATCAAAATCGCCTTCAAGACGTAGAAGAGAAAAAGATACCAATGAAACATATTTTGAGCTGGCGGAAGAATATGCCGCAAAACGAGCACGAACAGATGATAAACCGAGTCCATGTAAAACAAGACGAAATGAATCAGATGATAATGAAGACAAAATGGATATATCTAATAGTACCCTTGAGGAAATAACTCCAAATACTAATGATACACCAAAAAATTTACAGAATAATAATTCGGATCCATTAAGCGAAGATTATGCTAATACAACTGAAAGCGAAACGGTATTGGCTAACAAAGATCGCGATATAGATAATGAAAACAAAATGGATATAAGTTCTGAAAATATAATCGTCAGTGACGAGGAACCGCTTGTATATTAATGTTTATATGATTACTGTATATTAATTTATTGTTAAGGAGTGTTGTCACCACCTGCATCATTCCAGGGAGAACTTCTTACACATTTATTTACTTGCATGTACTTAAAATTACAAGGGAGATCTAGACCTGCTTCTTCTTGGATCGTCCCAGGATCTTTCCCTATACTCCGACCTTGGTTGATACGAATCAGTACTGGAATATCTACCTCGATCTTCTCTATTGGCATCGCCTGGAACATAACTGCTTCTTTCACCATTGTTTGGATAGTGGCCACCTCTGCGACCACGCAAGGAATATCCACCTCTTCTAGGGGGAGGATCGTAGCCATTTCTTGGTGGGTAAGCTCCATACGGTCTTGGTCCAGTCCCATTATAACCGTATCCGCCTCTTCCTCTTCCATTATATGTAGGTCCACCGTAACCACGTCTATAGCCACCACGCCCGCGTCCAAACTTTGGATGATGATGTCTTTGATTGTAACGTGGCATGAAATCACCGGCCAATAAAACATGATTCGCCAAAACATCGGCACCTTTATTCTCGTATCCAATTCTCCATTTACCGTTTTTTGGTCCTTTATCCTCTTCATAAATCCATTGGTTGATAGCTTTCACAGGTATGAAGTCAACATATAAAGGTTTTCGCTCTACTAAGAATTTACTAGGAGAAGAAGGTTGTGGTAAAGACTCCTTATCATCAGTTTCTTCATATTCCTGTAATCGCTTCTCGTATTTCTCTTTCTCACGACGGTCATATTCTTCCTTTAATTTTAAGTCTTCTTCTTCTGGTGGGTATATAGTTCCATTCAACCTATCTCTAATATACTTGGCTCCTTCCTCCCTGTCAACGAGCACTATACCATGTGTTCTCGTTCTGTTTAACCATGCCCTTTCAATTATATTATCACCCCCAGCCGACGCCAATTCTTTTAAGTAATTTTGGAAGTCAATTGCATTTATAGGTCGACGTAAGTTACCAATAAATAATGCCCTCGTAAGATTAAAAGCTGGCTCATCTCTTCTTTCATAAACTACCTCTTCCTGTGGTTCTAATTCATTTGGAGTTTGCAAGCCATGATGGTCAATTGGCTTTTTTTCAAGTTCCATGTTTTCTTCTTCGGGTTCGTCGTTGAACTCCGGCCTTCTTTCGTAATTGATATCTTCAGTATCACTCATTATTCTATTGGAATGCCACTAATTACAGTTACTTGGAAATTGTTCAATTTCGTTATCACTTGAGAATAATATTGTAGTATCGTGTATAATTCAAAAATTACAATCACTCCAAGAAGGAATACACCATCATCTATAAATCATTAATTAAATGTCATATATACAAAAGTTTGCTAGTGGAGTCTACTGGCATAACAGGAAACTAATACAAATGCGTTAAAAGGTAATTTTTGGGTAAAAATAACATAAGTTGCAAAATAACGGGGACTGTGACAACAGAAAGTGCATATATGCTTAACGTCCTTAACTGTTCCAGATGCTTTTGACTAATTCAAATAACCCGTTGCTATCTGTTTCTAAAAGGTAGACCCCATACATACCGACGAATGTACCTAAAGTTAATAATTTGGTTGCAATACTATACCATATTCCGTATACCCTTTTTGGTATATAGTCAATAATACATGATTTGAAACCTGTGTGACAGTGGAACAATAAAGCTATTGAGAAAATTGAATCGATCATAGGGTGCTCAACTCCTCCGATGAATGGTGTCATTGCTAATGGCACCATTCCGATTGCAATAGCACGCTCATAAGTCCAGTGGTAACCACCTTCATAAAATGAAGCATCTGGTGGTCTATATGGATCATTGACAGTTCCAACAACGTAACCTGGCGGTTGCTCTATTTTCTTAAATTTTGAAAAATCGGGTTTCAATGAGAGGTATTTCACCATTGATGATGACTTTATAGTGGAACGAGATCTGATAATGGAAAGTGCCGCCGGCGAAGGGCGAAAATTTTGAAGCATTTTTATGAGTGTCAATAACAATAAATCAACTGATCTTAGATTAGTTTGTATACTAAGTAGATGTTTAGTTGGCCAGTTGAAAATGATTAATAAAAAAATTCATTAAAAATCGACGCGGGCTACATAACCAAAAGATATACAGAGGCCGGAGACGTCAAATGAACAGATAACACCATGTTAATGGACGTGAATAGCACTTTCTGGGTAACTATAGAGAGGATGAGTCTCACCGAGCTCGAACTGATCTAAAAAGAATGGGTTGAGTATTGACAGCAATCATGTACAGAAAATTTATTTAGTTTGATCTATTTACATTATGAACAAGAAGAAATGAACGTCCTTAGTTCTCGACTACCAAGAAGCCTTAGTCACACCTGGGATTAATCCTGCTCTGGCTCTGTCTCTGAATGCGGTCTATAGTTGTTAGTATATTCTCATTTGAAATTAGGGACGAAAGAATCGATCCTGGATGCATACACCACAGAAAGTCTTATGAAGGCTTACCACAGCAGTTAGATGCTGTAGATGTCTCCCGAAGATGGTTCTGTCATGTTCACCCCACTAAGTGAAACTTACTCTGTTGAGTTTGAAGTCGGTAAGCACCGACTTGGCATGTCCGGAAGCAACACATCTGTTCTTGATTTGACTGTACGATGTGTATTTTGGCATAGCAGTCAATTGTAGTTGTGCCTCCAATCTGACTCTAGGCAGTAATTCTGTGTTTCTGGCAATATATCTTAATGCGTTTCTTGTAACCTCATGTTCGGCATACTGTAATCTTTTAAATTGATCCTTGATCACTCTACCATTCACATAACAGTGTTTTGGGAGTTCAAACTGAACTGGGAATCTGAAAGGCATTTTCTATGCTTAGCCTGCTAATATGTCAAACAGCAGTATCTTTAATTCGCTAAACAGTTCATTATGAGAATGTTGAAAAGTGAAAAAATCATTGGTTTCAAATTTACGCGTATAACGGCACACTTCAAAACGTCCGTAATCGGTGATTGCAACGTAAATAGGGGACTAATTCATGATTGATTTTAAACTAAGTAGACTGTAGAACATGTTCACTGGATTAGTTGAACAAGTAGGTACGGTACTTGAATATAAGGACCAAGATACAACAATTTCGGGAGGTAATGGTGTTTCAATGATTATTGGAGATTGCTCATCGATCTTGACCGATGTTCATTTAGGAGACTCGATTTGCACAAACGGAGTATGCTTGACAGTCACTGAGTTCAACAAGGAACAGACTCAATTTAAAGTGGGTATTGCACCCGAGACGTTGAGAAGGTCTAATCTTGGGGACTTGAAGGTGAACAGTAAGGTCAATTTGGAAAGGGCCGTCACTAGCGACGTTCGCATGGGTGGGCATGTTGTACAGGGACATGTGGATACCGTAGCCGAGGTCACCAAGAGAGTGGCTGACGGTAATGCCATTACTTTTACTTTCAGGTTGAGGAATAAGGAGTACATGAACTATATAGTGGAAAAAGGGTTCATTGCCATCGACGGTACTTCGTTGACAGTAACAGACGTTAACGACGAAATGAGCGAATTTTCTACGATGATAGTCAGCTACACACAAGAGAAGGTGATCATGCCTATGAAACAGGACGGAGATACCGTCAATATTGAAGTAGACTTGACTGGTAAGTTAATCGAGAAACAGATCGATGTTAATTTGACCAGCCAGATCGAAAACGAAAATAGTGCTTTAAGCAGATTAATTTCTTCTATGATTGACAAGAAGCTTTCGCAAATTAATAGATAGTCGAATCGATTATATCGGAGCAGTAAAATACAATATATATCCATATCAACGTAAAACACTACTTGTAGTCTTGATACTAGTCAATTATCGGTGAGCGCACATCATTCTTGCAACGATTACTCGGATGGCAAACTGGCCTATGTTGATAGGTGTGATATACATTGATAGCTCTAAGTTTATTTAACTATTGACTGTTTTTACATAGGCACCAATTTAATCATTCGATATTAGTCATTTCAATCTTATTTGATATTTACGTACAGAAATAACTATATTGAAATTTTTTTTCGTCTACTTTAATTCAAACATAGATTAATCATTGAATCATGGATATTATTTTAGGTATTAGAGTACAAGACTCTACTATCATTGCTACATCAAAGGCAGCCACTAGAGGTATTTCAGTTTTGAAAGATACAGATGATAAGACTCGTAAATTGAATACCCATAACTTGGTTGCGTTCACTGGTGAAGCTGGTGATACTGTTCAATTTGCAGAATATATTCAAGCTAACATTCAATTGCATACCATGCGTGAAAACGACATTGAGTTGAGCCCTAAGGCGACAGCTTCGTTTGTCAGAAATCAATTGGCTACGTCTATCAGATCCCGTAAACCATACCAAGTGAATGTATTGATCGGTGGTTATGATGTGAAAACCAATCAACCAAGCTTGAATTGGATAGACTATTTGGGAACGCAAGTGGAGTTACCTTATGCAGCCCATGGATATGCTGCATTTTATTGTACTTCCTTGTTGGATAGACACTACAGAAAAGATATGAAATTTGAAGAAGGGTTGGAATTATTAAGAGCATGTTTAAAGGAATTAGAAACTAGAATGCCAATTGATTTCAAAGGTTGCTATATTAAAGTTGTTGATAAGAAAGGTATTAAAGTAGTTGAATAGCTGACTAAACATCGGCACTATCAAATGGACGTATGCTGAAAAATACGTACTATTAAATTTCGTTATAGAAACATGAAACTATATCTCCAGGTACTAAGTTTTTATTTCCCAGTATTCGTATATACAATAATCAGAGTAATGAACTGCTATGATACACTTTAACGTTAAATTGTAGATCTCTGTTGATTATGTTTTTGTGTCACTATGATAAGTAGTTGAAAGAGATGAACTTGCAAAAAAATTTATATTGCACAGTCAACACAGAAATAATCAATAAATGTCGCTGGATATTAGGGATAGGAGCAAATTACGGCTTAGTAGATTATCTAGTTCTGTCGTAAAACATTTAGGAGTTCCAGATAACGACTTAACTTTATCAAAGTTTGTAACAAATTTATATGAGCAATCCAATACAAAAAGTAATGCAGATCGAAATTCTAGACTAAATGGCTTCATAGAAATTTTGAAGAACAATGGTGCTGCAGAGTTTCCACCTGAATTCATAAATGAATCTTTTCTGATAATCGATGAATGCTTGTATCAAGGGCTTATTAAGGTAGAGCAGATAGATAAATTACCAAATGAAAGAGACGAAAAAAATTCAAAAATATTTAAAAGTTTAAACATTCCTGATGAACCGATACGATGGACAGAAGATGATATTGCCAATGAATCCAAATCTAAATATATCCTGAACGAAGATAATACGAACACAGTGTTAAATATCAAACAAGAGCACAGTCAGAATTTAAAACACGAAAGGAATTATACATCACAAGAACCAATCATAGTAGGAAATATCTATAAAGGATATGTCAGCAATATAACTACTTATGGTGCATTTATAAGATTGAACAACCCAAGATCTTTTCAATCTGGTTTATGTCATATATCACAAATTTCATATGACGGAAAAACAAGAATTCAAAATCCTTCAGAGGTATTAAAATTAAACAAAACGATCTTTGTAAAGGTCACAGAGATTCAAAAGCAACAATCTAACAATAATAGAAGAATTCCTAGAGAAAAGATTAGCTTATCGATGAGAGGCATAGATCAAGCTACGGGGTTAGACAAGAGTGAAGAAATCGCCAGAAATATAGAAGACAAAAGAGAAGGAAGAGTGAGAAACATAGATGAACCATACAATCAACCAAATCGAGGTGTGAAAAGGAGATTGACGTCGCCAGAAAGGTGGGAAATAAGACAATTAATTGCATCAGGGGCGATGTCCCTGGAAGACTATCCTGAATTATTACGAGATGAAGACCCCAATGACGCTTTCAGAGATGATATGAATAATGAAAATAATAATGATGAAGATTTAGAAATTAATATAGAATTAAATCACGACGAGCCTGCATTCTTGAAAGGTCAAACTCAAAGTTCAGTTGAATTGGCTCCAGTTAAAATTGTAAAAAATCCGGAGGGGTCGTTAAGTAGAGCTGCAATGAATGGTTCGAAGTTAGCAAAGGATATTAAAGAAGAACGTTTAAAAGAACAACGAGAAAAGGAAAAACAAACAAGACAAGAAAAAGCCAAAAGTAAAGACTTGCAGGATCCCTTGGGAAGAATTAATGACCCTCAGATATTGGATAAAAGCGAAATGACCCAGAACTTCATATCGGAATGGAAAAAGTTACAAACAGATAAGAACATTTCGTATGGGAAAAGGACAAATCTCTCAATAAAAGAACAAAGAGAATCACTTCCGATATTCTCGATGAGATCAGATTTAGTTAGAGCCGTCAACGAAAACTCATTTATTGTAATTGTTGGTGAAACAGGGTCAGGTAAAACTACTCAAATTGTACAATATTTAGCCGAAGAAGGTTTAGATAAAGTTGAAGGAGAACAAAAAATTATTGGTTGTACACAACCTAGAAGAGTCGCGGCTGTTTCTGTTGCGAAGAGGGTTGCAGAAGAATATGGCTGCAAAGTTGGAGAAGATGTAGGGTATACAATTCGATTCGAAGATAAAACGAGTAAAGAAACAAGGATGAAATATATGACAGATGGTATGCTTCAAAGAGAAGCATTAAATGATCCACTCATGAGCCGATATTCAGTTATTATGTTGGATGAAGCTCACGAAAGAACCATTGCAACTGATGTTCTTTTCACATTATTAAAAAAGGCGGTTACCAATAATCCAAATTTAAAAATTATTATTACCTCTGCAACTCTTGACTCGAAGAAATTTTCAAATTATTTCAACCACTGTCCAATTATAAGGATTCCAGGACGTACATATCCAGTTGATATACTTTACACGAGAGAACCGGAAATGGACTATTTATCATCTGCTTTAGACTCAATCATTCAGATTCATATATCCGAACCAGAGGGTGATATTTTGGTCTTTTTAACTGGTCAAGAAGAGATTGACACAAGCTGTGAAGCCCTTTATGAACGAATGAAAGTGTTAGGAGATACAGTACCCGAGTTAATTATCTTGCCAGTGTATTCAGCATTACCATCGGAAATGCAGAGTAGGATATTCGAACCAACTCCGCCAAGTTCGAGAAAGGTTATTCTTGCTACAAATATTGCGGAAACATCGATCACTATTGATGGTATCTACTACGTCGTTGATCCCGGTTTTGTGAAAATCAATGCATACGATTCTAAATTGGGTATGGATTCATTAACCATTTCCCCAATTTCTCAGGCGCAAGCCAACCAGAGAAGTGGTAGAGCAGGAAGAACAGGACCAGGGAAGTGTTATAGATTGTATACAGAGAGTGCTTTCAGAACTGAAATGTTACCTAATACAATTCCTGAAATTCAGAGGCAAAATTTGTCACATACCATTTTAATGTTGAAAGCCATGGGAATTAACGATTTATTAAATTTCGAATTTATGGATCCTCCGCCAACAAATACAATGTTAAATGCATTACAGGATTTATATACATTATCTGCTTTAGATGACAATGGATATTTAACAAAATTAGGCAGAAAAATGGCAGAATTTCCTATGGAACCTGCTATGGCGAAGACGTTGATAATCTCGGTTGACTTTGGGTGTTCAGATGAAATATTAACAATAGTAGCGATGCTTTCGGTTCAGACCGTATTCTATAGACCCAAGGAAAAACAAAAACAAGCAGATCAAAAAAAATATCGTTTTCATCATCAGTTCGGTGATCATTTAACTCTCTTGAATGTTTATAGGTCGTGGTGCCTAAATGGATACAATAAGCAATGGTGTATCGAAAACTATATACAAGAGAGAAGCATGAAAAGAGCTCAAGAAGTAAGAAAACAATTGGTATTGATTATGTCAAAATACAGGCATCCAATAATTTCATGCGGACCCAATTTCGATAAGATCAGAAAGGCATTATGTGCTGGCTTCTTCAAACACTCATCCAAGCGGGATCCTCAAGAGGGTTATAAAACTATAGTTGAGCAAACCCCGGTTTATTTGCATCCATCCTCTGCATTGTTTGGTAAAAACCCAGATTATGTTATTTATCATACTCTATTATTGACTTCGAAAGAATACATGCACTGTGTAACAGTTATTGATGCTAAGTGGTTATTGGAGCTTGCTCCAACCTTTTTCAAACAGACGGATCCATCAAAGCTCTCTGAGAAGAGAAAAAACGATAAGATTGTTCCCTTATTTGATAAATTTTCTAAAGATAAAGATTCTTGGAGATTGAGTAGCCAGGCATCGATTAAAAAGAGAGCTCTTGGTAATAATTAATACCAATTTATAAATAAATTTATTATTGTAATTTCAATTGAATTGTCTAATTCACATGTACAGAGAATGTCAAAAAAGTAAATTTTATATAGGAAATTCCGATTAGCTAAAAATGGCTCCGCGTAAAAAAGGTATATTTAAACCTTTTCTTTCTCTTAAGTGGCTTTAGATTTTTATGCATATACTGAACATTGATAGTTTGCTTCCTAGCAACGATGAATGATGCTATAGATTTTATTAATGATAAAGATTCTCAAGCCAGTACATCGTCTAAATCCGCATCCTCCTTGGCTAAATCAGTCAGCAGAAATTGTATGACTGGCTCAATACCAGAGGCTATTAATGATGGTTCGAGCATATTGGAGTGTAGTCCATTAGAAACAGACGGTAGAGGAAGCTTTGTTGATATGGCAGGTAGGAAGATAATTCTTAAGGGCATTAATGTTGACGGTGCACTGAAGTTACCATGTACACCTAACTTACCAAGTTACGCTGGTGATGCAAGTGATCCTAATAATATATTTTTTGACGGTGATAAGGTACTGTTTGTTGGAAGACCATTCCCTCTTGAGGAAGCAGAAATGCACTTTGAGAGAATAAAATCTTGGGGATATAACACTATTAGATATTTGATCACCTGGGAGGCATTGGAACATTCGGGGCCTTGCAAATATGATGACGAGTTTATTGCATATACCATTGAAATACTTCGAATAATTAATAAAGTAGGGGGCCTCTACGTTTTTCTAGAGACACATCAAGATGTGTGGTCCAGGTTCTGCGGTGGTAGTGGTGCACCAATGTGGACTTTGCATGCAGCCGGTCTTCAGCCAAATAGATTTGCAGTTACTGAAGCAGCAATTCTTCATAATGAAACAAGGTTTCATAGAAAATTAAACCCAGACAACTATGATAGAATGGCATGGACGACAAACTATAAAAGATTAGCAGCTTTGGTAATGTTTACAGTATTCTTTTCAGGCGAAAACTTCTTTCCTAATTGCAAAATTAATGAAGAAAATATCCAGTCGTACCTACAAAGACATTACTTCAATTCAATCAGATATTTCTGGAAGATCGTTACTAAGGCAGTGCCTGAAATGCTTGAGAATGGAAGCTTAATTGGATTTGAACTGATGAACGAGCCGAGTTGCGGTTTGTTAGGCTATCGAGATATTGAATCGTTACCTGCGAGCCAGCAGCTTCGCGTTGGGACTACACCGACTGTTTTTCAAACTATGAAATTAGGAATGGGGTTCACATGTAAAGTAGATGTTTATAAGATTTCAGTTACAGGACCTCAAAAGAATGGTTTTAAAGTTGTCGATCCTAAAGGAGAACGTGCATGGTTGACACCAGCAGAATCCAATTATATTGACAATAAATATAATTGGAAACGAGATCCTAATTGGATCATTGGTGAGTGTCTATTCGCACAACATGGGATATGGACGTGGGATAAAGCTATTGATTTCAACCAGTTAAAAAACCAGTCAGAATATAAGAAGTTATACATAAGTGACAATAAATGCAAAGTAAAAATTCCAAATTATTTTAGCAAAATACACAAGAACCACAACTTCAATGGGAGGAGTATTAAAAACATCGATTTGGAATATTTCTGCAATAATAATTTTGTGGACTTTTATATTTCGTTTAAAAATGTTATTAGAACCATTACTCCAGATTCCTTCTTACTAATTGAACCACCAGTTCTTGAAATTCCTCCTAAATTAAAAGGTGATCGTCGTCATATTATTGATTCAAAGACAGTCTATGCACCACATTACTACGATGGTATGTCATTATTGTTTAAAACATGGAATGCTAATTACAACGTTGATACATTAGGGATTATGCGAGGTCGATATTATAATCCTGTAATGGGGATTGTTTTCGGTGAAAAATCAATTAGAAATTGCATTAAGAAACAGTTTTTAGAAATGAGGAGAGAGTGCGAAGAGCATTTAGGTTCCATACCAATATTAATGTCTGAAACAGGTATGCCTTTTGATATGGATGAAAAAAAAGCATATCTCTGTGGTAAATTCCATTCACAAACATCAGCATTGGATGCCATTTCGAATGCCTTGGAGGGCCTGAATATGTCTCACACATATTGGTGCTATACAAGCATTAATTGTCATAAGTGGGGAGATCGTTGGAATAACGAAGATTTCTCCTTTTGGTCACCAGAAGATAGAGTAAGTTCCTCAGATGATACAGACACCAGTAACGACTCGACATCTGATACGCCCAATTCTACTAGAAGAGCACTGCCTACAGGTAATCATATGTCATCTTTGAGGTCATCGACTCGTAAACTTAGTGAATCTATGTTGAAATCAAAGCTTCGTCGCCAAAGCATGAAACTTACGGACACTGTCAGTAATGGCATCTCAAAAATAGATCTTAAAGGGAATAACAATAATAATTCAGATACTAATGAAAATTATAATAATGATGAAAATAATAATGACAAAAAAATGACTACAGACAATGGTAGTCCTTACCTTGATCAAAATGATAATAAGGATCAGGTTAACCTGACAAAGTTTAATAGTAGCTTTTCATTTGATAAACGCAAAGAATTTGATACATCAGACGTTCAATCGATACAGTCATCTACACTAATCGATTCTAACAGTGGTAATGTTAAACATAAGCATTATAACAATTGTTATTCATCACCTGATGGAGTTCGGGCTGTCAGTGCAGTTATTAGACCATACGTTGTCGCCACAAATGGAACTATTATAACTAATGAATTTAATATGAAAGCTTGTAAATTCTCATTAACCATTAGTAGACCGGAGAAGCAGAATATAGATACGCCGACAATTATTTTTGTTCCCAAATGGCATTACCCATATCTTAATTACGGTGATATAGACATAACTTCAGGTTTCGTGAAATATAATGCTCGCTTGCAATATTTAGAGTGGTTTCATGAAGACACGAGTTCTGAAAGCACGGCAGTAAACAAAATTATTAATGAAGAATCTATAACTATTAAGAATTACAGTGGTAGCTTGGAAGCACCAGAACATTGTGGAAATATATTAGTTGATAGTGGTTGTCCTATTTCTTAGAGCGTACAATCATTCAGCCACATTATTGTTAAATTCACAAATCACATATTTATATTTAAACCTGCGCTATGTCTAATACATTGTAATGATTTTCTATCAGATTGTTATCATATTCAGCATAAAAGTTTAATTATGAATGAGATTGTTAATAAATATTTGTAGTATATATCCAGATTGCATTCATTTATTATGAGTGTTAATCCATCATTTTTAAAATTCCAATGAATCGTCTTCTCTGTCCCGCTTGGTATTCACACCTTTCAATTCGTCTTTCAATAAACTATTAATGAATTTGGCAAAGTAGTCTACATAAGGCTTTAAACTGGTCTTCTCAAAATCTAAGATTCTTCTATCATCAGATTCACCTTCTGAAGCGCCTTGTTGCTTTGAACCATCCTTAATTCGTTTAGTTTCCCAAACTTCGAGTTCAGTTTGTAGCAAGCTCAAGTTGGGCGCATTAGTTGGATTAAAACCATATGAATCATCATCTTTGTTGTCTGTCAAATTTTCTAAAGGATTAAATGGTACACAAACATTCCCAGTTCCAGGATGTATACAGAAGGGTGATTTTAACAAGTGAATTAGCTGCTTAGAAACTTCAATGTCTAATCTTGGATACATGTAATATACAATAATCTCCTTCTTAGCTTCGTTCAATTGGTTCACTTGATTTTGATGTTTCAATGTCTTCTTGGCAACTATATTAATGTCTTCCCATTTTGACTTTGATGTAGATACAGTACGTTGCTCTTTCCACTTTTGACGTAATTCTTCTTGTAATGATATATCAGGTATGAAAGCTAACAATTCCTCAGTCTTTTCAAATTTTTTAGAATCATTTTGTGAGTCTGCACTTGTGAACCATGGATCTTGTTCTTCTAGTATTATATTAACAAACTCTTGTTTTAAAATATTAAATGACCTTTCGATATGGGGATGAAACGGCTTTTTCAAGTTCAACTGCTTCTTACCAGATTTGGCTTGTTTGCTGCCTAAAACGTCTAAATATTCAACGATAGATTTACGTGTTATTTCGTCTAGTGTGCGTGCGATACTATCACTAACCCAACAATGGGCACCTCTTCTACCTGAGAAAACCCAAATTAAATGCTTGAAACCAAAGTCTTCCTTTAGAGCTTGGTCAATGATTTTGGAGGCCACCTGAATAAATTTCCAGCACTTTTTGCAAATATCTGTTCCAGAGCAACAAGTTCTGATATCATCATAATCAGTTAAATCGATATCAAATACCAATTCTTTACTTAATGGTTTTAAGGCCAGTTTTGGCAAATTCTTACGTTCTCGTGGGTTCACGGAATAAACAGCACCAACTTCAAAACGAGTCGGGTTAGCCTTAACAACAGACTTTTTGAATTCGTCAAGTGTTGTAAAAGAATTATATCGCTGATAAGCTCCAGATCTGTATTCGTATGCAAACTCTCTCATAGTGAAATCCTTAGTTGGCTTCGGTGAGTGGTTTAGCCATTGAAAAACATACCTAAAGGGTAATAATCTTTCATAATAAAATAGCATATCTGATGAAGAAGGCTTTTTAGCTCCACTGTGTGTGACTTCTGCAACATCATTTGTAATTATTTCTTCTTCACCTAAAAAGGTTCTCAACACAGGATCAGATGCTACTGGCGTTATTTCCTCCACTGTCATTTCTTTTATGTCTTTAACCATAATCATGCTTAATATTTAAGTCTAGATATGATTTACATAATTTAATCGCGTAAATTACGCGTAATTAAATACATCACGTGTTTATGGATCTATTCTTGTTATTCAATATTACTATACAAATATATTATATAAATGACAAAGGAAGTCCATTGGTTTATTGCTGAGTCACGAAAATCAATGAAGCTCCTTCATCACCAGCGGTTATTAGTTTGTTACCATTTTCCAAAACAATGAAATCTAAAACACCCATGTTATGCCCGACACCAACAAATATCTCTTCACCTGTTCTTGCATCCCATTTATATATCTTACCATTCATCGAAGAACCAATCAAATACGGAGTTCCATCTACAAACTCCAATTTCGTTATGGTATCATCTATTTTGACGGATTTACGTAATCTCCATTGCAAGGTGTCAAACAACAATAAATCACCAGACACCAAACCTACCGCTAATAAATTAATCAGTGATGCGGTACACCAGGACAATGCTTCGATAGATAACTCGGCTTCGTCCTCTGCATTTTCGAGAGTTCTGACAGTATGAACAATTTTACCGGAATCGTTATTTATTATGGCCAATTGACCATCACGTCCACCTATGGCGATGACGTTCTTATGAGCTTTAAGTGAGACCCATGGACTTTCAACACCTTTGAAATCATCATATGGTTGTAATCTATAATTTACGGCACCGGTGAAACAATTCCAGTTAACGACAGTACCGTCTTCGGAAATTGATACCAACGACAATTCGTCCTCTCCTTTATCAGTATTTACGAACATACCCCCATTACACTCCAATGAGTGAGAGAATCCAGACATCAATTGGACGAGAGAGTTGCTGGATTCATCAATTTGGTAACACCATACAGATCCGTCATTAGCTCCGAATGCAAAATAAGGTAAACTTGGATGAACCGTGATCCATAAGATTTCTTCAACTTCTTCCAAATCAGCAAACTTGGTCCATTTTTGACCGTTCTTAGTCGATTTGTGAACTTGGATAAAGCCGTTCATATCTCCTGTGACAGCGTACTTCCCGTCACTTGTAAATCCACCTGAGATAACTGACTCCTTATGTCCCTGTAACTCACCAACAAAACGTGGTGGTTGAGTATGTGTAGTCCACATAAATGCGGTATTGTCACCGCCTCCAGTTACAACCATTGGTAATGATGGGTGCTTAAAAATGGTGAAAATCGAGTCCTTATGTTGGTCAAAATAAGCCCATGAATTGTTTGACATGTCTATTTCTAAGGTATCGCTATCATCTTCACCAACAACTTCCATATCAGCATCCTCTTCTTCCACTGGAGCTGGACCATTTGGGTCATCTTCTGGAACTTCTTCGTCAACTTCATTAATATTTAAGTATTCCTCTTCCTCAACGTGATTCAGGCCTGTTTGCTCTGAATGTTCATCCGTCATTATTACTAACTATTCAAATTAAAAGCTTCGAAAACTAACGTATACAAGAAATGAAATTACCCAATTATTTAAACCAATTGTTAATTAAGGTAATAGCAAAAGAGGGTATTAATAATCGTTAGATACTACCGATGAGTTCTGAAAAATTTCAGTATATAGCACTATATGCACTCTATATCAATTTTCATAAGTTTTCTGCCACAACACCTTTTTTATAATCATGGAACGAGACCAACCTGAATTGCTAAGCTGGAGGGTTTTAAAGGTTTCAATCGATTGTCTATAGAATATAGCAAGGTTTTAATATTGGTATTATCAGTTGTTTTCAATTTGCTCGCCTATCTTCATTGAAATATAATATAAAAAGCTGAAGTGGATGCAATAATTCACACATATTTTCAAACCAATAATTTACAAAGTACACATATATTGAGATACTAATATGTTAGACTGGGCATCTACATTTCCGGGCTATACACAATTATTAACAACTGCCAAAAAGGTGTTTGGAAGAATCATCCAAACCGGGCCTACCCCGAGGCACGTAGGAATTATTATGGATGGAAACAGGAGATACGCTAAAACTTACAAAATTGAACTCAAAGAAGGACATAATTTGGGATTCGAGAGCATGGCAAATATATTGGAATTATTATACGAATCAGGAGTTGAATGTGCTACCGTGTATGCATTTTCAATTGAAAATTTCAAACGACTGAGCTATGAGGTGAACTGGTTGATGGACCTAGCTAAGCTGAAGTTCATACAAATAAGTCAAAACGGCGAATTGTGTGAGCAATATGGTATCAAGATAAAAATCTTAGGAAGTATCGAATTGTTACCATCTGATGTATACACCATCTTGAAGGAAACCGAAGAAATTACCAAAGATAATACAAGAGCAGTTTTGAATATTTGCTTCCCATACACATCAAGAGACGAGATTACCAACACTATCAAAACCGTTGTAAGCGAGTCGGTAAATAAAAACGACTTTATTGTCGACGAGAACACTATTGACAGATTCTTATATACTGCAAATTCACCTCCATTAGATATTTTACTACGTACGTCAGGCACATTTAGGCTATCTGATTTCTTGTTATGGCAATGCGTATCCTCGTCGTGTTCAATCGTTTTCGTTGATAAATTATGGCCGGAATTCAGTCCTTGGGATATGTGCAAAGTATTAACTAACTGGAGTTTTAACACGTACTGGTACGGAAATGGTAGTGGATATTCAACTTTAAATAGGAATATCCGTAAGAACACATACAAACTCCAACCTGATATCGAAAAGGGCAAACTCGTGCCAATCATTAATTCGAAGGGTGCTAGTGGGTTCGAGAGATATACCTCCGAATACGACGACGACGATGAAATTAGTGACGAATATCAGAGTGATGATGAAAATAGTGATGTCAGGGACGAATCTGATACGGTCACATCAGAAAACGAACCGGATTGGAAGAAACTCAATAAACTTTAACTTACAAGCCTTTTATACGAATAATTAATAATGCATTTGAGAATTGTAATGTAGAAATATATACATTAGCTAAGTTATTGCTATCAGGTTATATATGGTACCATATCTATCTACTTATCTGCTAAAGTCTATCAGGTTAGCTTATAATTCGTAGTTATCACGTGGTCCAACATTGACTCATTGACTTATATTGATGCACGTCGAGCAGACTTCAATCCTTTGATAAAGAATTTTCCAGCTATTAATATTTCCTTGAGTTATAAACTAATTGGCATTATAATATGGACTTAGTAAATCATTTACCAGACCGTTTGTTGTTTGCCGTTCCAAAAAGTATGTTGTCATAAAGTACGAAAAAATAATTGGGCTTGATTGACACACAACAAATACTAACAAGATTCAGAGGGCCGTTTATATGAAAAATGTTGTAATCTATTGAAAGGTGTCGATATTCAATTCAGACGATCCAATAGATTAGATATTGCTATATCTACGAACTTACCAATAGCATTGATCTTCTTGCCAGCAGCAGATATTCCAATTTTCGTTGGTGAAGGTAATTGTGATCTAGGTATTACTGGATTGGACCAAATTAAAGAAGCCGATATGTTTGATTCCATTGAAGATCTCTTGGATTTAAAATTTGGATCATGCAAGTTACAAATCCAAGTTCCTGCTGATGGAGAAGTTACCAATTCTGAGCAATTAGTTGGTAAGAAGATTGTTAGTTCATTCACTAAATTGAGTACGGATTTCTTTAAAACTTTAGAAAACACTGAAGATGATGCTATGCTATCCACTAATATAAAATATGTTGGTGGATCTGTTGAAGCATCCTGTGCGTTGGGTGTTGCAGATGCCATTGTTGATTTAGTCGAAAGTGGCGAGACCATGAAGGCTGCAGGTCTAAAGGCAATCGAAACCATTTTGCAAACTTCTGCTTACTTAATTTCATCTAAGAATCCAAAATTCCCCGAGTTGGTTGAAAAGATTCACCAAAGGTTTGAAGGTGTTATGGCTGCACAAAAATATGTTTTATGCAACTACAATGCACCGAGGTCAATTTTGAGTACTGTTTTACAAATCACTCCAGGTAGACGATCTGCGACTATTTCAGCTTTGGAAAAAAAAAGCGACGAAACCGAAGAGTGGGTAGCTGTTTCTTCGATGGTTGAAAAAAAGAGAATAAGTGACATTATGGATGACTTGAAAAAGGCAGGAGCATCGGATATTTTGGTGTTCGACATTGGTAACTGTAGAGTTTAACTTAAAAAAAAAAAGAATATTTATAATTTATAGAAATTTACGCTATAATAATGATCTAATTAATAGTTAGTTTGTCAACTGCTAAAAAAACTGCCCCACTTCTAGTCGACGTCATCAAGTCAATATATAGTTTATTCTCAAAAAATTCCTTAAACGATTTCAGAATTACCTCTCCAGCATAAATATAATCATCAATGTCATTATACACTTGGCATGAAAATCTAACATATACTTTGTTATTATTGACGCAAAATGGTGTGAAGGTGTTATATTTAAAACAGATGCTTTCTTCAAGGTAGAGCAAGCAGTGTTTTAAATCACCTTTATCAAAGTCATCAGTAAAGTATTGTTCCATTGGAATTTCTATATTTACCATTGCCGTGATAGCAGAATTATCATCATTATTTAAGTACGAGGTATTGGGCCAAACTTTTTTTGTGAAGAGTTCTATAACTTCATGACTTAATTCCTCACAATATTTCCGAATTACGAATTCACCACCACATATATGCTGTCTAAATTTGATAGCTTCATTGATTGTTGAGATATTTGCTTTGTTTGTTGTCCCAACAAACTGAAATGTGTCTATAAACCTCATTTCGTTTAGCGCATGGCTTTCCAAAACTTCATCATCATCTAAGTATGAATGAGATATAGGCATGGAATGTATTTTTCTATGATGCTTTGGATCGGCATATAGAACTGCACAACCTCTTTGAACAAAGAACCATTTATGCAAGTTTGTGACAAAAAAATCTGGCTTAAGGTCCTTCAACGACAATTCAACAAGTCCAATACCATGCGCACCGTCAATTAAAGATAAGACCTCATGTTCTTTGCACAATTCTGTGATTTGTACAAAGGGTAATTTTATGGCAGGTAACGAAGAAACAGTATCAAATAAACATAGTTTTGGTAGTTCCTTTTGAAAAACTAATTTAAATTTTTCTAGAATTTCATCACTAGTTAATGGAAAATCAAGTTCAATTACCACAAGCTTAATTCCAACCCTTTTTTCTAAAAACTTAACTGTATTTGCACAAGCTTTATATGTTGTAGAGGTTATTACAATCTTGTCATCCCTAGCAAATGGGTATGATCTCAAAACCGTATTAACTGCTAATGTGGCGTTTTCCAAAAGAGCCAAATTGTGATAGTCACAATTCAACAATTCCTTGTCTCCTAATAATTTCACAGCATTAATGTAATCTTCCCTATCATTGTATCTTAATGCTTTTTCAGGAAACAAATTTTGTTTCTCAATACTTTGAATATATGAATCAAAGATTGGATCAGGAGTTAATCCAAATGATCCATGATTGACATTGACAACATTCGGGTCTAATTTTGCAAAATACTTCTCTCTGAATTGCTTCCCGAAGGGAACTTTAGGTTCTGGCATTTCTTTTGAGATTGTACTAAAAGATGCTTAAAAGACTAATCGAAAAGTGTAATATCAATACTATTTAATGTGGTTATACGCAGTATTTTTATATTAAAAGTTTTTAATAGAGCGAGTCCAATATTCTTCAGACTGAAACTGAAAAATTCGGAGAAATATTTGTTAGTCAGCTTTGACTTGTGAACTTCCTCTTTATAAGCTTTGCTACTTGATATGTATTCTCTAGATACGACTAATCAATAGTAGGCGTATGTTTATCATTGAAAATGAATGTGCTTGTTCCATACATCTTATGTATTTGCTTTAAAGAAGTTTGCAATTAATCAAATTTTAAATATTTTCGAAAGACGACATTTACCACCAAATTTACTCATATAATGATTGAATAGCATCGCTTCATGAAGGAAATGTCACCTCTATAAAGAATGAAATTAAACTAGTCAGTATTTATAATGCTTCTGTTTATAGTTGCAAAAACAATGGTTATATAGATTATAATGGTAGATTCTTACATTTTTACGAACATCTTTTCGTGGTATTTTCAGATTTCTCTATCCTTCGATTAATTGAATCACGTATAACAATATTTACAACTACTTGTCAACAGGCACCAATCTATCTCCAGAAATCTTTAAAAAACTTAGATTATATTTTGAACTGTACACGACACCACCTTGCCACCAAAGTAAATCTCGATATTAGTTAAGGAAGAAGTGCTACTTGTAATCAAATAAAATTAACAAAACATGTCAAGAGAAGATCCATTAAAAGCTGAAAAGGATTTTTCGGCGACACTAGATGAACAATTTCCAATTATTGAGAAATCAACCAATTACAAGGCTGCAGTAGATAAATATTTAGTATTAGAAAAACAGACCAGACAATCATCAGATTTATCGTCATCTAAGAGAGTGTTAACTAAAATTGTTGAAACGTTAACTGATAACAATGATTGGGAATATTTAAATGACTTGATAACGTTGTTATCCAAAAAGCATGGACAATTGAAATCTTCTATCCAAACGTTGATTCAAAGCGTTATTGACAAATTAGAGTTATTAGATGAAAATAACAAGAAGCAATTGGAGTTAAAAATGAAGGTTATTGAAACCATAAGAACTGTAACCGATAAGAAGATCTTTGTTGAAGTTGAGAGAGCAGTTGTTTCCAAGGTTTTATCTGAGATCTACTTGAATAAGTTCCAAGATTTGGATAAGGCTATCGAAATCTTATGTGACTTACAAGTTGAGACATATTCATTAATGGCATTTGATACAAAAGTTGAGTATATTTTAGATCAAGTGAAGTTAAACTTACAAAAGAAAGATTATAATCAAGCCAAGATTTTAAGTCGTAAGATATTGCTTAAAACTTTAAAGAATTTTGACAAAGCTGAGTTATATAAAACGACTTATTTAAAATACCTTATTGAAATTAATGTTTTCGAAAAAGATTATATTTCCATTGTGAAGAATTTGTTGTTATTGGTTGAGATTCCGCTTGTCAAGGATAACAAATCGGAATTCCAAGAAGATTTGGTTTCAATCATTTATTACATTATATTATCGCCATACGATAATTATCAACTGGACTTAATTAACAAGATCAAAACCAATCCAATTTTTAGCAAAAATGTGGATGCTAAGATCTTCAAATTATTAGAAATCTTCACGACTAATGAGTTGATTCATTGGTCTAACATCGAATCATTATACAGAAACGATTACTTCAATAAGTCAATAATTTTTCAAGAGAATGAATCGAATTATGAAAATTTACAAAGGAGATGTATTGAACATAACTTAAGAGTCATAAACAAATATTACCAATACATCAAATTAGACAGATTATCATACTTGTTACAATTAACTAATCAACAACTGGAAACATATGTTTCCGAACTTGTTAACAAGGGAATGATATTCGCCAAGATCAATAGACCTCAAGGTATAGTCAAATTCGAAAAGCAAAATAATAATAGTGAAAATATTAATGACATGTTGAACGAATGGTGCTATGATGTCGATAAGTTATTAGAAGAAATTGATAGCATTGGTCACTTAATTAATAAAGAAGAAATGATGTACGGAATCAAACAACGTGCGTAAACTCTTTTTATAAGATAACAAATATATTATAATGAGAAATAATTCAGCGAAGTGTAGTAATATTCAAACAGGATACTATAAAACAAAACTTGTTGGTATTTAGGCGTAAATAAGTACGATAAAACTGGATATACAGATTACAAAAATCTGATTTCTTAATATTGATAGGCCAATTATTACTAAAAATTCTAAGAAGTGGCTATAGAAAATCATAAGCATTTCGTGCATTAGATAAAGAACCCAATAAAACCAAAAAGCAAGTTTAAATATTTGTATTCCAAAGTATTTGCACCCGACTTCTTTGATGAGGAAGAACCAGAGGAACCAGAGGAGTCAGAGGAGTCAGAAGACGATGACGATGAGCCAGAGGTCTTTGTTGACGAGGAGGACTTGGATGCGTTTTTCTTTCCGTTCTTATAGTCATCAGAATCATCAACATCATTGTTTCCATCAACACAAGCCCATTGTGTTGTAGCATCGAAACCGTTACCTTCAGGGTCAACCACAGCGTTAACATATTTTAATGCACCCTTGGGCGTGTCGGGAAGTTTATTGGTAGCCTTCCATTGTTTGTTAATCTTAGGGCATTTTGAGTGATCTAAATCAGATTGGTACTTACCATCACCCTTTGGGTTTTGGGTCTTAGCGAATTCAGACTTCAAGTTATCAAAATCATCGTTCGTTGTAACCGTAGAATTGTCATCGGAAATTTTGACCAAACCGTAGTCGGAAGTTTCCTCAGAGTATTCGTACACCAAACCACCAGAGAAAACCTTGGTCATCTTGTCAGAGTAGAGAGCTTCGACTTCAGTGAATGGTCTTGGGTGCGCCTTATTACAACCGTATTCAGATAAAAATAATGGAATGGAGTAGTTCGAGTATTCTTCAACCTTCTTTTCGTAACTACTTTTGTACGAAGAATGTCCACACCACGAGTAATCGTTAAATCCGAACATGTCAACCCTAGCCATCTCGTCGTCTCCACAGTTGAAAAAGTGTGCTGTTTCTAATCTGTTTTCTTCGATATCGGCCGCAGAGTATCCCACTGGGACTGAACGCAACTTCTTGTTCTTGATGAACGTCTTGATATCTCTGACCACTGCCTTCACGTATGTGGCTGCGCTCGTGGACTTGTCGTCGTTGACAACCTCGTTAGCGGCAAAGAATCCCAAAACGTTGTCGTACTCAGCCATATGATTTACACTGGCCAAAACTTCGTTCAAGTACATAGTGTTGTACGAGCACTTAGCGTCGTCTCTGGCTATGGAGGCGTGAGGGATGTTGACATCGATAATCACGTAGATGCCGGCATCCGCTAACATTTTCATGCAGTCATCGTGGTCTGCGGTATTATCGATCGAGTAAACTCTAAGCGTGTTGATTCCCAAGTCCTTAAAGTATTTAATATCTCTTTTGCATGTGTCCTCGTCTGCCAACGGATCAAACAAATCCGATGATCCTCCCGGTTGGTAGTCGAGCCCTCTGATGTAGAACCTTTCGTTGGACCCCTTCACAAAAAAGGCATTACCCTTGACTTCGATGGGATCAATGGCAAACGCCATACTGAGCATTCCCAATAAAAATAACACGGATTTCATCATCATAAACTTCGTATTTTAGTGGTGGCTTAATCAATGGCTTATGACCTTATTAAAACCTTAACAAAACGAGTGAATTTTCGAATATTTTTGTACAACAAGATGTTTTGTTGTCTAAAATATCAGCTAAAATTTAGATTATTTATGGCTTATTTATAAATGTTTATGAATATAAATATCTAAACATTCACCGTGTTGGTCTCGACACAGAATTTCACTTATTTTGTGTTGCATACAGAATGTTTACGTCCGCATTTTAAAATGCTGCATCTCAAAAAAGTTGCATTTATCGCATTGTTCCAGAAGGTGTCTAAATTGACCATAGAAGGCGACAACAGAGGCTAGAAACTGATTATATGGAAGACATAAGTATACAGGGGTCCGTGGTGGTACTGAGAGGATGGGATAAGCTGAGGTAAGTAGAGAATATAGAGTGTCTTAAAAAAGGGCTGTAGAAACGGATTTAACAGGTGCCGTTCAAAAAGTGGGACCTTCAGCCCCGGCGATCTTTATTGTTGGTTTTGTGCACAACAATTCATTGAAGAGCTGCGATAGATACGAGGGCGTAAAAGGTGAGTTCGAGGAGGACAAGGGAGCGAGCGGTTGTGCGACTAGCGAGGCAAAGGCTATACAACGAGGATGAGTTCAAGTGACCGTTAAGAAGGCTTATCGGACGAGAAACCGCACTGGTAATTCTTGGTAAATAGCCTCGGCGTGCCAAGAGGGAGTAACGCGTCAGTGTTAAGAGGGTCGGAATGCGAATGAGGGAGTGATGGAACAGGCGAGCACGTCTGGAAGACGAGACGACCATGGGTGGCGTGACAGTGAACGTGGATATGTGGGTGGAGACGTTACGGTATATAGGTGCGAAACGAAATGGTGTCGTGGGGTAAGTAGGCTGCGAAAAGGATGATGAGCAGGCAGCGTCGAGGGTCAGTCAGAGGTTGCACAGTTATGGGTGTTCCAGAAAGGAATGTTGGACGAGTTAGTCTGGGATTCGCTGTTCATGTTTCATGATTGTCCATGGTTCCATTGACGACGGATGTTGTACGTTTTGTTACGTTTGTCTGTAGTTGCTTGCTTGCTTATTTGAACTGGTTATCTGCCTCCTTGATCAGCTGATGACTTGCCCTTTTTGCTGAACTTACTCTCTTTAAGCTCGCGATAAACCAAACAGAGTATTTGGATGCAATGTTTATGAGTGTCATATTATAACGTGGCCACATCATTCTGATGAAGTATAGAAGGTAATTCCTCTATTGATTTGACATGCATACGAATGTTATTGCACCACTACAGACCCAAGGTTTTGCCATGGAGAATCTTCACGAACATTGACAGTCTGTATTCAAAATTTCCCTGGGTTTTTCTTCCTCATCAACACAACATTCTTGGATGTCTGCTCCAAAGCACTCGTTTCATCCAAGAGTAATGTCGTGTATTGCTGTTCAGGTCTATATTTATCTATATTATGTCGTGTCGTCGTATTTATCCTATTCCTATACGTCTCACAAGTCAATCTTTTCCGCTGTTATTTTCCTTCACATTTTCTTCTTTCAATATGTCCTATTCTAGTCCTATCTTAGTCTGAACACCATAACCTGTCTAAAAGTCATAATCGCATGCTCATTCTTCTTCTATACATCACCCAATACATATTTATCAAATATTTTTCTACATTCACTGATGTATGACTTTTAAACCCCTCCGTGTCAGAATTGTTTTCCCTGTCCCGTCTACAGTCATTTTCACCATCTGTGTATCTATCTTATATTCTATACTAGAAAATGATATTGGCGTGTGTTAACCGGGCCCTCCAAAATAATTCACAATTTTTCATTGGCTGATTGGCCATACGCACTAATCAAAGGTTAACATTGAAGTGAAAAAACGTAAAAATATATTAACTAAGGTAATAAAAATTGGAAAACCACTAATTACTTAACTGTTGCATTATAATAACGATGATTCGTGGATCAGCCCTCTGTACCAGCGCTAAGAACTTGACAGCTCGTCGTTTTATTTCAACTGCCAATTCTCAAACTAAATATACTACATTATCTAATGGTGTAACTGTCGCTACTGAACGTAACCCACACGCCGAATCTTCCACGGTTGGATTGTGGTTCGGTGCTGGCTCTAGATCAGAACACCCATACAGCAATGGTATTTCTGCTTTGACCACCAACGTATTGTCTAAGGGTGTGGAAAATGGAGTATTAATGTCCAGTCAAAACACTAAGGAAACCAACGGTATTATTGCCCAATCAACCAACGAAAATGTCAAAGAAGCCGCAAAGGCCATTGCCAACGCTGTCAAGAACTCAACTTCCACCTTAGAAAAGGGCAATTTCAACGCAGCTAAGGCCTCTTTGATCTCGCAAGCAAACAAGCTCGAATCCTCTCCATCTAAGATGGTCTTGGAACACTTGAATGCCTCCGCTTTCCAAGGATTCTCTTTAGCTTTACCAACTTTAGGTACTGCTGAATCGATCGAAGACTTGCAAGTCCAAGATTCTGTCCGTTTGCTCGAAAGAAACCTTGTTGGTTCCAACACTGTTGTGGCCGCTTCCGGTAACTTCAACCACGACGAATTAGTCGATGTTCTTGAAAGCTCTTTATCCGTCCCACAAGGTTTGAAGCCAGCTACCAAACCAGCGACCTTCTTGGGTTCTGAAGTTAGAATGAGAGATGATACCTTACCAAAGGCTTACATTTCTATCGCTGCCCAGGGTGAAGGTATTACTTCCCCGGCTTATTACGTTGCGAAGGTGGCGGCTTCTATTTTCGGTGATTTTGATCACAACTCTGTTACCGCTAAATTCACCAGTGCTAAATTAGCGTCTATCGTTCAAGAATACCACATCGTTGACAAATTCACCCACTTCTCCCAATCTTACTCTGACACTGGTTTATGGGGTTTCAATGCTGAAATTTCTAATGTGAGTAGTGTTGATGAATTTGTTCACTTCACCTTAAAAGAATGGAATAGATTATCCATCTCAATTTCTGATGCTGAAGTTGCTCGTGGTAAGAATGCTGTTAAGACTGCTTTATTGGCTGAATTAAGCACTTCTAATGCCATTGCTTCGGACATTGCTAACAAGGTTTTGTTGATTGGTTACAGAAACTCTATCCAAGAAGCTTTAGAAAGAATCGACTCTATCACTACCAAAGACGTTAAGTCTTGGGCTCAAGTCGCTTTATGGGATCAAGATATTGTCATTTCCGGGACTGGTCAAATCGAAGATTTACTTGACTACAACCGTTCTAGAAATGACATGGCTATGATGAGATGGTAAGCAATTTAATTCCCATATTCTCTGATCGCATTTATACATAAGATAAAATAAAAGCTTATTATTTTTAATCAATTTATTGTTTTGAAAAGAAAGACCCTTGTTTATATAATGAATCGTTGTTAGAGACGTAATGAAACAAATTTAGAATGAAGTATATCAATTTCTATTATTTATTTGTTTATTCTTCGTCGTCATCCCCATTAATTCTCAAGTTATTTTTTATTACTCTAATACTCTGTGTTTTCTTATTACAGCATTTTATATATTTAGTATAAAATATATTTATTCTTTAGATTGAACATGGTAACATATAAATACTATGCACTAAAAGTTTATTAAAAATGAGTCTCAACTTTTAAATCATTCCTAAATTATACCACTCTTCATTAAATTCTGCTGAACTATTAGATCTGTCACAGCAGATAAAACAAATTTCATTGATTTTGAATCTGTAGCACAAGTTCTATGGACATAGATAGGTTTCTTTGTAGTATTCAAATTTAAGAAAATCCTCTCAAAAAACTTGACTGCCTCATCTAAATCAGTTGATTTTCCAGTATAATCAGGGAAATACTTCCGCAAAGGAGACTTCGAAAGTTTCTTTTCAAAGAGATCAATTTTGTTCAAAAATAAAATAAATGGTGTATTAAGAAACCACTTCGAGTTGCATAATGAGTCAAATAAAATGATGGATTCATGCATTCTATTTACATTTTCGTCTTCAAATAGCATTTGGTCATATTCTGAAATGGCCAAGACGAATAATATTGCCGTTATGTTATCAAAGCAGTGTATCCATTTTTTACGCTCCAGTCGTTGGCCGCCAGCATCTAGCACTTTGAATTTAAAGGAATTGATATTAAAGTTTGTTTCAGTAATTCCAGTAGTTTTAATTCTTCCTTTTAGAATATCCATATCATTACATAGGTAATTTGGATCTGCAAATTTGTGGATGCATTCAAAGTAGTACACAGCACTCGATTCTAGCTGAAATTCGTTTGACCTATCGTAGCAATTCTTAATACCAGGATCTAATTCCCATAGCTGGCTTATAGCATCAGCGATTTGTCGCCTTGAGTTTGTCAACGAATTATCGTTGCTCTTATGTCCGTGTATTGATATCTCTGACAAACCATTGTTGAAGTGTTCTAATCCATTCGAATCCTTTCTTCTTGAGGCCTCCAATGTCTCATCATCCCAGAACGAACGACTAGCAACACCAGTACTGCTTAATTTCCGTTTGTTCTTGTTCCCTTCGCTGTATTTTAGCACATAATCGTTCAAAAAATTAGAACCACCTGCAACTCCCGTGTCTATTTGATCCAACGCATTGGCCCGCAAAACTATCTGCTTGTATGGTATTAATTCACTGTAATATTGATCACACTCCAACTGAATACCCAATTTTCGTGCCTGAATAATTAATATCTTCATCGATTGTATCACATCTACCCATATAACCTGTGAGTACTGCATCCTCTCTTGTTGTGTAAATCCCCCCTTGTGTAACAACTTCATTTGCTTTAAAACTGTCGACTTTCCACTTTCTCCAGCTCCTAATAGTAGTAATTTCACCTGATTCTTCTCATTTTGCTTACTCGTCCGTAATCTTTGTTCTATTGCATCATTGATTTTCTTATCTTGAATAAATGGATCATTTTCATCCATTTCAGGAACACTCGTTGTACAACCCATTTTAATGGTCCTTGAATGTAATTGTGAACGTATTAATGTCCTGATGACTAAATTATTGCTTATATACTCCTAAAACCTAGCATACCTAACAGTACTAAATGTGTATGTTTTAGATTTGTCCCTTACGCCGCATTAAAATCAGTCGCAATTTCTTTTTTGCAATAATCGATCATGTATAGAATCCTCAACTATAGAGTTAAACAAAATCCTATATAATACAACAGTATAATTAGGACAGTTAAGAATATGCACTGCTTGAGGAATCCTTGTATATTCCACTTTTTGACAAAGTTGGAAATTTTAAATTTCAAATTGTCCTTGAAAGAATAGCCCTCAGAACTCGAAAGTGAGGTTGACGTATAATTTGGGATTGACGCTGAATACGAACCACCCTCTTCTTGTTCTTTCAAGAAGTTCGATATTTTTGTAGCATTAGTGGATGCGCTAGATTGCATAGGCAAGACGGAATAGTTATACCGGGAAGATCTCTGCTTGATATTCCACCAAAGCACCAAAAACCCGGAAAACACAGCAAGGACTACATAATTAATAATATTCATATAGGGAGAAGGTAAGTAGCATAGTTTGGTATCATAGTTGAATTCTGGGGTGTATTCATTTTCTGCTTCACCGTTGACGAACGACAAGAGTTGTATACCAGGGTGTTGTATTCCCATGGCCATACTGATCGATTTGACTGTGATCTCCCTGGCGACGGAGTGTTTGTCAGCCTCTGCGTGATTAATATCGCAGTAATCATGGTCGTCTCCAGAAAATATGAGATTTGGTTTGACTCTATTCAATATTTCCAGAGATATGTCTGGTTCCAAAGCCAGCTTATATTGGTAACCACCACCTAAGTGAAAGACTGGGCTTTCTCTCAAAGGTCCGCATTTATTTACATTCACATCTCTGTGCAATGGAACGTGTGTCAATAAAACTCTGGGATTCATCTTTTTGTCATCCTCGTTGAAATTATTATCTAAAAATCTGCGTGTCTCCAGGCGTATGTTATTTACAGATGATGACAACGAAATCGTATCAAGTGTTATGAAATCAACATTATTGATGTTGACAATTCCATTGGGATTGCCAAAAGTTTCCATAAATCTGGCTTTAGTCTTTAGCTTAACACCATCAGCCCATCCGATATCGTGGTTTCCAGCCACATTAACAAAATAGTTTTCATTAGATGTATAGTCATCCCTCAAGAAGATTTTATTGAACCTGGCGAGTTGATTGTAGAAGTATTCATCAGTCGAAGATCTTCCGTTATCTAAGTAGTCTCCCAAGAAAAATACATAGTCAGGCCTAAGGTTATTCATGATGGATTTATAATTTTTATGAATGTAAACGTCAACAGTATGTTGGGATAATTTTAATAAAATTTCATTTCTAGTTGGGTATGTATGTCGATCTATAAGTTGTGGGTCTGCAATAAATAATACGTTGGTTCTGTCGTTATCATACTGGTGTCCTAATTTTGGCCAAAGGCATGACTTCGACATCTTATACGGAACATATCGTTCATGATAAAAAAACACCAATATCCAGATTAATAGTATAGACACTGTTAGGTTATGTATATTTCGAAACCTTGGAATAACTAAACGACTCATTTTAGTTACGTAGTTTTGGTTTAATTGAATTGTGAAATCAATTTTTTGTCCCGAATTTAAACGAGGTTACAATTTCTGTATCCAACACAAGTTATTATTCAGTACACAAGTACAACAATGATTGATAATAGCGTGTTTATAGCTATATTCGTCGTCTTAGGTATCAATTACCTATATAATTGGTACATTGATTCCACGAAAGATGTAAGCGAAGTTTATTTAAATCAACAATCTGTTATTGATGCTACTAGAAAATCAGATGAATCACCCATTTACAAATCCAACAAGTTGGATTATTCGCATGGGTTGAGAGTAGGATTAGATATAAGGTATGATCATTACAAATTAAGAAACGGGAACCTATGTGATGTATGGGAAGTTTTAATGAATTCTGCTTCAAAAGACCCTTCAAAAGATATCACAATACACAATGAAACGACAAAAATAGTTGAAGTAAATTATAAAGTTGACAAGATTGGACGTTACTTGAAAGAAAAAAATGCTAGGAAAGTTGCGATTAATTATAAAAACTCATTGATATCTGTTGAGGTATTTTCTATTCTTATGGCATGCTTCATCAACCAAATTGTGGTCAACTTCTATGACGATATGGAAAATACTGAAGACGTTGATTATTATATTATTGACGAAGAAGAATTGACATTAGTTGAAGACAAAAACTATATCTTAGTCAATTCAATTTGCCAGAACTCTGTTCACTCTATTTTACAGAATAATGAAGGAGTATTATTAACATTCGATAACAAATACCATCCTAATAAAGACAAGGGAATAGCAATTCAATTTACCCGTAAAGTAAATCATAAGGTTTTATCTAATACAACGTTTGCGCAGGTAAATTTGATTAGTGGTATTGCATCTACTATAAAGCATGTACCTCTTTCACGTCTGTGGGGTGATAAAGATACATTACTTGTTATACAACCACAAACCAATACGAATGAGACTATAATTAATGAACTATGTAAAATATTGTCATGCTTCATAACGAATACTCGAGTCAAAGTCATCAAGAACAATAACTGGTCCGTTATAAAGTCACATAATCCAAGTATTGTATGTATTAACGAATGGGACTTTATTGCAAATGTATCACTTGAAGAAATCAAACCTCGCAAAAATTTGCTTAAGTTACTTCAGTTTAATCAATCTGTGAAGTTTTTATCCAAGGGAAAGTTCACGCCTACGTATAGTGATAATTTAAGATTGGTTTATATTCAAAAATCCATAACTGATAAAAGTTATTTAACCACATTTCAATTGAATGAATATAGATCATTACTAGGTGCCCGAATTATTATGGAATATTGCTACCCTAATTTGGTTGGTCCAATATTTCAAACCGATTTTTATGACTATAGAATCATTTTATTGAATAAGGATTCCAATGGGTTCGGGTGTCTTTCACAGTCAATCGAAGCAAAATTAGTCAATTTGCAAAATAATTATGGAACTATATTAATAAGAGGTTATAATATTGGCAGGGTATTAAATACAATGAAAGACGAAAGTAAGCCTTTAGCTGACAATGAAGGATTTATGCCAATACATAATGTAAGAGGAAAATGGGGGAATGACGGATGCATGTATATATATATATAGCTTAATATATTGAAAAGAATAGCCAATTTTATTAAACGAATTCTTGGAAATTAACTACACATTGGTTATGGGTGAAATTGGAATACAACTAAGTTTATTAATACATACTATTAAATATTATTTACATGACACTTTAAACTTTTTATCAATTGCACCAAAGTTATCATCCACGCATTTTCTCTTATTAGTATCAAATAAAGATTGAATATCAGTATCATTATCATAAAGCAATACTTTCTTGCCATACTGACTTAAATAGTACTCATTAAAGCTACTTCTGATCACATTCAACTTACTGATATCTAAACTAATCAAAAACTTTCTCCACTTAATTAATTTATGATTAATGATTTCCACATTTGCTTCCCAAATTATTTCATTTTTAAAGATTTTGTGGAATTTGATGAAATCATAGCCAAATATAAGTAAAATATTACACCAATTCTCATATTTGGAGTTATTAATGTAACACTCGTAATCCAATAATCCAAGACACTGATTTTCAAGGCTTCTTAAAATTTGCAAATTCAAATCAGACTGTGTATTAGCATCAGTATCATTGTTGCAGCCACAAATCTTCAACCAACTCTTGAAAGAATAATTCGAGTCTTGGTTAAATTTGGACGCAACTATAAGCAACCCAAGAAATAATTTCTTTGGGCATATAGGCAAATCACCGTTTCTTTTCTGCATTAACTTCAACAAGTAAAAGCAAGAGATTTGTAATGACTGGATCGACGTTTTAGAGCGTCTCAAAATTTCAATGATAAAAAATCTCAATTTGATTTTGCTTTCATCCATTTCGGGATACAAAACCTTAATCAAGTTTATAGAAGAATTGATCAAAATCACATTAAATTGTCCCTTGTTAAGATGATTACTGTAGTATCTAAAATTGTTTGGCAATATACTCTCCTTTGTGTTTAAAGGAGATAAGTCTGATGGCGACAAAGAATCATTAACATACGTGGTATCTGGGGTGGAATTAATATCATTAGTTAACTTGCTCGAATTTAATGCCATCTTATAGACTAAACTGGCGTTCTATGAACAAAAAAAAATTGGAAGTCAAACTAACAAAAACAAGCTGCACGACAACACGTCAGCTAACGGAACTTCTAACACACAACAATAATAAAGATTTCGCAACAAGTGAAATTAAAACATTAGAATACCCTTTATGAAGGAGCCCAAAAATATACAATTAAAATTAAATCTCAAATACCACTACCAGTCCAATAACCAATTAATAAAAAAACAAAGAATTAAATATACCCAATATGCAACCAAAAAGCAAATATAACCACGATGAGTCAACTATGCTCTCTCCTTTAGAAAGATAAAACCGGCACGAAAAAAATTAAAATGATAACACTTGTAGAATATATATATGTATTTAAAGCTTCAATATATATTCCGTTGTTAAGCAAATATAAAAGTGTCAAAAATCCTCAACTGAATGCGTATTTATATAAATCGTTATCGGATATTGTGGTTAATGACTGATAAATTGACTGACTCATTTATTCCATATGTACTGCATATAGAAATATGGCGAAATTTTATAACGGATGATTCATAGCATATTAATACAACATTCAAGCAATTTAACGGTATTATTAAAGTATACGGCGTTGTGTATGATGATATATATATAGATTATTGGGGTGTAGATACTATCAACCCCTTGTAAGGGTTCTAAATGCTGAGTCAATGATGTCTCTGATTTCCTTATAACTGACAATGATACAGTTCTTTTCATCTTTATTGACAAGCAAGAATTTTTCGTCGATACCAGCATCTAGTTTGTTCAAATTGGTTAGTACTCGGGACAAATCACAGATCGGTTTGCCAAATTCATCATATTGGAAGAATATATAGTCCCTGAACAACTTGATGATGTACTTATTCCCGTTTTCTTGCCAATTTGGATCGTTATCGTACTCGGGTCTGTCTATGATGAAGTTTAGCTTCGTGATTAATCTAAAGACTCTAGCATTTTCCAATTCTGTAGAAAGCTGTGATTCCATGAAATCCTGCAGGTCTTGAGCATTGCTGCAAAAACTCAACAACCTGCGTGCAAGATGGTTCTTACAGAATTCTTGTAAGTCGGTGGTATTCAGGTTCAAATCGGAGAGAACAGCAATCAATTCATCACTAAAGTTTGCAGCCGGGGAAATTTTCAAAAGATTAATCAAATCTTTTGGTTCGTTATTTCTGGAAATGTTAGGTACACATAACACCGCCAATTCTAGTATTATTTTACCAAATTTCTTTATATCTGCCTGTTGTAATTCGTGCTTGAAGGTATCTAATCCTTTTTGCTGAATTTCCTCCTCATCCTTTTCGCTGTTCAAGATGTCGCTTATACCAACACCTCCTATTCTGACCCTATTTTTGTTAGTGACTAGGATTTTGGTCAAATCCAAGGCCGAACGTGCTGCCAAACCATTCTCGTGGATATTTACTAATGCATTGGTAATTTCAATTACATAGTTCCATAATAGATGTTCGGTTATTGGTTCCAACTTACCTCCTAGCCTTCTGCTGACATGCTGCTCCTGCAATGTGTAGGAATTAGGGAAATAATCATAGGTAACAATCAAAGAGCTGTACGATCCTCCAAATGCCATGCTTGTAAATGCTTCCTGTAGCTGAATAATATTCGCACATTTGATAGATTTCCATTTTTTGATAGATTTGAAGGGTAATTCATTAGTAATTCGTAAGAGCGATTGAATATCGATTTTTCGCAAAGCATATGGGTTCCCATCGACATTAGAAAATACTTTGTAAACAAAACTCGGAACTCCATATACTCTGGACATATTTTCAAACGAAGTATCAATCGGAACTAATGAATGGTATATATTTACATGCTCAGGTAAGTTAGACCTTGGTAAGGTTTGCAATGTAGCTTCATTTCTCTTTAATAAAGTTTCTCTCAAATCATTCGGAATGAACATCAGGTTTACATTTATTTGATGAGGTGGTAATGGTATTGTCAATCTTGGTGGTGGTGCCGGTGCGTACAAATGATATTGTAAAGGGTATGATGTGGTGGGTTGTTGAAAAAACACGTCTGCCGAGTTTGGGGCTTGAACCACAGAATTAGACTGAGGAGTGCCTGAATTTCCAGTTAGATATGGATTATGTTGTACGTTCCCATTGGCTTGCACCCCTGGAGTAGGTAAGGATTGTGCCACAGCTGGGGATTGTTCCGATAATGGGTCATTGGTTGCGATATATGGGTTTGATGGTGTAAATGATGGGGTTGAAGCATTAAACTTCTTGCAGGGTGTCGCAGATTCTATTTCTGGTTCATTTATGCTTCCCGTATCAGGATTACTTATTCCTCCTGATGGTACGAATACCGGTATTTCCTTTAAATTCGGTGACAAAGTCGAAAACTTACTTGTTAAATTCGGAACATTGGACGGTTGAAACGACGGCGTATTAAAATTGAACTTCTTCTTCATATCTGCATTGGTATTGCCGGAGCTATTAGTTGTTGCGTCACTTCCTTGTGATCCCGATACACTAGAGGTGGATTTGACTGTGTGGCTAAATGCACATCCTTTATTCTCATACTTGCAATACCCATATATTAAGACATTTTTACAGAACGTATCCTTCGCTGAATCTAGATTTATGTTCATATCGACCGTTAGCTAATAGTACACTCCGTATACGATGTATTCTTTCTCTGTTTTGGTATGCTTGAAAATATAACGTCGAATTGCGACACGTGAGAAGCTCTACTGAACAAATCCCCTACATTATATTTGTATACTAATTTTTTCAAGATGTTATAACAATTAAAGATGACACACGTTGCTATTTTGACAGGGGCATCCAGAGGTATGTGTTTGATTTGGGATAGGCAATTGTGAGAAGTGTTAAAGAATTGAATATGTACTAACCAAATGCAGGTATTGGTAGCTCCATTGCCGAAATATACCTCAAGAAGAATGCTGGTAACAAATTGGTTGCAGTCTCCAGGTCTGAAAAGGAATTGAATAAATTGTCAGAAGAGTATGGTCCAGAAAGAGTTCAGGCAGTTATCGGTGATGTCACCAACACAGAAACGAGCGACAAAGCCGTAAAGTTAGCTATAGAAAAGTTCGGCCATATCAATTCTATTATTGCAAACGCCGGAGTGTTAGATCCAGTAGACCAGGTGTGTAATGCTGATATCAATGCATGGAGAGGGTTGTTCGATATCAACCTCTTTGCAGTTGTTGATTTGGTCCAAAAATCGATTCCGGAGTTGCGCAAAACTAAAGGCAATATTGTGGCTGTTCTGTCTGGTGCCTCAACTACGGCTTACAATGGATGGAGTGCTTATGGTGCCTCTAAGGCAGCATTGAACCACTTCATCTTGTCGGTGGCATCAGAAGAATCAGACATCAGTGCGGTTTCGGTTGCTCCAGGGGTCGTTGACACAAGTATGCAAAATGACATTAGAAATAAGTTTGGGAAGAACATGACGAAGGAATCTTTGAAGAAGTTCGTCGATTTGCATAAGAATAACGAATTATTACCACCACAAGTTCCTGCTACTTGTTATGTTAACCTTGCTTTGAATGGTTGGGATTCTAAAATTGACGGCAAGTATTTAAAAATTAACGACGAGGTCTTGAAACCATATTTACATTAATCTTATATTTTATATCTTATATTTTATATTTTATATTTTATAAAGAATGATTAGTCTTATAATTATTTGATATATATGTAATTATCTTTATTATTGAAAAATAAATAAATTGAGCCCGATCGATATTTTTTTTTTTAAATCAAAAGTAATTTTTTGGTATACGAAAATCTTTAGGTATCAGCCAACAATACTAGTTTATATAACGCGGATCGCTATTCATGTTACAATTATTACGAACTCCAGCTTCAACTAGACAAATTAGTAGATTATTTGCCAAACAGACGATAAAGAACGTTAGGTCTGGCTATCGTTCCTATTCAAACGCTACTCCACCACCTCCGCCTCCACCAAATGCCAAAAGTACTAAAGGCAAAGTTTTGCTTGCAGTTGGGGCTCTAGCTATAGGTTCGACTCTCCTTTCTGCCGGCTACAACAAGGAATCTCCAAAGTCAGCTATTGACACTCCGATCTCAGGCCCAGCATTCTCTGGTGGTAAGATTTCAGTCATTTTTGTCTTGGGTGGTCCAGGATCTGGCAAGGGCACTCAATGTTCTAAATTAGTCAACGACCATGGATTTATTCACTTATCCGCGGGTGATTTATTAAGAGCTGAGCAAAAGAGAGAAGGTTCCAAACACGGTGAGTTGATTGATAAGTGTCTCAGAGAAGGTACCATTGTTCCTCAAGAAGTCACACTTGCGTTATTAGAACAAGCTGTAAAAGAAAGCTACAGTAAAGGCTCGACAAAGTTTTTGATTGACGGATTCCCAAGAAAAATGGACCAAGCAATATCCTTCGAGCAAGATATTGCTGAATCTTCGTTCACATTATTCTTTGAATGTCCTGAACAAGTCATGCTAGAAAGACTTTTAGAAAGAGGAAAGACCAGTGGTAGAACCGATGATAACATTGAAAGTATTAATAAGAGATTTACAACCTTCCTCCAAACTTCCATGCCAGTAGTTGACTACTTCCAAAAACAGGGAAAAGTTGTTAAATTAAACTGTAATCAGCCCGTTGACGAAGTATATAAACAAGTCAAGGATGCATTAAAGACTAGAAGTATCTAAGATGACTTCAATTGCTTTCTTGATCATATACAATAGATCTGTATTAGACGAGAGTTTCACGTGATCTAGAGTTTTGTATAAATTAATAATTAAATCATGTATAGACGATGCTATTTGTTTGTTTTTTATAGAAGTATCATTACATATATAGAATGTCAGACACAGAAACAGGTTTACCGATAAATTGGGCCATTCGTGTATCGCGTACCCACAATAAAGAATATTTCTTGAATCAGGCCACTAAGGAATCATCATGGGAACCACCCTTTGGAACCGATAATGAAAAATTACAGAAATACATTGCTAAATTCAAAGCAAACGGAAACAAGCCAATTGTTCCTGATGACGGTAAGATTCGTGTGTCACATCTTTTAGTTAAAAGTAATCAATCAAGAAGACCAAAATCCTGGAAATCACCAGATGCGATAACCAGAACCAGAGACGAAGCCATTTTATTATTGAAACTGTATCAAGATAGAATATTGGGTGGTGAAATCAACTTAGGAGATTTAGCTGCTACAGAGAGTGACTGTTCATCCCATACCCAAAATGGTGATCTAGGATTTTTTGGCAAAGGTCAAATGCAACCTTCGTTCGAAGAAGCCGCATTTGGTTTAAACGTTGGTGAGATTAGCGATATTGTTGAAAGTGATAGTGGTGTTCATTTGATACAAAGAACTGCTTAATTTATTTTAGATACAAAGTACTTGAGATATAAGTATTCAATATATTTCACGAATTAGTTTTACGTTGTAGATTGTCTGCAGATGTGCATTATGTCGAATTGTCGACTTAAAGTTTTTTGGGAATTTATCTTATCTACTTATCATCTAATTTTGAATCACATCTATAATAATTCACGTATTATTGTGGTACGATGATAATCTCTCTATATCATGGAATGTACGAATTTTCTCCGCTAACCGGGGATAATTTGTTGAAAACTTTACTGTTCTTCTCTTATTATTTTGAAAAAACATAATTCAAAAATGAACAGATATCTACTTTTCAATAGCAAGGTTAAATTGACTCTGTTGAGATCCCCTTTCAACAAAGTAAATCCTAAAGTTTGGAGCCGTATATACCAACAAAATCGACTGATTTCGTTTTCACACGCACAATCCAATTTTAAGAGTTTGCCATCAGCAAACGATCAAACTGAGTATATCAAGTCAATTGCAGTAATATCTAAAAGATTTTATCATAACCGACCATATTCAATTACAAGTATGTGCAGAAATATCGCTGAACCCACATCATCCCAAGCTGTTTCTCAAGATAGAGAAGTTTTACCAACAAATGTGAAACCCCTTCATTATGATTTGACTTTGGAGCCAAATTTTGAAACTTTCAAATTTGATGGTCATATTGTCATAGATTTACACGTCAATGAAAGAACTAATTACGTTACCTTGAACTGCTTAGAAATTGAGATTCACGAAGCCAAGATTAATGATGTTGAAACCAAGACTATTGAATTGAATGAAGATCAACAAACAGCTACCTTTAAATTTACAGATCACCTAGTCAGCGGTGCTGATGCACGTTTGACTATTAAATTCACTGGTGAATTGAATGACAAAATGGCGGGATTCTATAGATCTTCATACCAAGAAGATGGCAAGACAAAGTACTTGGCGACTACACAAATGGAACCAACTGATTGTCGTCGTGCTTTTCCTTGTTTTGATGAGCCTGCTTTGAAAGCTAAATTTGATATCAAATTGATTGCCCACAAGGACTTGGTCTGTTTATCCAACATGGATGAAAAAGAAACGAACCTATTAGGAAGTGACAAAAAGGAGGTTGTTTTCAACACAACTCCTTTGATGTCTACTTACTTAGTTGCATTCATCGTAGGTGACTTGAAATACGTTGAAACAAATGATTACCGGGTTCCAATTAAAGTTTATGCCACACCAGGATCTGAACACTTAGGTGTCTATTCCGCTGATATTGCTGCCAAAACTTTGAAGTTTTTCGAAGAAAAATTTGATATTCCATATCCATTACCCAAGTGTGATATGGTCGCAATTCATGATTTTTCTGCCGGTGCTATGGAAAACTTCGGTTTGATCACCTATAGAACGGCTGATCTATTATTAGACCCAAAGAACACTAATATCAATACTAAACAAAGAGTCACTGAAGTGGTAATGCACGAATTGGCCCATCAATGGTTTGGTAACCTTGTTACTATGGATTTCTGGGATGGCTTATGGTTAAATGAAGGTTTTGCAACCTGGATGTCATGGTACGCTTGTGATGCATTATATCCTGATTGGAAGGTGTGGGAATCATACGTTTCTGACTCCTTGCAACATGCATTGAGTTTAGATGCATTAAGGGCTTCACATCCTATTGAAGTACCAGTTAAAAGGGCAGATGAAATAAATCAAATTTTTGATGCAATTTCCTACTCGAAGGGTTCTTCGCTCTTGAAAATGATTTCAAGATGGTTAGGTGAAGACATTTTCATTAAGGGTGTTTCCAATTATTTAAAGAAACACAAATGGGGAAATACTAAAACTTCTGACTTATGGGAAGCTTTAAGTGATGTTAGTGGCAAAGACGTTGTTAAAGTTATGAACATCTGGACAAAGAATATTGGTTATCCAATTGTTTCTGTTAAGGAATCCAATGGCCAAGAAATTAAAGTAACTCAAAACCGTTTCTTAGCCACGGGTGATGTTAAACCAGAGGAAGATAAAGTTTTATATCCTGTTTTCTTAAGTTTGAAAACTTCCAATGGCCTTGATGAATCGTCAGTTTTAGACGAAAGAACCAAGACTGTGCAACTTCCTACATCTGATGATTTCTTTAAAATTAATGGTGATCAGGCGGGTATCTACCGTACAGCATATGAATCATCTCGTTGGACTAAACTAGGCAAAGCAGGTGTTGATGGCAAATTATCAGTCGAGGATCGTGTTGGTTTGGTCGCTGATGCAGGCTCATTAGCTTCTTCAGGTTTTGTCTCTACCACGGATTTCTTAAACTTGATTAAGTCATGGTCTAATGAATCTAATTATGTAGTTTGGGATGAAATTTTAACCCGAATCGGTACAATTAAAGCTGCATTCATTTTTGAACCTGAAGAGATTAAGGATGCGTTAAACACATTCACAATCGATTTGATTGGTAATAAATTGAAATCAGTTGGTTGGGAATTTAGCGACAAGGATTCTTTTGCTGACCAACAATTAAAATCGTCTTTATTTGCTTCTGCTGCAAATGCAGGTCATAAAGAGTCTGTTGAATATGCGAAGGATTCTTTTAAAAAATTTGTCGATGGAGACAAAAAGGCTATCCATCCTAATTTGAGAACTTCGATCTTTAATACTGTTGCGAAAAATGGTGATTCGCAAATCTTTGATCAGCTATTTAATATCTACAAGAATCCACAATCAATTGAAGAAAAGATTTCTGCTTTGAGATCTCTTGGTAGATTCACGGATGAGGCTATCTTAGATAAGGTTACAGGTTTGTTATTAAAGACTGATATTGTCAAGGCTCAAGACATTTACATCCCTATGCAAGGATTAAGAGCACATAAATTGGGTATTGAAAAGTTGTGGGCTTGGTTGACAGCTAACTGGGATGATGTCTATAAATTGTTACCTCCCGGTTTATCTATGTTAGGTTCTGTTGTTACTCTTGCATCTTGTGGATTTACAAAGAAAGACCAAAAAGCGGATGTTGAATCATTTTTCAATACTAAGAACACCAAGGGTTTTGACCAAGGTTTAGCCCAATCCTTGGATATGATTACTGCTAAGGGTGCCTGGGCTACACGTGATACTGATGCGATTAAAACGTGGTTATCTTCTAATGGGTATTCTAAATAACTAGCCGTGGATTACAAGAGTAAATTGTAAACAAAAGTTACCTTGAATGGATTTATTTTTAACGAAATTTACTCTTCATATATTACTTAGTAAAAAATAAAATGCCCCTTTTTATCGCTCATATGACTTACGTCCAAAAGTAGAAGTTCAAATATATATATCTCTGTGAATAAATGATATATGAAAGTTTCTGGTTGCAATTATTTCCCTTTCAAATGGATTATCCTTCAAATTTCCATCATCTTCGACTTCGATTAACATCTCAGAAGAGAACTTAAATCCACATTTAGACGAATAATATTCAACCAATTTATGCTCTTTCACGACATCGGCGTGGAGGATCACTTTCTTTTTTTTGGCTTTTAAATTTAATAGCTGATGTAAATTCATAGACTTTGAGTCAAGTAGATACTTATATATCACCGTATCAAGTAACATCGGTGCAGTGTTCCTCATGAAAGATGTAAAACAAGTAAGTAAAAGTTCACTTGTCCCCAATTCTACTGGTCCATCTGTATTATAAGTCTTTAATCCTAATGTCCCCAATACCCTTTTCAAGATCGCGTCATCAAAAATGAAATCACTATCTACTTCATTAATTTCAATGTCTGACTCATTATCAAAGTGGAGTAAATCATAATATTTCTCAGGAATATCACAAGCATGGCTCTCACTTAAAGTTCGGTTAGGGATGTTAAAATCCCGATCATAATTGTCTCTTTCATACATACTAGCAAACACCTCCACAGGTCCAAGAAGTATAAATAAACAAAATTCATTATCGTCGTCGATTGAAAAATCTTTTAAAAATGTTTCAGAATCTTTTACCCTTTCACTCCTTATAATATCAAATTTATGGCGGCCTTTACTGTAAGCCTTATTTATAAGTTTAGTTAGACCTTGTAAATCATCTGGTTTTGAGTTAGATTTAAAAAACCAATCTTTTCTTAACACAAATAATTCAAAGGTCATACCTGACTAAAATCCAAGTCTCTTAAGATCTGAACAATCCTTTTTGGATAAAGAATAAGTACTTCCCGTCCTGCATGAATTCTGTAAAATACTAAAGTTTAAAAGGTAACATAGCTATCGTTTCTCTTTCTTTCTATAGGTGTAATATTGGTTCTATTTAAATAAATAGTAATGATTGAGAGAATTCTGATTATTCAATTACCTATGTATGAGATTATTGGCTTCAAGGTATGGTATTATCTACATTCATGAACCGCAAAATTAACATGAATTGATCCTCTTCATATGCAAATGCTTGTCTGAATTTTACAACATGTTTCCATCTTTTCGCATTCATGGTTTCAGGCATCCTTCTCAAGCGATCCCATAAGTGAAAACCTCCAATATTTCTTTCAATTTCAGAAACTGACAAGTTTATATTGTATTTATTGAAAAATGTTGTAATATGTGATTGACGTTGTTGATATGCTGCCCAAATTAATACATGCCCAATGTAGGCTAATACCGAATAGTCAAAGTTGTTTTGGTGGACATTTCTATTAGAAGGAGTAAATTTAGTGTGAGTCAGTTCCAAGGTTAGTTCGTCATAATTGCCAAACCATTCAAGAACATGCGGGCATGATTGGACTGTCTTCTTAAAACCTGATGATTCATACAACGCAACATTCATACATAATTTGAAAAATGTTGCCTTCTTTTCTTCGTTAGAAAATAAATCATGCGAATGTTTAATAACAAATTTTAATACATGGTGTGCAAACTTCGAAATTGAAGACGATGAAACAATTGTTTTGATTTTGACGTCGGATAAAGAAAGCGATAGAATCTGTTGATGGGAAAGGCCAATAATTGTCTTGATACACTGAACTGTAGGTAAAAGTGATGAATATTTCCTGCTAGCATTAGCCTTCTTAGTTGACCTAAGAGTTACATCAAATGGATTAGAATTTTCCTTCGGTTCTTCAGATGCCAGCAGTCTTTCACGAAGTAATTTATCTCTTTGTTTGCGAGTTAAATTTGATTCTTTATCGTAAATAGAATATTCTTGATCTACAACTTTCTTACTTTTTAATTCTTCAAGTGTAACTAATTCATCATTTTTATTAACTAATACAGTTGGATTAGGTACCAGTTCCTTATTTGGATTGTAATCTTTGGTCTTTCTTTTCTTATTCCGATCTTTTCTCTTGGATTTCTTAAGGTTTTCATTCAAAAATGAATCTATTTCCTGTTCTTCCTTATTTAATGCCTCTACAATTTCTTCTTCAGTTAATTCAAAATTATCGCGTTCTGAGTGATGTGTGGGATCTTCAACATTTACATCATCTTTGTGCTTATCAGCGTTATTATCTGGTTTGGGTTTTGTAAGCCTCTTCATATTTATCCTTTTATATGATTTTCGACTTAAAGATTCATTAGAAATTTTGTGCTCATTTGTATCCTTCAGAGACACGGATTGTTCAGTGTTTGAATCGTTATTAGATTCCTGTTGATTCATCCTTCTCAATTTTCGTCTCTGATCTTTTCTTCTTCTCTTTTCTTTTTTCTTTTGTCTCATCTCTTCTGATTCTGGAGGATGGTCCTCAACGTCATCTTTATTTTCAACTGTAATATCTTTCTCTTGTATGCTGGTATCCGAATAATCTTTAGCTTGAAGCCTATCTATCTTTTTCTTCTTCTGCTTCTTTCCCCTGGTTTTTTCGTTATCACTATCAGAAGAAAAATTAATATCATCCATATCTTTCGTGATATCATCTAAAGTTACCTTAAAGTGTTTTTGCTTTCTGTTCTTCGGTACAATTCCATTGAAAATTGTAGCCTCATAAAGTGGTAACTCGTCAACTGCAAGCAATTCATTCGAGTCTGCAATACTCTGTGTTTGATTATCAACCGATTCAAGTAGATAATCTAAATCATTTTCAAATTGTTTATCTGGGTTACCGTTTTGTAATAGATCATAATCATAATCTGCAATCTTTCTTGATTCATTATTCGCTATATTCTCAGATAAATCCAATTTCTCCCTAGGAGCCTTTGGTTTAGACTTTTTCGTCATATTTATTCTAATCTGGGTGATAAAAATAGCGATATTGTTTAAGAGAGTATGTAATGAAGGCGCTTTTCGAATAAACCGTTGATGACATTATCTATAAATGCGACATAGGGTCGGATCTAGACATTCACAAAAAAAAACTACACCATCGAAATTAAATATCAAACATAAATTTATTCAAATATAAAATCTTTTGTTTTGTTAAAATGTATATAAAAATTGAAAACAATGCCAAACCGTTTCATCTAAAGCCTTCATGTCTTCTAAGATTTATTATTATCCTGGATAATAATAAATACTATAAATCACTAAGATTTATAGCTTAGAAAGAAGCAACGAAAGATTCAGTGGAGGATCTCAATTTTTCTAAGTTTTCCTTAGATAATTCACCCTTGTCACGAATAGCTTCTAAGATTTCTGGATCGTTAGATTTTAAGTGAGATGCGAAAGATTCTTCAAATTCAGTTAATCTGTCTAAGGCAACATCATCTAAGAAACCGTTAACACCAGCGTAAATTAATGGAACTTGTTCTTCAGCAGCCAATGGAGAAGATTGCTTTTGTTTTAATATGTTGGTTAATCTTTCACCTCTGCTTAAGGTTTGCTTGGTAGAAGCATCTAAATCAGAACCGAATTGAGCGAATGCAGCAACTTCTCTGTATTGAGCCAAGTACAATTTTAATGAACCAGCAACTTGTTTCATAGCCTTAACTTGAGCAGCAGAACCAACACGGGAAACAGATAAACCAACGTTAATAGCTGGTCTAATACCCTTGTAGAATAATTCAGCTTCCAAGAAAATTTGACCATCAGTAATGGAAATAACGTTAGTTGGAATATAAGCAGAGACATCACCACCTTGAGTTTCAATGATTGGTAAAGCAGTTAAAGAACCACCACCGTTGGCTTCAGATAACTTAGCAGCTCTTTCTAATAATCTAGAATGTAAGTAGAAAACATCACCTGGGTAAGCTTCACGACCTGGTGGACGTCTCAATAATAATGACAATTGACGGTAGGCAACAGCTTGTTTTGATAAATCATCGTACGCAATCATAGCATGTCTACCATTGTCTCTAAACCATTCACCAATGGCACAAGCAGTGAAAGGAGCCAAGAATTGTAATGGCGCGGCTTCAGAAGCAGTAGCAGCAACAACAATAGAGTATTTCAAGGCATCGTTTTGTTCTAAAGTTTCAACTAATTGAGCAACAGTGGATCTCTTTTGACCAATGGCAACATAGACACAGTATAACTTCTTAGATTCATCAGAACCGTTGTTCCATTTCCTTTGATTCAAGATAGTATCTAAGGCAACAGTGGTCTTACCAGTTTGACGATCACCAATAATCAATTCTCTTTGACCTCTACCGACTGGGACTAAAGCATCAACAGACTTTAAACCAGTTTGCATTGGTTGGAAAACAGAGGTTCTTGGTAAAATACCTGGGGCCTTGACTTCAGCCATGGAAGAGGAAGAAGCATTCAATGGTCCCTTACCATCGATTGGGTTACCTAAACCGTCGACAACACGACCTAATAATTCAGGACCAGTTGGGACTTCGACAATCTTACCAGTTCTCTTAACGGTTTCACCTTCCTTGACACCTCTGTCGGAACCGAACAAGACAACACCGACTTGACCGGCTTCCAAGTTCAAGGCCATACCTTTAACACCAGAGTTGAACTCAACCAATTCAGAGGCTTGACAGTTGTTTAAACCGAAAACACGGGCAATACCATCACTATAATTGTTAGTATAAGTCTATATGTATGTCGGTGGTCGGCTGAACGATGGTGGGATTTTTCACTCGCTGGGAATTTAACAAATTCTAATTGGCCGGGTTCCGATTCAAACCCGCGACCTCTCCACCACCGTGCTCCACCATCAATTAATATTCAATGTATACATACCCAACAGACAAAACTCTACCGGTTTCGTTCATGTTGGCTTCGTCAGAAACACCTCTGATTCTTTCTTCTAAAATAGAAGAGACTTCAGTTGGTGCAGCCTTAGTAGAAGCGTAACATCTAGCGGCTAATTGAGTTGGACGAACCTATATTGCGTTAGTAGTCTTCTTCATTATAGTTTTACACCGTCGCCCCTGGGGAGCAATTGATTGATTGGTTTGCTTTTCCGGTCGCTAAGCACCCAACTTTTCACCTCCATTTTCTTCGGCGGCTATTTTCAATTCGTTGTCTATTTCTCCCATCGATATTCTCCTTTCGCCACTTCACCCATAGTCTCCTGTCTCCCTCAATTCATCTTCTTCTCCTTCCTGGGCCACAATCAATCAATTCTCCCACCAGCGGGTATTCCAATCAAATACATACGACACGTAAGTTTCTAGAAACGGTAGCAACTGAACGAGCAGCACTACGTAAAACAGGACGAGCTGACAACATTATCTACTTTGAAATTAAAGAATAAATTATTGTTCTTTAAAAACTTGCAATTAAATACAAAAAAAAGACTAAATATATCCTTTTATTAGAATGAAATATCCTATATATTTTGAACCGACTCGTTGAACTGTTTAACCAACCAATTTCAGCCAAACTGTGCGAATGGATCGGAAAACTTTTTAATTCATGAAAACGGCTTTTGATTGGCCTACAAGTGTCAGGGTAACCTTCGGCTAATTATGTAATACTCTTGACCATATTATGGAGGTAGTAAATGTTGTTGTTACTATATTTGGAAGTCTAGTTCAGCTGAAAAATTTCAGAGAACAGTGCTAAATGTGAATTTCAAGACGTAACTAGTAGTGTTTTAAACGAAACAGGTAGCCAATACAGAAACATGATTAAAGGTGGATTGATAAATGGCCGATTGATAACAGCGCGTCTCGTTAAGTGTCCAGGAACTGGTTTAAGGACCCGCCAATACTCGAGTGAGTCAGGAAAGGACTCGATGTTTTTGACAGATTTATTGAGTAGAATCGACAAGATCAGTTCGACGACCAAAAAGATAGCTGAAAAACAGGGTTCGGGAACAGAAGGAAATAAGATGCGTGGTAGAGGTCCAGGAGTGGGTACACAGGCAGCTCGTAAGACCAGGGGCCCAGGTGACAAGAACGTGAAACATAGAAATGAGAAGGTGCAAGTGTCCGACCATCCGTTGTTTAATGCTAGGATTGAAAATAGAGGATCGAATAGAGAAGGTGGATACAAGGGGTCTCGGGGACCAAGACCGCAGCAGACTGGGGCCTCCACGGGCAGTGGTAGTGGGGCCAGACCTGCGAAGAGACCTGTTAGAGTCAGAGAACCAAGAAGACAAAGAACCATTGAAGTGCAACCCATCAAGTCGAAGACTATCACTTACGGGCCATACCAACCGCAATTAAACAGCAACACATTCTTATATGGGAAGGCGACTAGTTTCAACAACTGCACCAGTGCCAGAGTTGCTTCTGTCGCCAAGGAAGCATTGAACGACTCGAAATACCCCTACATGCTCCCAAAGGACATAGTTAATAGCGTGGCTCCAGATGTGACCAGAAACCGTTTCTTGTTGCAGTCAAACTTCACGCTTGATGTCAATCCCGAAAAAATCAGCACCAGAATCAAGCATGTGGTCAAAGGTGAGATGGTCGACTTGCCAGTAGACAAATCGCAGTTCAAAGATCCAGTGGCTTTGGAGTCTGCTTTATTTACAAAGCAACAATTGATGAAGAACGGCGACTTATCGTTCGCCGATAAGCAGAAAATATTTGAGGTGGCTAGTGGCTTGAAGACCCCTAAGCAGTTGGTCGAAAATGCACACTGGGCTAAGGCCTAATAATGTACATAGTAAGGTTCGTGTTTATAGTATAATCCTACAATCTATTATAATTTCATGATGTATTAACTATTAAGGGGCCATTCAAGTTTGTAATCAATCAACAAATCGACCAGAATAACTAAAGAAGTAAACCAAAACGATAAACATATTTTTATTACTCGTTTTAAGTATCAGATAAACCACAACGAAGACCAGTACCTTCCTCTGCTAGGTTCCAGACCTTTTAAATCTTATTAAATAATGCTCTTGCACTAATTGTTCCCTTTGTGCTTATAGGGTAATTCATGGATTCTCGGTACGAAAGCATAAATGGCAAGGTCGTAGATATTACCAAGTACCCCAATAATAAAGCTGAACTAGTTCTGTATGGTTTATAGCGAATTGAGTACATTGTTGCAACATGAATTCTTATCAATTTGCTACTCCAAGCGCATTTCCCTTTATTTATACTATACCTTGAAGCGACTAAGGCACTAAACATGCTATTATGGAGCCACAATTATTGTGGTTCGATTATCGCTCGCTTTTAGCATCCATTACCACAATAGTTCGGTTTTCCTTATGTAATCATATAACTAAAATAGCCTGAAATTCCATTTAGGTACACCTGGCATTATAAACGAAAATAGTTCTGCTAACACGTTATCAGGTTACCTAATACGAAACCCCAATTGCCGATCACGGATCAATTTTATAGGTATTTGTTTACAATAATGACAATTTTATTTTGGGCCTATAGACGTGTCGTATAGAAATATATATCGCGGACGTGTATATCGTGTAATCGTGTATATCGTATAACATTCCTAGTCTATTTGGACCTTTGCATAACTCGGAGGTCTTAACTTCCTGCTGATTGCTTGGGATGCCCAAACTGGGAAAAGGCTTATCACCAATATTAGTAAGGTTTGCCACATATACAGAAACGAAGTAATGTAGTCTAGATCAAAGTACTCGTCCAAGAAGGGAATGGAAACAATGTAGATTATAAAAGTAATGATAATAGTGGAAAGCATGATTCTGTTCCATTTGTTAATCTGGAGACACACCATGATCAACTCATTGTAAATGAGGCACGAAAATGACAATGCAACCATCCTAGTGAAGTCTTCCATTTCCAAGGACAAGAAACCTTGGGACAATAATTGGATAATACTGCCCTGGAATAGCGAAATCAACACCCACATGAAAAAACTCTTGTACGATAACGATTTTCCCAACGTCAATTCCTTGTATAATTCGGGATACAACTTTGTTAATTTTTCATCGATATCGCAGTCAAGGGTAAGCGAGAACACAGGTGCCATGGTGTAAAATGTCGAGTATCCAACCATCAACCACCCCTGGTATAATGCTAATGGTTCGAATTTTGAAGCGATTGAGTATACTGCTTGTGCCACTGAAATAAGCAATCCCCTATGAATCACAAACTGTCCTAGTTTAGCAGATCTTTTATATGAATTTCTGCCATGCCACAACAATAGCTTCAATAGGTAGCAAAATTGATCAATACTAAAATCTGCTGCCAACGAAGCCTGCTTTCCTTCTTTGCCAACAATACCAACACCCACGTCCGCACATTGGATCATGCTTACATCGTTACCTCCGTCACCAATACAACAGACTCGTTTACCTGTGACTTCTTTAATAATCGTAGCCACGTCTGCCTTCTGTTGAGGCGTACAACGACATGCAATCACTGCTGGTAATTTAATCACAATTTCAAAGAATTCCTGTCTATAGTATTTCATATAGACGCCTAACGATTCACCATCAATTAATAAGCATGAGTTTAAATTAATCCTTAAGATTTCTAACTGATTCATTGCCAAATCTGCGTGACTTACATTTGTAATTTGATGAATATATTGTCCTCTTGATATAATCTTCGCATTGATTGAAACGCATTTAGCAGTCTCAACTTTATCACCCGTAAGCATCCAAATTTTAATACCTGCATTTCTTAATAGTTCAATAGATGACTTAACATCCTTCTGCAATTTATCTTCAACCCCCGTGAGTCCAAGCAATTCCACGTCTTTTTCGAGGTAATTATTGATAGCTTTTTGCATAGAACTTTCTCTATCATGCATTGATAAAGATGCTTCTTGGTATTTGTTAACAAATTCTTGGTACAGCTTAGTGTTCAATTTCTTACGCCCAATAACTAAAGTTCTCAATCCTTCACGAGATAAATTACCGGTTTCTTCTTCTAACCAATCATTAGAATTAACTATACTGGCCATAACAGAATCAGCACCTTTTTGCATGAACCAAATATTGTTTCTATTTACGTCTTTCACAACTATGCCCATTCTTTTTGTATCAGAATTAAACGGGAAGTTATATAATATTTCAAAAGTTAAAACTTGATTCGTTGGTAAGTGTAACAAAGATAATGAATGACGATCACGTCTATGCAATTTCAATCCAACCAACTCAGTAAACTTAACAATCGCGATTTCATCAGGTGATGCTGCTTGATAAGTAACATCACCGCTTATTTGTTCGTGTTCATTTTCGTATGTAGGTGTAACATTATGACAAATCGCTAACGTCAATATTAAATCACAAACCCTGCCATTTAAATCTTTTTTTTTCAATGCACTATTTGACGTTTTCAGGTGCATGTTATCCATGGTTGATAACATACCAGAAACATAATCCGTCACTATATCTAAGGTATCTCCAGCATAGCTTACCGAACCTAAGTGCAATTTTTTCAATTCCATATCATTCTGCGTCAAGGTTCCTGTTTTATCTGACAATAAATATTCTATTCTACCCAAATCTTCGGGAATAGTTGAAGTTCTGACGATTGTATTCCTTATATCCATATCTTTTTGTATTTGTGAAGCATAAACGGATTTTGCCAAATCTAAGTTAACTCTTAAAGACACTGGAATAATTGTAGAAAATAAGATTAAAAACCTCATGATATCAATATACCATGTTTTCTTCAATGGCCATCCATTTGCAAAAACCAAAATAACTGATAATAATAAAACCACAACACATAATATCTTCGAAAGCTTATTAATCTCTAATTCCAATAATCCTGTTTTGACACCAGTTTTAGTAGTGTTTAACAGTTGTCTGGTTTCAATTCCAGTATAAATAATAATACCAATTGCTGTTCCCAGAGCTAAAACTGTGTTAGCCCATAACGTCTGATCAATTGTTAAAGCAAAAGTTTCATTACTTGATACCGGTGATGCAGAACCTACTTGCTGTTGCGAGTGGTAAATTAATTTACCCGTAAACTGATGAATAGATTTAGCAGGATTGCTTATTATTAACGAGATATTATTGATTAATTGACTAATATTTGTCATCGACTGTGTCACATTATTCGCAATTCTCAATTTCCAGTCAGTCTCCCCATCCAATTGGTCTGTCTTGATAAAAGCTTCACCTGTTCCGTCTTTTTCTGACGTTTGTAACAATATCATATCCGCCGGAATCCTGGTATCTTTATGCAATCTTACCAAATCTCCAACTTTTAAGTTCTTTGATGCTACTAACGTTACTTCCTGTGTTAATGACAATTGTGACGATCTATTTAGAACTTCGTACAACTCATTATTTTGTTCTTTATCACGACGACGTCTTGCTATATCATCACCCGCTTCTTTCATCATCGTAACCGTTAGCACGAACGCTAATGGAACTATGTATGAAGAAAGATATCCTATCCGTAATTGTGGGATGATTTGGGATAGTGCAACAAGTAAAAAGTATAAATTAAAGAAAAATTTAAATTGCTCATACAATATAATCGGTATAAACGTTATAGGATTGTATTTGGCGTTTGAAATAGCATTACTTGGATATATGCTGCTCTTGGATTGACTTCTCGATGATATGTACCGTTCGTTAGCAAACTCAATATTTGCATCTCCCCTATTCTTTCTAGACCTTTCCTGGTGCAACTCCCATTTTGCCAATTTAAAGAGGCCTACGATTCTCCTTACGAACCTTTTATAGCTGAATGATAAAGATCTTGTCGTGTTGTTTAAAGAAGTTGTTGAGGAAGAGAATGATCTTGACTGTCCGTAACTGCCGGGTGTTATCAATGGTGAGCTATCATCTTGTTCATTTTCTATCCTGTAATCATCACGATCCGTTTCCAGGCTCATGTTATTTAAAGGGATGGCTCCAACTGATTGCTGGGAATTTTGACGGGAATTATCCTTACTATTGGTATATCGGAATAAATTATTTGACGCATTATTCAAGGCTTTATCCAATGAATTGTCCAAATCTTCAAAAGAATTCCAATCGTCGTTTGAATATCGCCTCGACGACGTCATCGTATCAACGTGCCTTGTTTCAAATTGTATTATATCTTAAAAAAGGTAAATCAAATAGATGCATTTTGTTCTCAGCATCTTCTGAGACTTTTCTGAAGTGTGCACATACATTTGCGATCGTCAATCTAAAATTAAAATGGAAGTAAACTGATAGATACCAGTTTCTCGATACAAGACTACAACATTAATAAGAAATGCTGTCGGAAGAAGAGAATGATGAGTTGTTAGCCGTAATTGCCAGTAATTCGGAATATATGTCGAAGATTCCAAATTTGTCAGATCGACTTAAGCAGTTATCGCAGATACAGGAAGAAAAGACAAACACAGTATTCAAGAAGATATGGGAGTTTATTAAGATTCAGTTTTTCGAAAATCAAAACACATTCGAGCAGTTCGTATATGAGGTAGAACCCAATGACTGTTCATTGGTTTCTAAGTATGGGGAAGTTACAGACATAGACTTAAGCGACGAAGCCAGCATCTCAGTTGATGAAGTGACATTGAGTACCATCCACATTCCACATCCTTTGACGAATTTCATGAGAAATGAGGCCAACAGGAACCCGCCCAACATGGATATACTGAAAGAATTACAGGAATCACCGATATTGGTGTTCCTTCATGGTCTAGGAGGTCAAATGTCCCAATTCGAACCACTCATGGGGCTTCTTTCCCAATGCCTGGAAATCGTATCACTTGACTTACCTGGGTTTGGAAATTCGAAGTTACAATTTAGTGGTGTGAAAATGATCACTGACCTATCAGATGAGAAAAAAGCCAGGATTTCGTCGAGTGTGGATAAGATGCAGTGGAATGATTTTACAACTGAAAACATAGTTAATATAATCTGCGCATTTATTCATCAACAAATACCAACGAGCAAAAAAATTGTACTAGTGGGACATTCTATGGGAACTCATTTATCAATTAAAGTTGCAAAAAAGCTACCAGAAAATAAAGTTGAGGGACTTATTTTACTCTCACCTCCAAGTTTGATAGACGATGTAACTAAGACAGAGAAAGAAATACCTGCAAAGACTATTTCTATGCCTAGAATTTTCAACTATTTACCATGCTTGTTCAATTGCTTTCGTGTGTGGGATAGGCTCGAGGGTTTAAATAGTAAGAGTGTTTTAAGACAATTATCAAAGCCAACTGATACTACGGGACCCTTAAATCGCAGGCTTAACCCGAACTCAAATATTTATAATAAACTTAGACAATTTAGATGGAATATGGATGTCAATTCACAAATAATATTGAAGTATGTACATGGTTTTCAAAAAGCAAAGTACTCTGATTTGATAGCAGCCATATCAAAATTTAATAATAATTCTTTTGATAAAACTACTTATGAAAAGATATTGTTGATTGCGGGTAGCGGGGACCAAATCACTCCACCAATGGTAATATCAACGCTTGATACATTTCTAACTTCCACATTTAACAGAAAAGTTTCATCCTCAATCGAAATTAATAATGCTGGCCATTCTTTACTTTTGGCTAAACCTGAATTCATTAGTGGAATGATTTTAAACCATGTCGAACTGAAATTCCCAGAACGCTTACATTTGGCACCTTCCTGGGTTTTGAGGGTTAAAGCTGATATTTCAGGTGACAAATGGGGTTTGAAAAATGAATTAAAATGGCTGAAACTTAGACCACTTTCATATAATATTATTCGTAAAAATGGCAAAGATATTGCACCCTTATTGGGCATGAAAACATTGAGAGAAGATGATACCAGTCATTCACCTGCAATTTTAGAAAAAAAATTCTATGGCTCTGAATTTGAATGTGAAACTGAATCTATGGATGGTATACCAAAAGGTAAATTAATCGGAATAGTGGATATTTCTGCAGATATTCCACCATATAACCCCAAATCATTTAAACATATTCAGTATTACAAGTGCGCAACCGTTTCCAAAGTAGTTCCAGATCAAGTGGCTATTAGAAAATTCGTTCAATTAATTGATGACATTCTATCGTCTATTACTGTTGAAAATCCATTAATTGCAATACATTGTCATTATGGATTTAACAGGACTGGATTCTTGATATGTTGTTATCTAGTTGAAAGATTAGGTTGGTCTGTACAAGAGGCAGTTGAAGGGTTCAAGGCTGCTAAACCACCTGGTATAAAGCATCCGCATTTTATTGATGCTTTGTATGTTAGATATGAACATTAATTGCCGAACAATTTTGTATTTATCAAGTGTAATATGTGTATAATTAGGATATTTAGATATAAACAGGTTAATTTATTTAAGTTCATTCCCAAATATGATCAGTTGAATACTTCGAGACATTGATGTGAATTCTAAAAACTTTGAAATTTTGGTTAACTTCATACAAAATATACTTTCACTAACTATTCATAAGAATATAAAAAAATTCAAATTAACGATAATACATAATGAAGCATAATTAGGCGATATATTTTGTACGTGTATTTATATTCACCACATCTTACCGTCTTTTTGAAGTTATAATGCAACAATGTTTAATTGCAAAAAAAAATTGACTGAAATATTATCGCACGGGTTCGAAAAAAATTAGAGTCCTACTTATTTTGTTGATTTGATAACAAACATTATATTGACATAGATATCACGTATCGAGAATACATTAATCGTGTCATTGAAGGTCTATTAAGACGCACTATTTAAATAATTTAACATGAAGTTTGGAGAGTTATTGAATGAAGGAATAGTTCCCGAATGGAAGCCTTTATATCTTGATTACAAATATGGTAAGAAACTTATTAAGCGATTAAATGAAATTAAATATGATTCAGAAGAGCCATATGATACCACCAAGACAAACACTAATCAAGATAAACAGAACTCGAATAATGCCAATGATCGTACACCATTGCTTGTCCCTGCTCACTCCACGGTTCCAAAATATAACCAGGATGGTACGAGCTTTCAATTGGATGATTCTTCTGAAGATAGACGAAAGAAACCCGATGATGAAGCAGATAGAGATTTACAAAATTCTAAGAGCAACAATCAAAAGCAACCGCTCTTCAATTATCCATTACGGTCTAAGGACAAAATGGACAACCTAGAGGGAGAAAAGTTTAAGTTTATAGAATGGATTGATTCTGAGTTGGAAAAAATTGATTCATTTTACAAAGATAGAGAGGAAGATGTCTTTGAAAAGTTTCTCTTATTACAAGATCAATTGTATCAATTACGAGAACACAAGGCGATCATATTAAAAGAAAGACTATTGCACCAAAATAAACATAGAACAACAATTGACAATCCAGATAATATGTATAGTAACATTAATGATTTAGCATTTCATACTAAAGGTGCATTATCAGCGTTGGATAGATTTGAATTTCCATCTTTGCCATCTACCACCTTCTTAAAGAAGTGGAGGAGCAAATCTGAGGTAGATATAAACACGACCAACGAGCAAGTTTTCAATGACGTTAATTATCAGGAGAATAGAATTAGAAATGGACTTATAACTTCCGATTATGACGAGGATGTGAATTTGAATTCAATTGATTCGGATTTGAATTCTAACGTTTCTCCTCAACAACTGAACAATTCCCATAGTATTCTAAGTCAAGAACCACAGACTCCAGCTATGGTTAGAACAACAAGAAGAAGAGATTACACCGTAAAAAAGAATCATTTTAGAGTACCGTATTTATATGCTCGTAAGCAATTAAAAGAAGCTTTACTTGAACGCTATGGAGCATTGTCTTTATTAAAATCTTTTAGAGAGCTAAACAGAACAGCCTTTAGGAAGATTACAAAAAAATTTGACAAGACTATGCATACGTCTATCTCTGCATCTTATATGGAAAAAATTGATAAGAAATCCTATTTCCAAACAAGTGATGTGCTTGACAGATTGACGAGTCAAGTCGAAGAATTGTATATAATATTCTTCGATAATGGAACAACTGATAGGAAACATTCCTTGGAAAAATTGAAAAGTATTGCGTATGCATTAAATAGTCCGAATCAAGTAACATTTTCTACTGCTCTCTTTAGCTCAGGAGTATTACTTGGCTTCGGATTTCCCCTATTTGTTTTAGGGCTATATGTTGCTTTGCGAGAATCATTGAACGGAAATTTACCAGAAGGAAAATTTTTGTTACAAATATGGGCCGGATTTTTCTTATTAGTGTTAATAATCTTACTATTTGCTGTAAATTTGTATGTTTTTGATTCATTCAAAATTAACTACAAATTTATTTTTGAATTTAACATGATATCGACATTAAATTATAAGCAATTTTTACTATTTCCTTCATTTGGATTTGCGTTTTTGTCGTTGTTATTCTGGTTCAGTCTGCATAATTTTTGGCCCGACAATTTCCCTGGTAGAGACTGGCCCTGGATCTATTTCGGAGTTATGTTGATTATATTTCTTTGGCCAGGTAATCAATTTTATGCATCCAGTAGAAAATGGCTTCAAGTTGCACTATGGAGATTGTTGTTATCCGGCTTTTATCCTGTCGAGTTTAGAGATTTCTTTCTAGGGGATATTTTATGTTCGTTGACTTATACCATGGGTAATATATCATTCTTTTTTTGTTTATATGCACATCATTGGAATGGGTTGTTAAGTGATGAAAGTACTTCAAAGCACAATGTTTGTGGTTCTTCAAGGTCAAGAAGCATGGGGTTCTTTAGTTCTTTGCCAAGTATTTGGCGTTTTCTTCAATGTGCTAGACGTTATATGGATACAGGAGACTGGTTCCCTCATTTGGCAAATATGTTAAAATACGCTATTATTACCATTTACTATTGCTTGTTGAGTGTTTATCGTATAGATAGACGTGAACGAAATAGGATCCCATTTATTATAATTGCAATTTTGAATACCATGTATACATCTTCTTGGGATATTGTGATGGATTGGTCGTTGTTACAATCTGGATCTAAGAACAAATTTTTGAGAGATAATTTGTTTTTCAAGAGACCAATTTATTATTATTGTGCTATGGTTACCGATGTTATTTTAAGATTCCAGTGGATCTTTTATGCATTCTTTACTAATCAAATTCAACAGCTGGCAGTAACTAGTTTCTGTGTTGCAATGGCTGAAGTATTGAGAAGGTTTATTTGGATATTTTTTAGAATGGAGAATGAACATTGTACCAATGTTACCTTATTTAGAGCTTCAAGAGATGCACCATTGCCATATGCCATTTCGAGCAGGGTTGAAAGATCGATTCGGAAATTAGTGAAATTGAAATATAAGGACTTAGATTCTAATGAGTCTGTCTTCCAAAGACCAGGAAATGCTTCAACGTATCTGACAGAGGATGATGAAGCTGATCTTGGTCTCAATCGTTTATCTGTTACAAGGCGCAAAGTGCATGAAGGTTTGACACGTAAGTCTACGATAAGTTCGCTTAAGGATATTTTAAATGAGGCTCATATCAAAGATTTTCAAAGAAGAAAAACAGCCCCTGATGTTGAAGACGATGAAAGTGAAGACGACGACGATGTGCAAGAAAATATTACATTTCCTGCTAATGGATCCCCAAAAGCTACTCTGAATGATACCAGCTTGAACTAGCACATTATGTATTTTCATATAGACTTATGCATTAACAGTAAATTTATTTAAACTATAGGCATCTTTGACCTATATGGTTCTTCTAAGAAATTTAATTCTTCGTCAGATAATTTTAATTTGACTGCCTTAATCATATCAATAACTCTGTCCTCCGAATTGATACCAACAATGGGTGCACATCCTTTGCTTAATACCCATGCCGATGATACGACAGCCATACTAACGCCCTTCTCCTTGGCTATTTTCTCAACCCTTTTCACAATTTCTTCATCACTCTCGGACAAAACATCTAAGCCTAAGCCTTTTAAAGTCTTATCAGAAGTTACGTTTCTGTTAAATTGAGATTGAGAATTTAAAGGCCTCGCTAAGATTCCTCTTGCGATAGGTGACCATGGAATTAAGCCTACTTTACCAAATTCAGATTCATTACAAAATGGGATCATTTCTCTTTCCTCTTCACGATAAAGCAAATTATAGTAATTTTGCATACTAATGAACTTAAACCAACCTTTCTTTTCAGCTATGAATTGTAACTGGGCGAATTCAATAGCTTTCATACTTGATGCACCGATATATCTTGCAAGTCCCTGTAAGACAATATCATTTAAAGACTTCATAATCTCATCTTTCGGTGTCCCTTTATCTAATCTGTGAATTTGTAATACATCAATAAAAGTGCCTAATCTTTTTACAGAATTAGAGGCTGCGTCGAATATATGTTTTCTTGATAACCCTTGCAGATTAATATAATCACTCTCTGGAAATGAGCTGTAATCTGACAATTTAAAATCGGGCGTAGTATCATCTACTGGAAAATACAACTTTGTCATGATTACAATTCTCTCTCTTGGTATGTTGTATTTTTTGATAAACTTACCAAGAAGTTCTTCTGACTTTCCATTAGAATACACATCAGCAGTGTCAAATGTTCTTAAGCCATTATCATAGCATTTTTTTAAGATTCCGAATATCCTTTCTTCATCATTAAGTACCCAATCAGCCCACTTCTTATCACCATAGGACATGCATCCAACAATAATTTTCGAAATTTTAAGTCCTGATTCGCCTAGATTTATGTACTCCATATTACTAGTATTAAAACAATTGAATATTTGATTAAATAAATCTGACCAATATTAATAAGAATCTAACGTACTTGTTTCTTTTCGGGGTCTCGGAACTTATAATAATTAATAATCGAAATATCATACTGCCATAATATGTGAAATTGGGTATTTCCAATTAGGTATTCATTCCGAATTTGACATAATGTCCTTCAAGACATCGACCAACACAATATATATATATTTATATCCTATGAATCAATTGTTTTTTGGGATATTGCCTATTAAATTAAAATATAAGGAAGAAAAGATAAAGGGATCAAAAACAAGATATATAACCGCTACACAATTGTAAAATATGAAAATTTATGTTTTAGATCTTTTAAGGTCAGATTCTTCTAAACCTTCAATAACATGAGGAACTGGTTCTGTTGGTTTCACAAATGGCGTAGACAAATCTGCATGGAAATCTTTGATAATCGAGTCGACATCATCAATTGTTAATTGTCTCACATCACCCAATTTCTTGATCTTGTTGGTGACTTCCTTACATTGCTCATCAGATAAATGTAAGTTTAATTGATCTACTCTTGATTTAATAGCATTCCAACCCGTCAACCTGTTAGCGAAGTGAATATACCTAGTTAAACCAAAATCAGCTGGACTTAAAATTTCGTAAGTTGATGGATTGGCTAAAATTGCCTTAGCATGAATACCAGCTTTATGAGTAAATGCACAGAATCCAGTAATAGGATTATTAAATGGAATATTAACCTGGACAGCTTCTGCAACCAAGTTTTCCAAGTCTCTTAATTTATGTAATTTATATTTGGATAAAACGTAGTCTCTGTCAGCGGCGACCATTCTGGCCATTAAACCACCTAATGGAGTAATACCATTTCTTTCACCTATACCGAGAACAGAAACATCTATAAGTTTAGCACCACCTTCCAATGCTGTGTAAGCGTTGGCAATGGCACAACCCGTATCATTATGGAAATGACATTCGATATCACAGTGAACAACGGATTTCAAAGTTCTAACTAATTCGTAGACTTGTCTTGGGTTCGCGCAACCCACGGTATCGGCGATACCAACTCTATTGACTCCAATTTTATCAACAGTTTTAAAGATGTTCAATAGATCAACCAAGTCTGATCTGAAAGAATCTTCAGAGGAAAATCTAATTTCAATGCCCTTGGATTTAACGAATTCTATAACTTCGATAGCAGATTCGGCAATGTAACCCATGTCTTTACCATGAGAAAACTGTCTCAAGAATTGAGATGTGCCAATGACAACGTCAACACCATCAACACCAGTTTCAACAGCAACTTTCGCATCATCCATATGACATCTGATATGTGTCAAGATTTTTGACTTCAATCCTAATTTACAAATTGCTTCACAATCTCTTCTACTTTGTTCAGAAGCAACTGGGGATGTCAATTCAATATAGTCGACACCAAATTCATTTAATGCTTTAGCAATCTCGATCTTCGTTTCAGTCGAAAAGAACGCATTGGCAAACTGCTCACCCTCTCTTAGGGTGGATTCAATTAATTGAAAGTTTGAAACATTAGATAAGAAGTCTGCCGGATTTGGGCCATATGGATTGGCATTGACAGCTTCATTTGATTTATGAGCGTCTTCGCTAACTTTTTGAAAACCTTCGGGAGCTGACATAGGATTTTTTTTATAATTATGTGATTTAATATATTCTACCTAGCAATTAAATGAAGAAGATATGAAGAAAAAAAGTAATATAAGATTAGATGGTTTTCTTATAGGTTCGCTGAAAAGTGATAAGATGGACATATTATATAAGCAATTTCAGTGATTATTTTTGCTATCTACCAATTTAACATGGCCTATATTTTCACACAAAAAACCTATATCGAAGTTCTAATACCAGATGGGTAATTATTATGTACATTATTTTCAAGTGTTGATAAATACAACGCATATTCGTAGTCATCATCACTAACTAATTGAGGTACGATATTATTTTGATGCCTATAGCTAGGTTCGTAAGACAAATTTGGCAGTGAGTCACTGTCAGCATCTACCGGAATCAAATCTGGAATAACATCATCGTAATGCAGATCATCAATATGGGAAATTTCCCAGGGATCAATCGATTCCGGAAATAAGTTAAATTTCAGAAATTGAAAGATGGACTCAGATAGTTTATAATTACTCTTGATTAGAGCTCTGTTTACTCTTAAACATGGAACCACACGAGGGTCGTAAGATATTAAATCCAAATATTTGTGGAGTGTCGCATGATAGGGCGGTATCTCAGCTTCATTACCAACATAATACTCATCTGACGGTGGCCGGTCCTCATTGTTCGAAGCTCCTGGATTTTTATCTTCAAAAACGTGAAGCCTATCACATGGGTGCATTATTCTAGGTGAGTTACGTGCTGGAACTCTTGGTTGAGTCTCTTCATTTGGTATCTCGTGTTGTATTTGACTTCTTGGATGACTCAGTCTCAGTTGAGGTAATACAGACTGTGTTTGACATGGTCTTTCTGTGGTTTTCTGGGTCCCCGTATACCTCAGTGTTCTTTTGCTTAAATTTAAGCCTTGCGCGGATGTCTGCGTGTATACTGGACGCTGTTGCTGTACATTATGTTTTTGGCGTCTTTGTCCTCGGCATAATTCTGAATCAGTTTCAGATAATCTATATGAGTTCTCAGGTGGTCTCTGTTGTTCAATGTGATGTTTTTGGCGTCTTCCTCTGACCCGCAATCCTGGATTAAGTTCGCATAATCCTATTGAGTTTTCATGTGCGCCTTGCTGCTGTATATGGTTTCTTTCTTGTCGCGAATGGAAGCCATGATCAGTCTCAGCTAATCCGATTGTACTCTCACGAGGACTCTGTTGCTGTATGTCATGTCTCCGCTGTCTTTGTCGACCGTGCAATTCTGAATCAGTTTCGGTTAATCTTGTTGAGATTTCATGCGGATTTTGTTGCGGTAAATTAAGCTTCAGACGTCTTAGTCTCCCGCACTCTTCTGTATTTACTACGGGTACTTGGTCTTGACCGTTCGGTAAAACAGATTGCTGTCTTGGGTGTTTTTTGGGTCTTAAAGATCTCTGAGACAGCTGGACATTTGAATCTTTTCTTTGTTGTTCTCGAGATTCAGAATGTATCTTCTGTTGTTTCCGATTCTCACTTCCTCTCTGAGAAGGTTCCCCAGTACCAAGCAGATCGTGATTCAGTATTGAATGTATCCTACTACCCTCATGACTCTTCAGCGAATTCAATAAATGTCCCTCTCGCTGTCTCCGGTGTTTTGACTGCGATCCTTGTACACCAACTTGATTGCAAGTATCAGATCCTTCATTTTCATTAATAAGCGCATGTGTTAATACAGGCAGAAAGTCAGACAGTGTCTGGAGCATTTCTTGTCCGCCATTTTGCAGTCTCCTGTTTCTCACTCCTCTGTGGTACTTCATTGCCGCACGATCTATATCCTTTTGGTTTATTTCAACGTTTAAGTCGTCGTACTGTGCAACTTTTGGATGTGAGGCCTGACTTTTGTCCTTTGCCGCCGAATCTGGATTTCTAGAAGGCCCCTCTAAATTTAACACAGGTGATGCTTCTAGATCCCAATAATTTGTTTTGGGTTTTACCATGCCGTTTATTGCATCTTTAAACCCCATGTTACTTATTTTTATTGGCTTGAATATGTTAATGAAAAAATTACCAAAATAGAAGGCATATTAATTTTGCAAGCGGTACTGCACATGATAAAATCAGCAACGGAAGCAGATAACAGAATATTTGCTATTTTGGATAGGTTACAACAGTAATCAACATATTCAGCCATTTAAAAAGTATGTCTAATAGTGCCGAGTATTGTGCAATATGGACAGAAGTCATGTCTCACCTTTTATGTCTACATTTTCAGTTTTCATATAATATATTGAAAAATAATATGATACTAACTAAACTAATACATCGAACTTGCGTCTAGATTGCAGAAGAATCAATTAATTGAGTCCATATTTATTATTAAGAAATCAATTGAGATAATTGCTTTAAATATAGGAATTAGATTAATTTTTCCGAAATTTGCATTTGGCACCGACGGCAAATCATGCTTATTTCTTCATGTCGTCGATTTCCTGTTCCAACTTATTAATACTTTCCTTTTGTTGTTGTAATTTTTCTTTTAATTTCTTTAATTGTTCGGCTTCATGCTTCCTGATGTAAACATTTTCTTCTGCCCTTTCCTTTTCATTAAATGCATTGGTGTTGGCATTTGGGCCATCAGTACCGAATGCAATTCTGGCAGAGGAAAATTGTCTGACAGATGCTTGTAAAGTACGCTTAGCAACTAATTGAGATAACATTGTTGGTTTTTAAAAGAATGAAGGAGTAATTTGTAAAGAAAAAAGATCAATCTACTTGGCCTTTTTGTCAGACCAGGAGTTCGGTCATGTAATTGGCGGTACTATATACAGGAAACATAAAACTACCTTAAGAGAATGATAAATTATGAAATACAACATTATGAAAGGAGAAGATAGACGTTCGGCGTAATCGGTGACTTCGGGTCATATAGAGCATGGTATTTGGATAAAAGAAATAGGCGAATCACTGTAAAATACAAAATGTAATATCACTTTGCGATGAACGTAAATTATTGACTATATACAATTATATGTTTCTGGTAGGAAGGTATCTGGAATGCTTGTGGACAGTTGATAATAATCCGCAAGTTCTTGCCCTTTTAATGGCGTTGGATAGCTTTTTTTGGTTTTTAGCATTGCATCCGGTTATTTCTCTTGGTAAAATCTGCCCTGTGGAGCTCAAGAACCTAGATAAAATTTCAGGCATCGTATATATGTCTAAAGGATCGATGCCGGCTCTTTCAAATGGGTCTGTCATCTTCTCGTATGGGATAGTTTGTCTCCTTTCTCTCTTTTCGATGTCCATCTTGTCGTTTGAAAAGTCAAATGGATCGTAGGTCTCGCTCAGGTTAAATTTCTTAGTGAACGGTTTAGCAATATTTATTGGTGGCTGTGTATTTTCTTGTAATGATCTGGCCATTCCAACGACTCTGCTAATAACAGAGTTGTTATTATTATTGGTGGTTTCGTTGCCTGCCCATGATTCACTACTCTTCATTTCCGGCGTAGATGGTAACGATTTATTAAAAATTCTAGTACCTATGCTGAAACAACGTGCTGGAGCAACTCGAGCGCCATTAGAGGCTTTCATTACTCTATTAGCCAACATATTCACCTTCAATATATTATGGTTTTGACTGTAACGGCTTAAATGAAAAAAAAATTCGTTCACTTAAAATCATTTTTTGTGTAAGTTTTAATCGTTCAACGAAAAAATGAAAAAGTTCGCTGAACAGGAACTCAGATTAGTACAACTCTAATAAATAATACGATTTAAAGGTGAGCAAGCTTTTAAACAAGTTTATAACACTACGAAAACGACTCTATTCGAGCAAGTAATCTTATTTAACATTTCAATTATCCAGATTGGGATATCTTAGCTGACACAACGTTTTTCAAAACCCAGATAATTATAAGGAAGTAGCGTTTCGTTGGCGAATTTTCAATTACAAGACTATCGAAAAGAAATCCTTACAACGGTTGATTTGTTTAATTAATACTAAGTGATAATTATAGACAATAAGTTATATTTTAATCCTTCAAGCTAAGGGCGTTTTATATCTAATATCAATCCTTATTAATATTACTTACATTCGTAATTCAAGATGGGAGAAAGAGGACCAGACCAATGGTTGGAACAGATCAAAAAATGTATTGCATTATCTGAATCAGATATGAAACAGTTGTGTGAGCTAGTCAAAGAATTACTCATGGAAGAATCCAATATTCAACCAGTTCAAAGTCCAGTGACCGTCTGTGGAGACATCCACGGGCAGTTTCATGATTTGCTAGAGTTATTCCGCATATCAGGAGGATTACCTAAAGATGATAACAATGTTAGTTATATATTTTTAGGAGACTATGTCGATAGAGGTTACTTTTCTCTAGAAACGTTCACATTATTGATGGTTTTGAAAGTTAAATACCCACACAGAATAACTTTGGTTCGTGGTAATCACGAATCCAGGCAGATTACACAGGTCTATGGGTTTTACGAAGAATGTTTAACAAAATATGGTTCTACAACTGTTTGGAAATATTGCTGTCAAGTATTCGACTTTTTAACACTAGCAGCAATTGTTGATGGTAAGATATTATGTGTCCACGGCGGTTTATCACCCGAAATTAGAATGCTTGATCAGATCAGGGTTTTGAGTAGAGCGCAAGAGGTTCCCCACGAGGGGGGATTCTGTGACTTAGTCTGGTCGGATCCAGATAACGTTGATACCTGGGCAGTGTCTCCAAGAGGTGCTGGCTGGTTATTCGGATCCAAGGTCAGTCGTGAATTTAACCACATAAACAATTTAGGCTTGATCGCTCGGGCACATCAATTAGTAATGGAGGGATTTCGGTATCATTTCAAAGATAAAGATGTGGTTACTGTTTGGTCAGCTCCAAACTATTGTTATAGGTGCGGTAATGTAGCTAGTGTGATGCAAGTTGATGAGGACTTAGAGCCAAACTTTAAAATATTCAGTGCAGTTCAAGATGGTGATTTAACTGCAAAGAATAATCCGAATAAACAACAGAGAAGTGATTACTTCTTATGATCGGCTTTGCACTTCGATAAGTATTCGATTACCTAACATAAGATAGCATGAAAATTCAATACAGAATTCTGTATATTACCTGATCATATAGAATTAGTATCATAATGACTATTATGATGTTTGACATGGAGACAGTACAATACATAGCATTAAGCATGTATTCATATTTTCATATTTTAGAATATGATCAATTCAATTTTTAATTTGCTAATCCTTCCGAGCACTTCTAACGTATTATACGTGCTTTTAATTAACTATAATGATTATGATGAATGTTAAACGTTCTTTTATCTAGATAATTTTTTTTTCTACATCTTCACTTACTGTATAGTATCATTTCATTTATTACATAATATTAATAATAAAATCTTTTAACCATAAGTTAAGAGAATATAGATCTTTCAAAATACTTCCAATTGACTAATATTAATAACTAATAAAATATTTTACAAATAAGTTTCTAATTTTTTCTAATTTATTATATCAAGTTTCGTATATATGGTATATGATATATGGACTAAGAAAATTTCTGTTACTTAGTTTTTACCTTTTCTTCTTTTACGTTTAATACCAATAATATTCTTCACGTTATCAGATAGACCTGATTTACTCTGTGTAAATTTAGGTTCAATTGGTTTGTTATCATTACTCGCTGGTTTTACACCCTTATTCATATTACCTTTCTTATGAGAACCCTTTCTTGCTTTCTTGTCAGTCCTTGAGTCATGTTTGTTCTCTCTGTCATCATCTCTATTATCTCTTCTCCTCTTCCTATCAATAGTTTTATTATCAGCCTTATTTTCATTAGCCTCTTTATTGTTACGAGCTTGGAATGTCTTTTCTCTTCTTCTTTTGACAACTTCTGCATTTTCAACAGCAAATTCAACAATTAACTTTCTCTTTGCAAGTCCTTCTAATTCCGCTAATTTTTTCTCTTCGTCGGTCATACCTTCCAAGACTTCAGGGATGGAGACTTCATGAGCATTTAACCATCTCAATCCCATCAACGCAGTTTTGTGATCTCTAAATTCAACGAAACCATAACCTCTACTACGACCAATTTCACCCGACCCTTTAATTTCATTGATAACTTTGGCTTGTTTGACAACACCTAAATGCTTGGTTTTCTTCTTGTCCGTTTCAAACTCACCAGTATCATGCTTGTGTTTGACAGAACGGTTGACTTCTTCTTTTGACAAAGGTTGCCTTTTTTCTTCCTTTATCTCAGTTGCAAATTGAACAACTGCCTTACGACCTAATGCTTTCAATGCTTTTGAATTCATAGCTCTTGGAATATTTCTAATAGCTAATCTTGTCAAAGATAAATGCAATGATGGATTTTTATTTAATTGTTGAACTCTTAACTTATAAGACTTTTCTCTTAATTCTAAGTCTGTTTTTGATATAAATTGAGCTAATTTAGAATTTTCCGTAATTCGTCCTTCATTCAACAAAAACAAATTACGTTTATCTTTTTCCGATGGTGCTTTTCCTAATACTTCTTTTCTTTTTTCAACATTTCTTTCTGCCAATTTATGAGCAGATTCTCTATCAACTGAAGAGGTAATTGACAAAATACGACCCTGGTAAACATAGGCTGGCGAAACATCATCTGCAATTAATAAAGAAGTAGAAGCCACAGACGGTGCATTATCCAAGCAATCAGTATAAGCATCTTCATTTTTAAATGCAACAAATGCCGAGCCTTTAGCTAACCCACTTTCTCTATCTATGACAGGCAATGCATATTTGACTGGTCCAAATTGCGAGAAATGTTCTTCTAAAGATTCAGAAGTGGCATCATAGGGTATATTACGAACAAAAAGCGAAAACATTTCTTGTTTATTACTCTTCTTTCTTGGTTTTTCATCTTCGTCCTCCTCATCTTCATCGTCAAGCTCATTAGAATCAGGATTATTTAATTCATCAAAATCTTCTGCATCAGATTTTTCCGCAGTATCATCATTATCTTCTTCGGCATTCAAATCATCGACACCTTCCTTTCCTTCATCGATTTCATCTTCATCGTCTTCATCTTCATCATCATCTTCATTATCATCTTCATCATCATCTTCATCATCATCTTCATCATCATCTTTTATTTGTTCCCATTTAGATTTCTCAATTGCCAAGTCAACAGCAACCTCTCTGTCATCGATTTTCAAGCCAACAGATTCCTTTATAGCTCTTTCAGCAGCTGAATCTTTTTTCATGGTTACGAAAGCAAAGCCACACATTTGTCCACCTTTCTTTTTAGGAATGTACGCGTCAAATACAGCTCCATATTTAGAAAAAATCTTCTTCAACTGATCTGGCTTTTTACAAGACCATGGCAAATTACGAATAATTAATCTCGCTCTTCTTTTTTCAACAGGAGTAACTGTACCTCTCTCTTTACTTACTGTAACACCGCTGGTTGCTTTGTCTTTTCTTTCCCTTCTTTTTGCAATATCAACTCTTAACAAACGACCCTTGAACTTCGCTTTTCTTGATTCTACTAATGCAGTCAAAGTATCCTCATCCAATGTAAATGAAACAAAACCAAAGCCTCTTGATTTTTGGTTCTCGTCATTAACGATTACTGCATGTTTCACTGGAACAAACTGTGAAAAAAATTCCTCTAATTCTGTAGATGTAGCTTCAAAAGGTATAGAACGAACGAATAACGTTCTCCTGTCCAAGTTGTCATCTAAAACTTGTTCCTCTTGCTTTCGAGGCACTACTTCTTCTTCAGACATTATATATAACACTCCTGTCTCCTGTCAATTAATGTCTCTACAAGTGTAGCAGCCTTTAATCTTAAAAATTAAAAAAAAATTTAGTCTATGCAGATCGCTCTTCTCGAGTATTACCCGCAATTGGCAAGATATTTAGAATGATAAACAAAGATCACTAGTTTTATATAAAGATAATACATTAGTCAAGAATGGTTAGAAATAGAAATGAACGACATAATGTGTTACCAAATACATACATACCAGTTTTATCGAAGAAGGTGTTGAATAATATTCTCTCAAGGCTTACTAGATCATCATTACTAGAACTTATGTATATTTGGCCAAGGTTATTAAACACTCAACCCTATATTGATAAAGGTCAAAATAAGTTCAAACAGAAAGAATTGAATAAAAAGGTTTCAGAGGAGGCGAATGAAATCAAAAATTCTGCTTCAAAATACCCCAAACGTAAGATAATCGATAAGATACTATTTGAATATTGGTCAGATGGATTGAATTTACTTCAGTTATCTCAAGTTGATTGTCAGCTACTAGTAGATAGACCAAACGCATACTATTGGATTCTGTCGACGGTACGAGATTTAAGCAATAGAGAACTGCCTGTGCTGTTAAATCCAAAATATTTCCTTGATCGGTTGGCAAGAGAATTGAGCTTGTTATATATGACGTATATTTACGTATGTCGCCATCCAGTATTCCCGTTAATAATAATCAGAATCCAGGTCTTTGATCTACAACCAATAAATACTTCAGCCAAAGTCAATAGACCGCATATTACATCCCATAAACCGTATTTCCTTGCAATTCCTATGAATTCTCCTCATATTATTCATTCCATTGGGAATGATATAGTGACAAATATCGTACTACAAGCTGTTGAAAGAAATTTGCCTCAGAATCCTAGAAATGTACTCAAATTAATAACCTCCCAAAACCAAAAACCTGTTAGATCATTGGAGTCGATGCATATTCTTCATGGGAATTCTAGGTTTGGAAACAGTCTAGGTATCTGGACACCATATGCTGATGATACAGTAGATATTCTACCCCTAGGTCCGTTGGAGAAGCACCAACTTTTGAAAGAGCAAGACAATGGAGAAGTTAATGATGAAGATAATAATGATGATGATGACTTAGACAGAAAGAAATTAAAACAGATCGCTAATTTGAGATTTAAAGGTTCGGCAAATGGAAAGTTAAAGTCAGAGAAGCTATTTGATGATAACCGAACCGTGAAAAGACTGAACAAAAAAAGGCCTCGCATGTACAATACTAATCTCGAAATTAGCGATGATGATTATGACGCTGAGGATGCCACTGGTGGTAGAAATGAGTATACTTCGGTTGCTCCAGTCCAATACTCAGAATTTTTAATTCAGGAAGAAATCAGAATCAATCCTGTCATAGAGAATAATACCTTACAAGATGGCACTACGGAGGATGAAAAGTATAGTCTGATAACTATGAAGTTGACTGGCTCTGATGTGTTTGCAGGCATACACGAGCTCTCAACTAAAACTACCAATAAAGCAGATATGATCATAGACCCCACAAAAATTCCATGTTGGCTTACAGGTGAGGAAAGAACAAGCTGTGGAATTATTAAAGATCGTAAATTTTCGAAAACCTTATAGTATATTTAATAACCTAACCTTGTAATATAACTTTTGATTACATTTACTACATTCTCGTGTCCACTTCCAAGGCTTATAGCCTTGTCCTTAATTATTGTTAAAAGATCAATATCTTTGTATTTGAAAGCCTCATTAGCAGCCAGGATTAGATCCTCATTTCTCACGTACATTTCCACTACCTCAGAATAATGAAGATTAGAACAATTGTTAATATATATTGATATTTGATCTCTAGGCCCATTGTAAGCCAAGCAGATCTCCACAAATGGTTTAAAGCCAATGGGGGACTTTATAATTGATCTTTCATTTGCTGGACTACTTTTCGGCGAAACAAATTGAAATAGTTTATCAAATTCACCACTTTTAGCATATACATCGAGTACTAAATGCCAAAATTTTTCTTGTGGAATGTTTAATTCCTTTATTATCTTTGCAGCTGGTTTTAATTGATTCATCTCGATTAATTTTATAAGAATCGAATTAAGTGATTGTTCTTTGAAAAAATTAATTTGATAAATTTCTGAGAGTCGTTTTTTCAATTCTAAGATATCTATTTCACGTTGGTATATTTTTGTATTCTTCTTGTTCGTACTATGATTAATTATTTTCGATAATTGTAATTTGTAAGTATCGTAATAACTTTCACTTTCGATTTCGTCCCATTTGGATACGAATGATTTCAATTTCAGTATTATAATATCTAAGCTCCTATCTTCTTGTTTAAGATACTTTTCCAATGATGATTCATCAAATTTACCAATACTCTCAATCCAAAAATTTCCTATCAAATCCCCACTAATAAATAAATATTCACTCGATTGGCTTTTATCTTTAAAGTCAATTATAGAAGTGTCAGTAAGCAAACTCTTTTGTTCGTTTTGATTAAGAATTTTGAAAAATTGAGATGTTGATAACTTATCATGCAAATAAAGTAAAAGGAGACGGCATAAATCATAATCACCACTTTGAAATGATTTAATCAAAGCTAATTCAAATTCCTCGAATTTCAAAAATTGATTTACTTTTTTTAAAATGGAAGGTGAAAAATTGATTAGTAGTTTACATAAATTAATCCTGCCTTCCTCATATGCAACATTCGATATTTTGTCGATAGATACGTAATTTCTTGAACTTTTAACATTATGACTTATTGATGTCAATTTTTTTGCAATTATTTTGAAAAGTTCAATGTCAGTCATATTTAATTCTTTTCTTATTTTATAACAGCACCAATGAATATACACAAGTTCTTTCAAATTTTGTAAATCAAGTAATTCAATGACTTTTAATGCAAGTAAATGTAAATTTCTTTTCAACAACATTTGTATCACATCCTTCCATCCAATATTTAATATTTCACTATATGTTAAAAATATACCTAGTTCTGGTGAACCTAACTGATTCAATACTTTAAGACAATTCAATGTTTTTAAGTATTCGTCTGCATTATAATAATCATCGTAATATGCTTTACCAAAAGACACAGCCTTCAATAATTTTTTTTGCCACGATTGATTAAACTCATAAAGCGATGCCCTTAAACAATCATTGATTGCAAGGCGGAGAGTGTTGTCTGATTTTAAGAGAGATATATTAATATCTGATTTAGATGAATGTTGTGCTAACTTATCAATACAGTCAAGCAATATACTACTTGGATGAGATGAACCGATTTGGTGTAAATTTATGCTGACTTCAGGAACTCGACTTAAAAACTCAACTTTCTTTTTAGTAATTATTTTCAAACCATCAGATTCAGTTTTTAATATTGGAATAGTGAATGAAAACTCTTCTTTAGCATAGCTTCTTGAAAGGGTATCGAAATCAAAATCTTCTTCATCAATAATATCATAAAAAAATGAAATAGACTTTTGGCCCGGGCCAATTAACTTCAATTCATCTTTTAAAGAAAGAACGATAGCATCATTTCCACAAAATTTCACTTGATACGGCGAAGTAGAATCATTCGATGTATCATATTCTAGTAAGACCTGATCAAACCTATTACTTATAACAAATATTCGTTCAACATGTGAATTGAACAAAGCAATCAATTGTCCATTGGGGGAAGCTGTCAATTGGGTGAAAGGTCCTTCGGTCAAGCCATGGTCGATAATTTCATAATTATTCAACTGTATATCTATATTTAACAGAATAATCGTCTTTTCAAAACTGACATGAATAGTCAATGATCCGTCGTTAGAGGTCAATGGATTAATACAATGCATTTTAGAAGCCAACGAACTTTCAAAAGGAATTTGGTAATTTGTAAACGTATCAAGGTCTGTAATTATGAATCTATTGGACAACTTCAAAACAAGAAATTTACCCCAAACCATAACTTTGTGGACCTGAAAGATTTCTTCTTTTTGGTTGTTCTCTAAATCAGTGATAAATTGCAGGTGGGGTGCAAAATCCGCTTCATTGGTGAAAGTATCTTTTCCATTCGGCCTATTTAACGGATTGTGTATGCTTATATCATCAAGTGTTATTAAATTCTTAGTATAAGTATGTTCATTAAAGTTACCTTTGAAATCTTGGTAATATCTAAACTTTTGGTTATTCAAAACGACACATAATTCTTCATCCCTAAATACATAATCCACTATATGTTCAGTAACAGTGCTGTTATAAATTACTGACCAAATTTTGTTGCCACTAAGCGAATAAATATCTATAACATTTGGATGAGGAACAAATTTTGATGCTAATGCAATTAGTGTAGTATTTGTCGATACTGCTATTGTATAATTATAATATATATTTTCAATTGACCAATTTAGCGCCTCATAGCAAGGTCGAAGACAATAATAAACGTCCTGAAGCTTCTGCCACCCTAACCTTGGATTAACTAGCATTTTTTAAGCTGAATCCTCTAGTATATCGATTAAATAGATTTAATCCTGAAGTAATATTCTAAAGTTCTAATGAATTGATAATAATTCACGTGATATTTACTTTATTCAAGTCACCTCTTAAATTTAATTATATTCATATATACATATATATATATATAGTTTATCGATACTAGTACAATACTAGTCTAATATTGTAATGTCGAACAATTCAGAGTCAGAGTCTTTATATATTACTTTGGTGTCCGCTGATAACCATAAGTTTATAGTGCTTAAGGAAGTTGCACTGATTTCATCTGTGTTGAGAAGCACTCAAGGGTTTGAAGAAGGACAAACAGGAAAGATCAATCTAGACATGGATAGTGATATCTTGGAATGTGTGGTAGAGTATCTTTACTATCATTATAAATATAGAGATCAAGCTGAATCTGGAAATATTCCGGAATTTAATATTCCTACTCACCTTGCATTAGAGTTATTGGTTAAGGCAGATTTCTTGGATATTTGAATTATCTTGTATCTTACTGATATATCTTCATTATAAGACTATGCTTGAAATAATCAGAATAATGAAGAGGTAGAGTAGTGTTGTATATTTGTACCGCAATTTAACAGCTTGTATATCATTCTGATTAGTACAGAATGAACGTTTCACTTAGACAATAAATGGCAGACAAGTTCGCTATTATTACAATTGGCATATCATCTTACATAGAATCAATCATAAACACTAGTTATCTTGCTCAATTAGAGAGAATTCATATATACCTGTATATAATTATGCGATAAGATACTCAAATAGCGGATACGAAGACACCCAGGCAATAATGTATTGTATGAATTTGTTGTTACAATAACGCAAGGGTTACGTATGTTGTATTTGAAGGTCCATAATAGGATAAATGAGTACACCTTTGCTAGATAATCTATCGTCTGAGACGAACTTATTTACGGATGTTGGAAGGGAGAGCTTGGATAACCTTTTAGGGGTATGTGACGACTTTTTAAATGAGTTAGAACTGACAAAAGCCTTATTAGAAGAAAAATTGGTTCAGGATGAGGATGGCTCTAATAGTAAGCAGGATACTGATCTATTAGGTAATTTACTGAATTTGTCTGATAATTGGTACAAGAAATCAATCGGAAATCTCAAGACATACAATGCTAGTATTAACAAGTTTCTGAAAAATGTACTTAACAATAGTAAATTCAACGTAGACTTGGATGAAGCATATACATATCCCTTAAATTTGAACAATTTTCCCGTTAAATATAAACTGAATGAATTAACAAAATCACCAACAGTAACACCCAATATTGAAAACGATATTAAAGCAGTCAAATTAGAAAACCACCGTGAATTAATTAAAGCAGTTATTACACATTTATTGAAAATTGGACAATGTGACCTTGTAAAGGATATGATTAAAGAAATTGACCCAGCAAATGCGTTGATTATTGATGAGACTCTATTAGAAAAGTTTAAACTCCTAAATGAAATCGTTGACGATATTGTTGTAAGACATGATTTATCTAAAGTGTTGCATTGGTTTAAAGATAAGTATAACTCAGACAAGAATAGTTCTTATGGAATAGCTAATATGTCGAGTCCAGTAAGGCTATCACATCATGATGAAATTGAATTCAAATTTCATATGCTTCAATTTACAATACTTCTTAACGGTGATCAAAAAAAGTCTTCATTTGGACCAGATAGCATACTAGCGGCCTATATGTACGCAAAAGATAATTTTTCAAAGTTTTTTAGAGACTATCTTCATGAAATATCGCCGCTTATGACATTACTTTTATTCAAGACAGCTCAGAATGAAGAAAATTCGCAACAGTATATGACAAATATACTTTCAGAGTTTATTAACAAGATGAAGCAATCATTCAATGCAGATCAAAATAACAAGAAAGGTCAGTATAAGCAATCCCAGTTTGTTGGAGAAATACTCGTTAATTTTGAAAACATTCACTGCAATCAATCCATTTTTGTTAACCTCTCGAATGAATTTATTTCAGATTATTGTAAAGACTTAAAATTATCTAACGACTCTTCGATATTTCAAAGCGTTCTTGCAGGTTTTATTAACTTGCCCAGTTTTTATAAATACAACAAGATTCAGATGAAGTTGAATAAAGTTTCAAAGGTACCGCAGTCTATTACTACATTATCTACTACTGACATTAATTCATCCAGGGATACCACCACGACATACTCAATCTCAAATAATGACGGAACTCTTATCAACTTCGAGGCTACCTATAATTATGACCTACCATTCCAACTACCTGATTCAAATAAATTTTTATTCAATTATCACCCAATATTCATTTGCCCAGTATCTAAAGAACAACTCATTCCAATAACAGTCGACGATGACAACCAATTGGATCAAGAGCATATCACGAAGAAGAAAAAGACACTGCAAATAAATGCTGATATTTTAAATTTTATGCAAAACCCTGTAGTAGTTTTGAAATTTTGCCAGCATTTGGCTTTAAGGGATAGTGTATGGCAGCTCTCAAAGAAAGGATGTGAGATTTTTAAATGTCATTATTGCTATAAGAAGCATAAATTTTCCGACGTGAGTGATGCCTACTTTATTGATTTGTGATTTTACGAGCAGATAGTACTTTTAGTGTTCATATTGGATGCAAATTAAATATATATAGCCTAATGCACGTGATGTTTTTCTTTTTTTTATATTTTACAGCCATCGGAATTCGAAGTTGAAAGCAGTCAAATTCTAAAACTTTGATTGAATGTCATATTAATTAGAAAAGGTGATGGTTAAACATACAAAATCGAAAAATAATTTTGATGCTGACTTGTTGCTCTCTGAAATTTCGAAATTAGGTGATCCATGGGTTCCTATTTGCCGAACTCCAGTTGATTTTGAAGCTCATCACTTTGAAGTTGCGATGTCAAACTTGATAAAACAACCGAATATAAATTCTACCGTTATCATGAGGGCAGATATATTAAAGGAGAATGTATTTGACGTAGAAAATGGAGATTCCACATTTGTGAGTAAATTGATAAATAAGATACCAGAATTTCCGTCCGATAACGCTGAACATGTTATATTACACCGATATCTTGATGACGTCAACTTGAGAACAATTTCGTTGAATAACAGTGAATTGAAATTGAACACCAAATGCGAACTTGTGAGAAGAATCATCCCTAGGAATCCGTTTAAAGATCACATAATCAACCAAACATGTTTGGTTTTGTCCAGTGCTAATACCGATGCCGAAAGTAACGAAGACAAACCATCAGATGATTCTGTTCTAGTGGTTTATATCCCCCATATACAATCAAGTGAAGAGATCCCATTCTATTTACCTCCCGTGTATGGTGTGGGGATTCTATATCATAAATCTACATTGTCTATTCAATATCTTCCATTTAATTACCAAAATCATAAACAATCACCCGAAATACAGTTGTCTTTGAGAAATTTAGATTCCACAGAAAGGCCAATAAGAATTGCACTTAGATTATTGCAGACGTCTAGTAAACATTCCCTTGGAGCTAAAATGGGTTACGAAAAAAGAGTGAATCATGACTTGGTTGTACCTAAGATTGCATTCCAAAATAGATATATAACTTTGAAGAAAAAATATTCTTCGAATTTGGTGAACCTGTGGTGTGAAAGTACTGATCCGAAGAAGCATGTATTTGAAGATCTTGCGATCGCTGCATTTTTAATAGAACTTTGGACGATAAAATACAAATCTAAGGACGATTTCGAATTTAGAGATTTAGGCTGTGGTAATGGGTTGTTAGTGTATATTTTAAATATGGAAGGTTACATTGGTAGGGGAATTGATGCTCGTACCAGAAAGTCCTGGAGCACTTATCCACAAGAAATTCAGAAAAACTTGTCAGAACAAATAATTATTCCTAGTGTCTTATTGAAGCCACATCCTGCATTATCAAGGCTAATTCCTAACGTTACTGACAATTATAGATATTTCCAAGCACCCGAGCTTCCCACGAAGAGTAATTGCAACTGTGATAACGAGAGTACATGCAACGTGGATGAAACTACTGGTTTGGAAAAGACAAATGCACCACTAAAGACGTACTCTTCTGCTAATTTATTGGAATCAACTCAAGTTTGTACAACTGAAGATTTCCCTACTAATACTTTCATAATCGGAAATCATTCTGATGAATTAACATGTTGGATTCCTTTATTGGGCTACTCATTTATGGTTATACCATGTTGTTCGCACGCATTATCAGGAGCTAAAGTTAGATACTCACCACGCAAACAACAGAAAACGAACCAATTGCAAAATGTATCCACTTACGGTGCATTGGTAGATCATACAGAAGACTTAGCGAAGCAAATGGGCTGGGTGGTAGAAAAGGAAATGCTCAGAATTCCAAGCACAAGAAATGCTGCAATTATTGCAACAAAAAGACAGCCTACCTTTATTGACCGAAACGACGAAATTACTCAAACTAGAGTTCTTGATATTTTAGCTTTAGAAGGTGGTGCGGAAGGGTGGGTAGAGAACTCGATAAATCTTATGAAGAAGGCACCGAGAAATCACTAATATATATTATATTTACTTATCATTCTATTCAAATAAGGCCTGTATATAAATATAGAATATCAAGTGAATTTTTCTCCTACCGCCCTTTTTTTAATCAATCAGGAAATAATATCTTTTCATCTTGATCTTTATAGGAAGTGAATTGATATCATATCAGTAACCAAAATGACTGGGTCATCTTCGCAGTAAGTAATTATTTTAGCTGACAGGAATTGATGACTGTTTTATATTACGTATACGAGTAATTGCGTTGAAAAAGGAATACAACACGTCTGAACAATTTTAACTAACTAATATAGATTTCAACAACTTGAAAAATTAGGTGAAGGTACATATGCTACTGTTTACAAAGGTAGGAATCGTGCTACCGGACAGCTTGTAGCATTGAAAGAAATCAATTTAGATTCTGAAGAAGGTACTCCATCCACAGCCATAAGAGAGATCTCATTAATGAAAGAATTGGATCATGAAAATATTGTGACTTTATATGATGTCATTCACACGGAAAACAAACTTACCCTAGTATTCGAGTTTATGGACAAAGATTTGAAAAAGTATATGGAAGCACATGGCAACCAGGGGGCATTGGATTTGAAAATTGTCAAATCTTTTATTTTCCAGCTATTAAAGGGAATAATGTTCTGTCATGATAATAGAGTATTACATCGTGACTTAAAACCTCAAAACTTATTGATTAATAATAAGGGAGAATTAAAATTAGGTGATTTTGGTCTTGCAAGAGCGTTTGGAATTCCATTTAATACATTTTCCAATGAAGTTGTTACATTATGGTACAGAGCTCCAGATGTGTTATTGGGATCTAGAGCTTATACAGCTTCAATTGATATTTGGTCCGCGGGCTGTATTTTTGCAGAAATGTGCACCGGCAAACCTTTATTCCCTGGTACTTCAAACGATGATCAGTTGATTAAGATTTTCAGGTTGATGGGTACTCCTAATGAAAGAACGTGGCCAGGTGTTTCGTCATATGCAAATTTTAAGAATAACTGGCAAATATTTGTTCCCCAAGATTTAAGGTTATTAATTCCAAATTTAGATTCAATGGGATTAAATTTATTAAGCAGTTTATTACAAATGAGACCGGACGCAAGAATCACCGCTAGACAGGCATTGCAGCATCCGTGGTTCCATGAAATTTCAAATCCAAATCCATTGATGCAACATTTAGCTGATCCATATCAACAACAACAACAGGCTATGGATTCTCAAACATACCGATAGAACATTTTCCATGTAAATTACACTTCACTTCATCGTTTATATTTATGTATCGCACTTAAATTTTCTTATTCTAATAAATTTATATTATTATACGTATATTTATTCATGTGTTCATTAATGCTAGTATTTCGTTATTCGGTGTTTCCGTAAATTGCATAATCATATCAAAGTATTCATGATTTTTAGTTTGTACGATATAATGCCATAAGTTTGTATCGTCAACATCATCAGGTTTACGTAAACCACAATAATAGATTTTTAATAAACGATTGGTTATGGTATAATAATGTTCCATGTTTTGGGGTTTGCAATTCATAATCATCTCAAATCCTTCGATTACAACAGTGGTAGATATCACCGAGTTTAAAAGGTCTAATAATATGGAAAAAGAAGTTCGCCAATTTTCCATTTCCAATTCATTTCTATCGAACGACTGTATTGTGTTAATCGCAAGTCTATCCTTTTCATCTACATAAAATCCGAAGCGACACATTTTCAGCATTACCATCAACTGAAGCAGAGTGATATTATCATAAAATTTCGTTGGAAATTTTGGGGTCTTCAAATATGTTTTGTAAGAATATTTGAATTCATTTTTTGCATCTTGATTGTCTTGTAATGGAATTTGAATAGAGGTTTCAGAAGTATTTGCATTGAATATTTCATCCGCCATTCTTGCCATGTTATCACATTCGTCTTCGGATACTACCTGAGGAATATGTACATGTAAACGTTTACATTCTTTCGTAAGTGCTCTTTCGTGCTCTCTTATGAATTTCGGTCGTTCAGTTATTTCTTCCATAATAACACTATATTCTAATGCATGACATTTTGCGGAGTTGATTAAGTCAAGAAACTTAGTTGAAATAAAACGATAATTGAACATGTCAACAACTAAAGCAGACGGTATCAGCTCGAATACAAGTATCCCTTCCTTTAATTGACGTATGTGATCATTTCCTTCACTGTCAGGAATTTTGGTGCTATAATAGTCTATTTTTTTCTTAATTTTTGAAATATTAATATTCTGGTTCAAATTATACTTGAAATGAATGTCGACTATATCCAATAGAATCCTCTTCCCAGGCCAATAATCATAATCTACTGGACTATGGTTTAATCTCAATGAATTGTATAGATATTTATTTGTTAGAGGTAAGTGGTTTTCTTTCAAACCAACTAGAATGAATATCTTTTGCAATAATTCATGCGGTAACCTTTCTAAGATTGATTTATTAGATGAAGAGCATTGCACACGTTCGGGCCTTGAAAGTTTTTTTATCTTACGTTTCTTCAAAGACCTTCCTGGTTCTATAAACCCCATAACAAGCAGATCTTCATAATCTCACAAAGTATTAAAAATTTTATTAATTTGTATATAGCGATGCGAAAATAATCAGAAAAAAAAAAAATTCTCTTATCTACAATTACAACAAAATACGTAATAATAATCATATATTCTAACCCGATGAAAGTAGAAATGAACTAAAATAAATAAAATCAATAAATACTAACTAATCGTTACTAACCCCTTCAATTGTTGCCAGCAGCTTTCTCTTTGAATTGATCTTCGGTAACACCTGCACCCATAGCAGCAGTAGAGGAGACACCACCTGTGACCATCTTCAATAAGCCATCAATATATTCAGCACCAGACCATTTTTGATGTTTAACAACCTCAACACCCTTTTCGATTTCTGGAGCTTGGACAGTTTGACCGTACGCTCTCATACCAATCTGAGAATATTGGTTGGCGAAGTCATCAACAGCCAAAGCAGTGGTATGTAAACCGGCTAAAGTAATGAATTGCCAGACATAACCTAATTCACTCAATCTCTTGATGTAGGTTTCTTGCTCGTGTGGTGGCATAGCTCTGTTCCAGTTGAAAGATGGAGACAAGTTGTAAGCTAACCATTGGTCTGGCCATTTAGCCTTAACACCATCGGCGAATTCCTTGGCTTGCTTGAAGTCTGGTAATGCAGATTCCATCCAGATCATATCAGCGTAAGGCGCGTAAGCTTGACCTCTCATAACAGCACATTGTGTACCACCTTGGTATCTATAGTAACCTTCTCTGGCTCTAGCAACATCCCAATCAAAGAAAACATCCTTACCTAAGAGTTCTCTGGCAATCTTTCTGGCTTCCTTGTTAGAAGTAGCAGACAATGGGTTAACCTTATCAGTAAACTTCTTGATTAATGCTTGTTTGTTGGAGTAGTTACCATTGTTAATTTCATCAATGACAGCTTCGTGGAATAATTTCAAGCCAGCTTTTTTGGTCCATTCAGCTTCAATAGCAGCTAATTTGTCACCGTAAATACCATTAGCTTCGGCTTCCGCCATCAAAGAAGCCAAATCTGGAGATTCTGGGTTAGTAGCACCAACGACGAAGTAGTGGTCTCTGTGATCGATAGTGGATGTAAGTAAAGTTGCAGCTTCAGAATCGGTTCTGGCAACACATAATAAATCGGAACCTAAGATATCAGCAGAAGCTCTGATAGCGACTAAACGGTTGATGTGTTCTTGAACTGGAACCAAAACCTTACCGGCCATATGACCACACTTCTTGGTACCTGGAGCTTGATCCTCAATATGGATGCCCGCCGCACCTCTTTCAACGAACAACTTGGTCAACTTAAGAATAGCTGTAATACCACCATGACCTGTGTCACCATCAGCAACGATAGGTCTCAAGAAATCGGTGTATGGCGTCTTGGCACGTTCTTCCTTAGAAAGGTTTAATCTTTCTTCTCTTTGCTTTCTGTCGTGGAATAATTGGGCAAACCATAAGTGTTCGACCTTGTTTGGAACAGTGTCCATAGGGTAATCTGCTAAATCTGGTGATGGCTCGTTAGATGTAGAAGCCGTAGAAGAACATTGCCATCCAGAAACGTAGATGGTGTCCAAGTACTTGGCCATTTGGGTGACCTGGACTGGGTCCAACGCACCGAATGTGAAAGAAGCAGTCTTGTTCTTATCGTGCTCTTGCAACAACTTGTACAACTTCTTAGCTTGGTTAGACGATGGGTAGTCCACCTTCAAAGTACTTCTCTTCTTAGCAATATCTTCTGCTTGGTAGATTCTCTTGGTCTTGGCCCAACGAGGTTCTTTCCACCATTGTTGGATTTCCTTAACTTGATCTTGGAAGAATCTTTCTTCTTCGTTAATGTCAATCTTAGTGTATGGCATTATGTTATTTATTTATTATGACTATGATATTTGTTAAGAATCAATATCTGAATAATAACTTGCTAAAATTCTGAAAAATTGTTGGATTTATTCCGCTATTTAAATTGCCAGTTTTCACCTACCCCAGACTTTCCTTTCTTCCGTTTATCCTAGGAGCAAGTCGTGTGAGCGCGAAAACACCTATGCTTCGGATAGAAGGAGAACCCCAGAATACAACCTCCGACACCGAGGAAGTGTACCATAGCACACTAGGTAGGTTGTTCTATAACGATATTACAAGCATCGACAGTTTACAAGCAGTATATGGGCTACATAGTGTAGATTTTAGGTCAACTGGGACATATGATTTGTGAGCAAGCAAGTTGACGAGCAGTTCTACCCCGGTAATAAACTTCCAGGGTCATCACATCCATGTGATCGTTCGGAGTTACAATGATTAATGAATCATCGTCATTTAACATGGTAATCAGAAGTGGGTGCGAATGATTGGCCCAAGACCGACTCGGAACCGAAAAAATATGCTGGAACTTCTATTGTTCCCGCTGATCCACCGTAAACCTATAGTAGTTTTGCCGAGGGTAATCAACGGTTAGTATGAGTAATAGCGAAGCGTGAAGTTGAAGCAATCATATCCAATCCTGACATAGCGTACTTACAGATGTGAGTACTGGCAGGTGTATACGTTTACGACCGAGTCTCTTATGACCCACGATAGTGGTCCCAGGCATATATTATGGGATATTGTGGGATACCATGTATTAAGGCTGCCAAGTGTTGCACCTGTTGGGAAGTCGACTCAACAAGTCCGGGACTGAGAAGTAGAAAATCGATTACATCAAGTGACGTCTGAAACAATTAGTGGATAACCGAACTACGAGTGGAAAGTGCCGGGGCTTCTGGATTGGGTGTTTAGTAGATCTGTGAACTTCATTACCGTGCCCAGCCCCGATGTGGGCTAATTCCGTACAGGGAAGCCTATTATAGATGAGCACACAACTTTCAGACCATCACGGATCTCTGTGACCGCAATTTATACGCGAAATGACTTGTTTTGTCAATATTAGTGTGGAATGTACTACAGCAGAGCATTTCAGTCTACGTATATTTGTGGTGGACAGGATACCTTTTGTTTGGTTCTATTTTGTGTTGGCACTTAAATCAGCGTAAAATAGGTGCATGAATATAATCATGTGTGCTTTTGAAAGAATTCACTAGTGTGTACTTTCGGATTATACTTCACAAATGTAATACTAGAGAAGCGTGAACCACTGAAGGTCAGTATAACAACCTTCGCCAATATTGAAAAACCAGGCTAACTTTGCAAGATAAAACTAAGCCATGGCGAAGCATCGGTATGTGTATTATCCTGTATATAATTCGGCGAAACTATGTCCCATATAAACAGACTTTGGATCAACCACAATGTATAATGGCTTTTGGTCGACAAAATGGCACATTTGCTCCCACCCGAATACCTCGAGTATTTGGATTATTTGCCGGATCTACAGAAATGTGCCAATGTGTTTATATCGTTCACACCGTTATTCTCATATGGTACAACATGTTATGGGATATACACCAAAAGAACATCCATGGGGTTTTCGATAGATATATGTGCAACAATGCTTATGTCCCTGATCTTAAGAATATTTTATTATACTATAACACCGTATGAGATCTCGCTATTGAGACAACTGGTGGTGATGGTTTTTATTCAAAGCTTGTTATTGAAAATATCGCTCAATTATAGACCAAAAAACTATCAACCAGCGTTTCTAGAGCCACTTCCGTCTTTCAAATATGAATTAAACTCACACTTGCCAAGCCATCTTCTGGCATCTACCTACCCTACATACCACGAAACGTATGCGACAGAGGGAATACAGGGCCTGATAGGTAGGATTTTCAACGACTATTATGTTTACACTAAGGTTTACTTGATTACTATATTTATGTACGTCCTTAATTTTTTTGACGTGCATTACAAAAGACCGAAGTTATTCTGGCAATGGAATGATGAGGCCGATTATTGGAAGTATATAATGAAGTTCTCGTTGTTTTTCGGGGTACTAACTGGTATCTTTCACAATAATGAAAACTATGGGTCCCTCATCGGGATATTGGGGTTGTTCATTGAAGCACTTTTACCGTTACCACAAATATTAATGTTGAATAGATTGAAGTCAATTAAAAATTTTAAAATCATGTTGTTGCTAAGTTGGCTCGGGGGTGATTTAACAAAGATTAGTTACTTGGTATTTGGAACGGACAATATTTCAATCATTTTTATCTTAGCTGCTTTATTTCAAATGGCTTTAGATATTATTATCGCGTTTCAATACTTGCATTTTAGAAACTACCACCAAAGCATTTTACCTACGAGTAATTCAAATTGAATTACGCTACACCTTCACAATCATCTGTACTATAAATCAATCGCACAATTTTACAGGAAAACATCTGAATAATTGTATAAACCTTTACATATACCTTACTAATCATTCATCTCAGTTCCCGTGAATATCGTTCCTTCTACACAATTGTGAATCGTAATCATAATGTTACTTCATAAAGTTAATAATTAATTAATCTGCTATTTATAACTAGACATAAATATATTCGACATTTTCTTTGGCGTCATTAATTAAATCTAAAGCATCTTTTCCGACTAAGCCATGCTTTACTTTGATATGTCTAGATAATGCATCACCCCTCGAAAATGTCTTTTGTTTACCATTACCAGCTCCACCATGTAGCCTACCTTCACAGATCACACATCTGAAAATCTTCTTCTTCGTGGCGTGAATGGTTTCTTGATGTCTTATTAAATCGTATGGTCTTGAAAATTGTTTATTGCAAGGTTGGTCTGTCGAAGGATTAATTAAATCACATTGATGGTTAGGGTTATTAGCAGATATTTCCGCTGCAGTCTTGTGAAAGTCATGGTTCAAATTATGATGTTCTGATGGAGATGATGGATTAGTAGATGGTTCAATTGTGGTATCAGCCGAGGGGCCATCTGACAATTCGCCGTATGGTTCGACTGATGTTTCATTGGAAGTCTCCAATGGAGTGTTATCATTTAAACGTTCCGTAATTTGTTCAGATACAGGTTCCATACTAACATCGTCAATCATCATATCGTCGTCTTCATGTTCAGGCAAGTTATTCACGCCATAGTCATCAATGTAGCCACCCATCATGTCGTTCTTAGGGGTGGATGCTGTAGTATTGGTTTCAAAATACCCATTGTGGGTATGGTTTGTGGAGTCTTCAAAATCATCATAAAAATAGTTGTCGTCATCATCATCGGAAAGCTCTTCTTCGACTTCTTCGTCAAAGTCATCCATAAAGTTGTTTTCGTAGTCCCCCATAGATATACCGTTGGACGCATCATTAGTCTGGTTCGGAATAAACAACGAGTCCGAATACAAGTAGTCCTCGTTCAAAAAGTTCTTGTTCGTGATAAGCTGTGACGGTTGTATGTCAGGGTTGTACAAAAATTGGTCCTCGTCCTTGAGCGGCTTCTGATGAAGCATAGTATCTTCACCCAATGTGGTGATTCTTCTTCGGCGTGTTAGGTCCAGTGGCTGGATGAATGAATGCACTTGTTGCTGTGTGCTCAACGAGTCCGGGTTCCCGTAGTCAGTGAACGGATTCACGTCACTTCCTCCACCGTACCACTCGTCACTGTATGCTTGAGGCATCATGGTGTACTCGTCACCTATGTTCCCCGAACCAACTCCATTCGTGTTGGTGATGCCGTTATTGGTTGTGCTGTTTAATCTGTTATATTGATCGATAAACGTGTCGGGTATGTTGAGCAAGCTTGACAAGTTATTGCCTGTGGTATTCATGCCACCATTTGTTTGGCTTCCCCCAGCAACGTTTCCATTGTTTCCCGCAGTGGATGCTGATCTTTTGAGAAATGGCTTCGGCGAGTCACTTCGGCCACCCTGTGGTTGTATGGGGTTCTCTGGCACCTCATACAACTCATCGTCCATAATATCGCTGATGGTTTTCTTCATCCGTGGTATTATCAACGACGTCATGTTCTTGTCTTGTGTATATTCCAATTTAGCTTCAGTTGTTTAGAATATACGCAAATTTAAGTGTTCTGGAATTAGAAGGGGATTTGTTGTCTTGTAAATGTGCGATGCGAGCTGCGATTTATCGAATTATGTAACAACCACACTAATTCTCTTACTAATAATAGTCTATAACTTGTATCGGTATTCCTATTAAAAGATACCTGAAACAAATAACCAATAAGTATAGGAAGCTTTATATCGTTACGATATTGTATTAATTATTAATATTAATTCTGAGTATACGTGTACGACGTATTTCGATTGTAGTAATAATAAATAGAAGAAAATGATGCCGCTGAGACAGTACTATAAATGATCTATATATGGAAAGCTAACTCCTAAATCCGATATTTGTCATCAGCGATCATCGACCCGGATTGCTTTTTCGCTGATGACAACCGAAGAGGGCCATGTCGGAGCAGGTCTTAAGTATGCGAAGGTAGCGTGATATTTGTTCTCGAAACTTCCACGGAAGACCGCTGCGGACAACTTCCGAATTGGGACGAGATGTAAAATATGGGGTATGGAGGTATTAAGTTTAATTTGTATGGGTGTCTGGATGTTATGTTATCGAAAACGATGGGTTAGGAAATCTATTAGACAGTGAAGGAGAGAACAGAGGAATAACAGAGGAGTAATGGAGGACAAATAGGTGGCTGGATGATGATGACGGTTTGACAGATACCGGAACGCGTCCAGACAGTTTTTGAGGTCGCGAAGAAAACTGAATCTTTGTTGGAAGATGTAGAAGGTTAGTTAGGGGCTGGATGTGAGTACGTTGTGGAAAGTAGGTACGTTGGAGATCATATGCTCAAGGGATGCATGGTGGACTACGTAATTGAGGCTTTTTTCTTTTTCGAGGAAATGAATCACACAATAGAAGTTACCATGCGTCGAGAATATGTCATATTCTAGAGAGCCGACTTTTAGGATTAAGATGTTACCAGTAGCAGGAGGGGTTGTCTATAGATCTAGGGGATGGGTTATTCAAAATATCCCTTCAACCTGTCCTTAGTTCTTAGGTGGGTCAGAGAGGCGATTCCCATTTACAATTCATGTTTGGCTACAAAATAAAATCAAAGAACGAAACAGAAGCCGTTTGAATATTAATTCTTGTTCGAGAGGTTGTCGAATCACGTATGCGAGGTGATTTCCTAATGGTAACCACTGAAAAAAGTCACAATATGTATCGAACGCAAAACATACTGAAAATAAGAAGTTCCCAAAAAAAAAATGGTTGCAATCATCTCTATGATATATCATGTGATCAGATTTAACGGAAATAACAAAATTCATTTAGTCTAGCATGATTGATTGATTTCGATTTGGAGAATTTCAATTATTGAATATATGAACCCATCTACTATAATATAGATTCTCAGAGAAATATAATTAAGATACCTCGATAAGAGTACTAACTTTGCGTTCGATATGCCGAACTGAAAAGGTAAAATGCGATTAGAAACGGTCCTTATGAGAGACAATAAAGATATATGCAAGTACGATATACAATCAGTTACATATTAAAATGACATCAAGAGAAACATCGTTAGCGAAAACGTCATTGGATATTCCATATAAACATTACGAAATTCAATCATTGGAAATATTTATGAAATCAAATAGCATATGCTTGCGGTTTCGTGAGCAAAAGTTATATCCTTCAATTCCAGGAATGATGTGATTGAAAATGATCACCTTATTGAAATTTACTTGAATAAACAATAATAAAGAAGGATTCCATTTATTGAAGTGTGAAGCATCACAAGGATTCAAAATACAGAGATAGTAAAAAAATTTCACCAAATAGCCCATCGTTTTGTTTTCGTTCCAGATAGCCATTATATTGAGTGATTTGAATAACAGGAACTAATTTGAATTTATTTTCGTGATTATTTTAAGTATTTATACCCAAAATACTAGCAATCCATTTTGCAGAGCCTCGTAACTGTTTTTTAGAGCGATTGGAATTTGAGAAATGTCCTCGATTATGCAATGTTGTCTGTTATCGGATTCAATTGTCCTGATTTTAAAGGAATTAATAACAGAACTGGCTATTCCTGATAACCAATACAAACATATGTGAAGCCCTTACGATTATTAAAGAATAAAGTAAGTATAACTCGCCACTCCAAGCAGACATAAAGTTGCCGAAACGCAGGCATATTTGGATTATAAATTGACTACAAACTATGTCAAGAAAAAATAATAGAGTCTGTTAACTTATAATATAGTAAATTCCGAGAAAGAATTTAATTGCAAACAGTATATCAATAAACAAATCCATCGTTCGATAAAGCTGTCTCTATATGGCCTCTGGGCTTCTGCGCGGTCGTCTATTTCTTAGTACCTTCATTGCGTACTTTCTCGATCCCCTTCCGAGCCAATTCTGGGTCGAGGTAATAGTAATCCTTCACCATGTTACAGTCGTCGTCCAATTCAAACACCATGGGAACACCTGTAGGGACGTTGATCTTGGAGATATCCGCATCACTGACACCCTTGAAGTACTTTATCAAACTCCTCACTATACTTCCATGTGTCACTAATAACACGGTCTTGTTATCTCCAATCAAGCTTTTCTCGACGATCTCTTTTTGCAAATACGGAATCACTCTCTCCATCACCAACTTCAACGACTCGCCTCGCGGAAGCTCTGACATCTTGACGTTGCCCGTCATGTACCTCTCGTCAATACAATCGTCCATGGATTGGGATTCTACGGGCGGTGGTGTCCCATTGTAGTCTCGTCTGATGTACTGGTACTTCTCGGGACCCAATTCGCAATACACATCGTTCTTATCCCGGCCTTGAAACGCCCCGTAGTGTCTCTCGTTCAATCTCCACGTCTTAACGACGTCACACCACAACCGGTTTATCTCTTCGAGTATAATGTCTCCTGTCTGTATCGATCTCGTCAATCTGGAAGTGTACGTTATGGTTGGCTTAAGGTTATGCTTTTGAATCAATTGACCAGCAAACTTGGCCTCTCTGCGGCCCTTCTCACTCAATGGTATGTCGATCCACCCGCAAAATCTATTCTCGTGGTTCCATTTCAGTTCCCCGTGGCGTAATATTATGAGTTTGTGAATTCCCATGTTATAAGCCGTCGATTAAACCGGGCCATTATCTTTATCATAGCGAAAATCTGTCAATTACGAAAAAGAACCGTTTTTGTGACACAAAATGTCATGGTTGCATTCTTTTTAACAAAATGTAACATCGATAATGTAACAACTCTGCTCATCCCAAAAACATGTTACTATATATATTGTGATCATTCCATGACATGCGATGATGTTATGGAAACAGATTGTTGTTTTTTGAGGTATAATCGTATAATCGTTTAACAGAACATCAAGAAAACCTACTCCTGGTTCCAGTACACTCAGTGGGCGACAAATAAAAAATTTCGCAATGATAACAACAAAAACTGAAACCCAATTTAAAATCAGAGTTGTTTATTCACCAGGTATGCCACCATCAAAGATAGTCGACAAGCCATATACGTGGCAGGAGTTGAAGGACATAGTTAGAGACAATAAACTCGAAAAATTTGCGAGGTCTTTGCATCAGACTGAAAACTACCATAACTTCAAAAAACAGCTCCAGAAGAGCCATACTACGGTTTACAAGCATTTGTTGGCCAACGAGTTGAAATGGTACGAGGCCAAGGACAACGGTGACATGCTGTGGGACCAGGTGGTCCTTGCGGGCGTTCCGGACAACCACATTGTGATACACCCTGGGAGCTATAAGTTATTCACGAACCCTGCCGACTTGAAGATTGTGCCGAACCACTTTCCGTACTATTTTGAGGACGACGTGGTGCACTTGTGCGTGTGGTCCAAGTTGCGGATCGAGCCCGACGACGCTTCGCCAATTGGGGACATTTCGCCGGCCACAAGGGAGGTGATCGAGAAGTATGTGACCAAGACGTTTGTGGACGCAATGGGGATCGCCCGCGAGAACATCGTATGGTTCAAGAACTGGGAGGCGTTGCAGTCGGTCAAGTCGATCTCGCATCTCCACGTCGTTGTGAAGGGGATGACCGACGACCAGTTGGACCTGGTGTTGTACCAGTCGGGCGAGGTGTTGACTGCCCGCGACATGAACCACTAGACATGCGGCCGCCCATGGGTGTCGCCCGACACAATACATAGCATACATAGTAATACCATACCATAGACATACAGCACACGAGTGGGTGTAGATCCGAAACTCCCTGTTGCCCATCCGACATGCCCTGCCACCCCATGTCTCCTCCTCCTTCGTTCACCTACACTGCAGCCTCTGCTTCCATTTGCCCCCCGCTCGCCCTTCTTCTACACTGCGCTTTTTTCCAAACATATCCCATATATTGATCGTACAAACTAACCCCCGAAACCGTACAAGGTTCTACCTTGTCTCTTCAAAGCGTAAACAACATCCAACGAAGTAACCGTCTTTCTCTTGGCGTGTTCTGTGTATGTGACGGCGTCTCTGATCACGTTTTCCAAAAACGTCTTCAACACTCCTCTGACTTCTTCGTAGATTAACCCGGAAATACGCTTAACACCACCTCTTCTGGCCAATCTTCTGATGGCAGGCTTGGTAATACCTTGGATGTTATCTCTCAAGATCTTTCTGTGACGCTTGGCACCACCTTTTCCTAATCCTTTTCCTCCTTTTCCTCTACCGGACATTGTGTATTATATTAATTTATTATAGTAGTTAAAATTAACTAGATAATAATTTCCTTAAATTTTCCCTTAATGTGCGCCCTTATATATATATAAGAGATTGTATCCGTCGGGACTAAAATTTCTCACTACATATTCCTCACTAAACAATGACAAACTCCCACTGAACGTTTTCGCTCACTAAGAGCGTGTCTTCTCCAGTCCCAAACAACACTATGTATTTAGAGTATGGTCGCAGAAGCTGTCGTACCGTGACGTTCGCGGTATCTGGCGCGGTATGGAGTCGCGAACGGTCGCAAACCCGTCCGTGGGCGGTGCTGCGAATTACCGGGACCCCGGTAATTCTCGTCACTGCACCGATGAGCTTTTCGCATTGTTTGTTTTTGTTTATGTGTCGGGGTGAACAACAAAATGCGTGGAAGTGCGCGGCGGTGCGCGGCAGTGCGTGGTACCGGCGTCGTTCGGCTTGCGAAGAACTGATCATGCCTTAGTAAACACCATTCGGGCAAATATAGTGGGCTTTTGGTGCCAGATAAAGACCGTGCACAAATACAAATACGATACATTGTGACAATCTGTGGCGGGCGTCTTGTGCGTCTGGAAGCACCCGGCACAGGAAATTGTATATATAGCGAGCATACGACAAACAAATAGTTTTTACATGATAATTTATTAATTAGTTATTAATTAGTTATTTATCAGTTATTTATCAGTAATTCGTTCTATTTAATCGTTTTATTATCGTTACAATGGCTAGAACCAAGCAAACAGCTAGAAAGTCCACAGGTGGTAAGGCGCCAAGAAAGCAATTAGCGTCCAAGGCAGCCAGAAAGTCGGCGCCATCTACCGGTGGTGTCAAGAAGCCACACAGATATAAGCCAGGTACCGTTGCGTTGAGAGAAATCAGAAGGTTCCAAAAGTCTACAGAATTGTTGATCAGAAAGTTGCCATTCCAGAGATTGGTCAGAGAAATCGCGCAAGACTTCAAGACCGACTTGAGATTCCAATCGTCGGCTATTGGTGCGTTGCAGGAATCGGTCGAAGCTTACTTGGTGTCGTTGTTCGAAGACACCAACTTGTGTGCTATCCACGCCAAGAGAGTGACTATCCAAAAGAAGGACATCCAGTTGGCGAGAAGATTGAGGGGTGAGAGATCTTAGGATGAGCGGGTATGTTTACTTCGTGTTTACTTCGTGTATATTAGAATGTTTATTAATATGTTTTGATGAATTATGGCTAGGGTGTAGCAGGTGTAGTTGTAGCCGCAGGAGGGCCGGGAAGGTTATTATGGCTGCAACACGTGTCTCAATCTGGAAGCGCGAGAGGTATTTGTACGATGCTGGCACATGGATGGCTTGGACGACTTCCATGGGATTGAACCATGGCACGGCTGTTCGAGGTTCACGGGCGACCTACTCTGGCGGATACTGTATCAAACTGTCTGGCTCGTAGCGCTGCAGAATATGGCAATGCACTGGGGCAGTTTCGCTATTCGAAGCCAACGTCTCGTATGTTCTCCACGCGGAGAGAGATCATCCAAAGGAAGGGTATCCTCTGGTGAGAATACTACGGGGTGGAAGATCCTAGGAGAACATGTATCGTTTATTTCTCGCATATTCGAACCGTAATATTATGATGGGTTATAAAGGAGGGGTGAACTTCGAGGAATGATTCGCAATTGTAGTGCCAGTAATACCGCCAGTTGAGCCTATGTCGCTAGTTGATAGCATGAGTGAAGAAGGTACGGCCTCTAGCTCCGATTAGACCTTCCTGAAAGAGGATCTTGCTGTGCAACCATATCAATCAATTATGCACCATTTTGGTGGTGCATATAATGTGTAGCATAACATGTTTCAGATTTAATATAAATGAATATGAAAGAATAAAAATACAAGAATATTTAATAGGATGATTTAATCAAAATGAAGTGATGGATGAATATTCCAGGGATCTAGTTTTACAACATCCATTGTATCTTGTAATGTGCAAATGCGTTAAGGATGAGTTAGAAATGTACGATTACCATGATTTTTTTCCAGGCTGGAGAGAAATGACAGTTAATTATCGAGTTATAATACAAGAGCTATTTAAGGTAGAGAAACGTGAAGTGCAGAGTTTTATTAGACATGCGAGAGACCAAGCCCAATATCTGGATTTTGTGACATACTTAAAGAGTGACCACCAACAACAATTCAAGAGACTATTCAGACTAATTTTGTCCCTTCCTATGTGTGAATATGAAATAGAGAATGTGGGCAGCTCCTCCAGTAGTGACAACAAAGGAAGCTCTAATAATTACTTCAAACAATTTCCCGATTTCAAATGTGGTGACAATTACTTGACAGAGATAGAGGATGATGAAGTAATTAACACCGTACGAGAGATCATTAATCGAACTGAAAATGAGGCATTGACAAGAACCCTTGCGAAATTCGCTTTTCATGAATACAAATTGATTCCGAAAGAATCAGTAGAAGATGCCTATAAATTAACCTTTCTCCAATATTTAGTTCGGCCAGTAAGCTCAATGTTGAAAATTGCTTTACATATTGTGACGCAAGTTGAAACTGAACGGCCAGCTGCATGGCACCCACCAGTACCTGTTGGGGTGCACTTACAATGTCGAACAGACATAGTCCTTAGTAAAGGGAACCTAGTTTATTGTGTTATGGAGGCTAAAAAGTATCCTTTATTGCCTAAATATAATGGCAAACCGTTCGATGGTATACAAAGCCTTTTTTTGGAACAAAAAGAAATAGCGAAGCAACTTATATGTGAGATGCTTTATTTCAAGACAAACATGGGTATTCTCACTGATTCCTACATCGCTGTGTTCGTCGAACTAGACCTTGATTCTTTCGAAAAGAATGTCCTCAATCTGAGATCAGTGAAAAAAGACAATGAGCCAAAGATAGTCCCAATCAGATACATGATTCGAGACTGTCATTCTGCTAAACCTACGTTGCGAGAATCACTATTGTCGTTCATTTATAAATCAGTAGAAGACGATTCAGAAATGCTTATCAAACAAGATAGGGTTCACAAAATGGAAGAGCATCTAAAAGTATCTGGGAGAACTTTGACGGAAGCTATTTTGAGTGCCGAGAGCTCTGATCAGTCGGAGAATTCTGGAAGTCGTCCCGGCACAAGAAGTACAAATACATCCACATTAGAATCTATTGATGAGGAAACTGAACAGCCTGAAGAAATGGCCGATGAAATAGTTATCAATATGCCTAGAAACAGCAATTACATATACATGCAAAATGGAGATGTTTTTAACACTCAATTAATTAAACTAGAGTCCATTTACTTCAAGAAGTTTTTACAGGAACGGGTCGATGATAATGATGTTCTAGTTTCAAAGGTCTATGATCCACGAATCGTTGATAGATATCAATTTGGATTTGACTGCACTGCGAAAGATATGGCGGATGCATGTTATGAATGGTACTGTACCGAAAGAGCTTGCTATTCAATCTTGTCCAGGGATCCTGAATTCAATAGCTGTTATGTTCGTCAAAAGAAAGGACGAATCATGATTACGATGGACGAATGGTATATTGCCAAAGGGTACTTCAACCTATTCAGATACGTCGAGAAGGTCCCTTTACCGAAAGACCTGGAAACATATGAGAAGGCTAAAAAACAATTGGAGATAATTCACCGGAATGGAATCGTGCACAGGGATATACGGGACGATAATATTCTCTATACTAAAGAAGGGCTGGTATATATCATTGACTTTGCATTTGCCCAGCCCAAGGCCAATATTTATGATAGCGGTCTGGAGCACCATGATTTTGAAATGTTAAAGAATGTGTTTCCATGATTTACATTTCTTGATTTTCCATGATGAATTGGACTCAAGAATAGAGGATTTATGTATTTATATATATATATATATAATTATATGTAAATATAGAGAAACAATTACGTGAGTCAACGATTAGGTGATTTTGTTGCTCAATACATGCAATTTTTCATAAAGAATAACAATCCATTTGACCGTTCCTTCAAAATCATCATCCTTCAAGGATTGATAAAGATAAGGAAAGGTACTATGATCAATACGTGACGAATAGTATGGAATGCTTTAATGTATGGTATTATATGGTATTATATGGGTATCTTGATAGGTGCATTTTACTGGATTGGTGAAGGTTAGACTTAAGTCTGGTCGATTTATGTATTTAAATGTTAATACACGGTCTGGTATTATATACATATCTTATATGGATATATTTTATTGGATTTATTTGCGAGTTAGGATTCAGTATACATTTTTGGCATTTTGATTTAGGGTTCATGCTGGTGGTATAAAGGCCGCAAACATACTTGTCTGAATCAAGTTCCACCCAATCATAAACTTCATCGTGTACTCACTATACCTCTTGTGTCTAGGGCTATCCGATACCCACATGCTTGCCACGAACCAGTACATAAGTGGCAAAAATGACGATATTCTCGTCAATATTTGTACATGCCACCAGAATATGGTCCCAATTAATAGAATACCATTCACAATCATGACTGGAAGAAGATTCTTCACTGGTTTATCCTCCGTGAAATACTTAAAACTCTGCAACGTTAACACAATCGTTGGAAATGCAAACAAAAAATTGGGGATATTTGCGAACGACCAGTAGTTCAAAAAGCCAATGTTCCAGTAATGTGATTGTGCATAGCTGAATAATGAAGGTATCAAATTCTGGCACCATGCGCCTCTGGCAGGACAGAATATCGCATATGTATACCAGTTGAGTGCTAATATCGACAAAAATAGTTGGCCCCCACTGATCAACGATAATATGCTATCGGTGATATCCCGGTTCCTGATGCTAAACTCGTATAAGTCGAAAAGAAACATTGCGCCCAATAATAAGCAATTGATTCTGATCCCATACGCGATGCTCACCATCGTCCCAGAAAGTAAATATGTTACCTTATATATCCAATGCGTCTTCAACGAATTCTTCGAAATCAAATGGTTGAAGCTCACTCGATTTATAGATATCTCCCTCAAGTACATAGATGCCATTGAAAACAACGCACATGGACCTTCAGAATATGGTGCTGTCAAAAATATTCCTGCCGGAGATATAATGTAAATAATTGACGAAACCAATGAAAACCTCCGCAATGTCTTAGTGAAAAAGCTCGATGTTTTAAACATTTCAAATGTCAAGCAGTATAGTATAATACACGAGCCAACATGGCATATGTTAGAACATATCATCCCCAACATCAATTTCTTGTAAAAATTAGCTTCACCAATCGGTATCCACTTGATTATTCTCCACCATAAAGGACAAAACACGAATTGATGTTCATACTTGATGTCATTGACAAATAAATCAGTGAAGTATACCGCGTCCCAGGTAATGAATTTATCGATTATATTGGATACTATTAAATCACTGATCTGAAATGGTAGTTTCCAATCGTTTAAAACCTGCAACTTATGATCCCGGTATTTTTCAATTATTAGTTGTGACGATGTGTCAAATTGAACAGGCGTAAAGTATACTATAATTAACTGAATACTCTTAAACAATACAAAGCATTTCACTATGATGGATATCTCTTTCATAACTACCTATTTATAGATGAGTTTTATTAAAAGTTCTCGATATAAATATACATACAAAAAGTCGCGAAACTTTACAATAATACTCGAACATTATATAGACTATATCTGCGATCTAATAAATTAACATATAAAAATCTATTTCTTACTAAATTGAATGTCAAATGAACCAATAATACCTTCGACTGATTGAGGGTTGGATAAGGTAGTAATATCACCTAATTGATCAGCTTCACCAGCAGCAATCTTTCTTAAGATTCTTCTCATAATCTTACCAGATCTAGTCTTTGGCAAATCTTCAACGATAATAACAGCCTTTGGAGCAGCGAAAGGACCGATTTGAGTTCTGACTTGTAAAATCATTTCTTTCTTTAATTTCATGACTTCTTCAAGAGTTTCATAGGCCTTAAGGTCGGCGATAAGGTTTTCCTTCAAGGCAACAAAAGCAACAACAGTTTGACCGGTTAAGTCATCTGTCATACCAACAACAGCCGCTTCGGAAATTGCATGATGTTCGATCAATGCAGCTTCAATTTCAGCCGTTGATAATCTGTGGCCAGAAACGTTAACAACATCATCGACTCTACCACGAATCCAGTAGTACCCATCATGATCTCTTGCTGCACCATCACCTGTGAAGTAGTAGCCTGGGTATGGCCTCAAGTACGTATCCATGTACTTAGTGTGGTTTTTGTGAACCGATCTAGCCATAGATGGCCAGGTATCTTTGACGGCTAAGACACCTTCGACGTCGTTTCCTTGGAGTTCAGTACCGCTAACTGGATCAATAAGACAAGTTTGAATACCAAAGAAAGGTAAGGAAGCTGAACCTGGTTTATTTGGAACAATACCAGCAATTGGAGCAATGAAGTGGGATCCAGATTCAGTTTGCCAGTAAGTATCAGTGACATGACATTGGTTCTTACCTACCTTTTCATTATACCATTCCCAGATATCTGGAGAGATAGGTTCACCCACAGACCCTAAAGTCCTTAAGGATGACAAATCGTATTTTTCAATTTCTTGTTCACCAGACTTTCTTAATAATCTAAGCGCAGTTGGGGCGACATAGAAATGGGTAGCCTTATGTTTCTCAACAATTTGCCATAATCTGCCATAATCTGGGTAAGCTGGTGTACCTTCAAAAACGACAGTTGGAACACCAATGGACAATGGACCATATAACGCGTATGTGTGGCCAGTGATCCAGCCAACATCACCAGCAGTGAATAAAACATCTTCTGGATGGATATCAAATACGTATTTAGTGGTTAAAGCGGCACCTAACAAGTAACCCGCTGTAGAGTGTACAACACCCTTTGGTGTACCAGTAGATCCAGAGGTATATAACAAGAATAATGGGTCTTCTGAGTTAACTGGAACAGGAGGTACGTAGCCTGGGTACTTTTGGGTTTCTTCCGACCACCAGTAATCACGACCATCCTTTAAAGTGACAGCTTTATTACCGGTTCTCTCGTAAACGAGAACCTTTTCAATCGAAGGACAGTTCAACAAGGCTTCATCACATAATTTCTTGATATTAATGGTCTTACCACCACGGCGTCCCTCGTCGCAGGTGATCAAGGCTTTACAAGATGCATCATTAACTCTGTCCTTAATGGAACCAGAGGAAAAACCAGCGAAAATGACCGAGTGGATGGCACCTAATCTGGCAACCGCTAACATAGCGATGATAGCTTGTGCATTCATTGGCATGTAAATGGCAACAGTATCACCCTTCTTAACGCCCCAACTTTGTAAGACACCTGCAACTTGGCAAATTTCCCTTAATAATTCGGAGAATGTCAAGATCTTGGAGTCCTTTTCTTCATCAGCTTCATAGATAATAGCTGGCTTGTTCGGTGTGGCAAACGCGTGTCTGTCAACACAATTGTAACATGCGTTCAATTGACCGCCAATGAACCATGCTGCATCGCCGTGCAACAACGATCCCGATTTCACTTTTTCGAAGTCTCTGTCCCAGTGCAACAACTCTTTACCAAAGTCGCCAAAAAAGGTTTCTGGATCCTTAATTGACTTCGCGTATAACTCGTGGTACTCTTCCAATGAGCTCAAGTACCCTTGACGTGGTTGTCTTTCAAAAAATTCTTTTGGAGTTTCATGTTTCTTGGTCTCGTTGGCTTCGTGAACAACCTGGTGTACGGGAGAAATAGTCATGTTTAATGCTGATAACAATTGATTGAATAAATATCACAAATAAATAAAACGCAAAATAATCTAATATATAGAGATAGTATTTTGAAAATTCGAGTATATGTGAAAATTTATCTGTGGAGACACAATTCCTTTTATATAATTCTGCCGTAAATCAATTGACAATTGTGAATACCTGTTTCTATCCAGTTAATACGATTATATTATTATTTTATTATATAATCTCTGTATTCTAATTGTTAGAATAATACTTGCAAAACGTCGGACTTAAAGATTTGATTGAAAATTTACATTTGTACAGACTGAACGAGAAATATGCGATTTCAAGTTGTTGAGTGCACCGATTTTGTGTCACTCGGCGGCCAATTGATGGGCATTTCATTATGTACAATAGTACGATGTGGATGACTGTATATGGTTCCGTGACATATCCAGCCTGGAGCAACTACAGAGTGTGACTCTCTACACGGTTATGTGGAGCGTCACAGATCAGGTTTCTAACGCTATTGTTTCATGTTATTCTATGGCTACGGAAGCGGATATGCTGGGACGAAATTTCTTGATTACTGTCAATTGATCAAGACACGAGAGTACCACTACTATCACAGTGCATGTCTAGAGCGAAAGCGGGCTCGTAATGAGTTCCATGACCCAACCAACAGGTATTGAAAAATTCAACATTTGTTGGTATGTATGCAGGGCATTCTGGCTGACCACTAAGAAGTCGATGTTCCAACATGTAACCCCTATGGATGCGACGGTAGTGGGCAGGACAGACAACACGATTGGATGGTAGAAAGGGCAGTGCAGTGTGGAACAAATCACGCTAAACAGGGAAACGGGAGTGAGCAAAAGTTTTAACAGAATTGTACTGAGTATGGTTATTGAGTCACAATGACTCGAAAAGGTGTACATATCCGACGACTAGGTTAGCTAGCCGACCGATACAGAGATCCGGACTCGTAATTGTCCTTGCGGTGATAAGCGCAACAGTAATAGAACCATAATCCGATAAACTTCACAGAAGTCTACATGAAACTACAGTAGAACTTCATGGGGTACATGACATGACGGTACAGTGGTAAGTAGTATAAGATATTTCGTCATCGGAAAAGTATACAATCGTTCGTACGTAGTGCGAATTTTCATACATGTATTTTCGCAATATGGACTTTGTGGGTTGATCTCGGACTCAAGGGATTATAATATAGTTTTAGAATCATTCATACACTACACCGGAAATATGTCCTATAGAGCATTTAAAAGATTTTGAATACTTCGTAAAATAGATGAAAAGTATGATTTATAGATCACAAGTTGCATGTATTGTACGACCGAAACGTCTCTATATTCTCCGTATTTTGGCAAAATCTGAGCATAACCAAGAAGATAGCGCAGCACCATCGAAATATTTTATTATTACGCATTTTTTTTTATATTTCAAATTCAACCTTAACAGTCCATTATGGACTCAAAAATGCTTGGAAAAGTAGACTATAAAAAGTGGTATTTTCCAGTTAATTTTTAGCAGAATTACAAGTGACGTTCAATAATGGCAAATTCAATTTGTAATGAACGGCGTTCTTCTTTTTTCTCTGGGTTTTGGAGCTATATGAAGCTGGAGGTGACTGTTTCATTTTACAAAATCAAATCTCAATTACAATCCCTTCGTTCATCTTATCAGAAACGATATACGAACAACAGGAGTCTCTCACCCACACTCTGTCCCCCTTCATGGTTAGATGAAGTTTCTTTACTCCAATCTCTTATCTCATAAAATTCTCATCCCCAACTTTTTCTTTGCGAGCAACTGTCAAAATTTAATTGAACATTTTGACTCCAGCATATCTTTTAGATACCTATATATTATCGAGCTTTCCTATTCAGAGCAATAAATCTTTACATTTCAAGTACATGAGAAAAGATAACGACAGCATGGCCGATCGCATTATCTCTACAATTGAAACTCATACTGGAGGTGAACCATTTCGTATCGTAACAACTGGGGTTCCAAGACCAAAAGGAGTTACCATTGTTGCCAAACGTCAGTGGTTGAAAGAAAATTTTGATGATATTCGCAAGTCGCTAATGTTCGAACCAAGAGGACATCCAGATATGTATGGAGGCTACATTACAGAGCCCGTTTCTGAGCAAGCTGACTTTGGAGTCATTTTCATCCATAATGAAGGGTACAGTGATCATTGCGGACATGGTGTCATTGCATTATCCACCACTGCTGTTAAGTTGGGCTGGGTTGAGCGGACAGTTCCAGAAACTAGAGTTGGTATTGATGCTCCATGTGGATTTATTGAGGCTTACGTGGCATGGGATGGAAAGAAGGTTGGTGGGGTGAAATTCACCAATGTACCATCATTTATCTATTTAGAAGATGCAAGCGTAACTACACCTTCATTTGGAGAAGTGACCGGATATATTGCTTTTGGTGGGGCATTTTACTTCTATTTAAATTCTAAATCTTTTAATTTACCGATAAGCTTATCAGAAGTTGAGACCTTAAAGAAACTTGGTAGCGAAGTTAAAATTGCTGCAAATAATAAATACCAAATTAAGCATCCACTTATTCCAGAACTTAACCATATATATGGTGCAATTATAGATAATGAACCGAATACAGAAGGTGCTACTCAAGCAAATGTTTGCATTTTTGCTGATAGACAAGTGGATCGTTCTCCAACTGGCTCTGGTACCGCAGGAAGAGTATCGGCCCTTTTTTTGAAAGGCAAAATTAAAATGGACGAATACATTTACAATGAATCTATTACGGGGTCTATTTTTAAAGCGAAAGTCATTGGAACAACTAAATTAGCAGGATTTGACGCTGCAATTCCAGAAGTTAAAGGCACGGCTCACATATTAGGATATGCGAACTGGACAATCGACGAAGATGACAGCCTTGGTAAGGGATTCCTAGTTAGAGAGTAGTAGAATCATAGTGAACTCGATACAAATGGTTACATCAAGTGTATAACAGAAAATAGAAATAATTATAGACTTGATTTTATATAAAATAATTAAAATTCTTAAATATTGCCTTAGTTTTTCCACCCATCACATAATTTTAGACATGGATCACTTTGGAGCAATAGTGAACAAATTTTCCGATTCTCAAACATGTTTTGGCCTCAAAACATGTTTGAGACCAAAATATCTAATTAATGAGTTTTGTCCGCCCAAGAAACAAATTTGTTTCAACGAAAATTAACTATCTTTATCAAATATAATATTGATTACGACTACATTAAATCTTACTTAAATCTTTTTCATTAATAAATAAAAAATATACAATTAATCTATTCTTTATCTAGTATAATCTAACCCCAAATATTTACTAATATTTATATTTTGTTTTTGTAATTAATTAATTTAATCAACTTCTTCAACAGTTGGACCGTCAGCAGAAGCATCTGGAGCAGCACCACCTTGTGCACCTGGGAAACCACCTGGTGCAGCACCTTCAGCACCACCTGGAGCACCACCTGCTTGGTAAGCCTTGGCCATGATTGGGTTAGCCTTACCTTCTAATTCCTTTTGCTGGTCAGCGAATTCTTCTTGAGTGGCAGTTTGGTTGGCATCTAACCATTCAATGGTTTCGTCAGCAGCCTTAGTAACTTCTTCAATTTCAGCAGCATCTAACTTTTCCTTGAATTGTTCTTCACCTAAGGTGGACTTTAAGGAGTAAGCGTAAGATTCTAAACCGTTCTTGGCTTGGACTCTACCAGCTTCCTTTTCATCTTCATCCTTGAACTTTTCAGCTTCAGAAACCATTCTTTCGATATCTTCCTTGGATAATCTACCCTTATCATTTGTGATTGTAATCTTCTGAGTCTTACCGGTACCCTTTTCTAAGGCAGAAACATTTAAGATACCATTGGCATCGACATCGAAGGTAACTTCAATTTGTGGAACACCTCTTGGTGCTGGTGGAATACCGGATAATTCGAACTTACCCAATAAGTTGTTGTCTTGGGTCTTAGCTCTTTCACCTTCGAAAACTTGAATCAAGACACCTGGTTGGTTGTCAGCATATGTGGAGAAGGTTTCGGATTTCTTTGTTGGGATAGTAGAGTTTCTTGGAATCAACTTGGTCATGATACCACCAGCGGTTTCAATACCCATAGATAATGGAGCAACATCTAACAATAACAAGTCTTGGGTCTTAGATGAAGTGTCACCAGATAAGATAGCAGCTTGGACAGCAGCACCGTAAGCAACGGCTTCATCTGGATTGATAGATCTGTTTGGTTCCTTACCATTGAAGAAGTCAGAGACTAATTTTTGGACCTTTGGAATTCTAGTGGAACCACCGACTAAGACGATTTCGTGAACTTGAGACTTGTCAACCTTAGCATCTCTTAAGACCTTTTCAACTGGGTCGATAGTGGATCTGAATAAGTCTTGACATAATTCTTCAAATCTAGCTCTGGTAAGAGAAGTGTAAAAGTCAACACCTTCGTACAAGGAGTCGATTTCAATTGAAGTTTGAGCGGAGGAAGATAAAGTTCTCTTAGCTCTTTCACATGCAGTTCTTAATCTTCTTAAGGCTCTTTGGTTAGTGGATAAGTCCTTCTTGTTCTTTCTCTTGAATTCATTAACAAAGTGGTTAACCAATCTGTGATCGAAATCTTCACCACCTAAGTGAGTGTCACCAGCAGTAGACTTGACTTCGAAAATACCATCTTCAATAGATAATAAGGAGACATCGAAAGTACCACCACCTAAATCGAAAATTAAAACATTCTTTTCTTGAGCGTCCTTCTTATCTAAACCGTAAGCAATGGCAGCAGCGGTTGGTTCGTTAATGATTCTCATAACGTTTAAACCAGCAATCAAACCGGCATCCTTAGTGGCTTGTCTTTGGGAATCGTTGAAGTAGGCTGGGACGGTAACGACAGCGTCATTAACAGCACTACCTAAGTAACCTTCAGCAGTTTCCTTCATCTTACCCAAGACCATAGAAGAAATTTCTTCTGGAGTGAAAACCTTGCTTTCACCCTTGTATTCAACTTGAATATGTGGCTTACCAGCCTTTTCGACTATCTTGAATGGGAAGTGCTTGGCATCTTCAATGACTTCAGGATCTTCGAACTTTCTACCGATTAATCTCTTAGCATCGAAAACGGTGTTAGATGGGTTCATAGCAGCTTGATTCTTAGCAGCATCACCAATTAATCTTTCCGAGTCAGTGAATGCAACGAATGATGGTGTGGTTCTGTTACCTTGATCGTTAGCGATAATTTCGACTCTATCGTTAGCGAAGTGAGCAACACAAGAATAGGTTGTACCTAAATCAATACCAACAGCTTTAGACATATTTGTATATTAAAAAATGAAAATTAATTAGTTTATTAGAAATATAATAATTAATTATCTATAGATACAAGAAGAAAGTATTAAATTTATCACGGATTTTAGTCTACCTTTATACTTGAATTAATCAATTTTTTTTGATCGTCCATGCACAATCCCGGTTCCATATAATTCCATAATATTCTATACTTGATTGAGAATAATTTATCAAAAATAGCCCCATTTTTGTGGTCTAGTGGTTTTTCTACGCTCGTGGAAGCCTTCGGAATCAAAAAGAACTTTTTGGAACCATGAAATGTTGCGAAAAAAAGTTGCAGTATGATATCATCGCTAAAAAAATAAACCTCTATACACCGAGTAAATATGTACACCAACAAGGTTTCAATGCGCGCTGGGTAATGCATGGAATCAAGCGCATGGAAAAAACTTTAGGTATGACGTAGAGTATCTCTTGCATGTTTAACTATTAAAGAAACCTTAATATGTTCGGAAGTGTTCTACTATAAATAGAATGGAGATCATTAGTAGGGCCCTGGTATATTATGTATTAATAGGTCAATATAGTGTTATAGTCGTTGTGATGATACCTCGGTACAATCTATTGTAGGGTTCCGCAACATACCTGTAGAAAATAAGAGCTAAGCTTGTATGTTAGGTGAGTGTGCAGCTAGCGTGCAATGTATTAACATAGATTAGATGTGAGTATATTAACATAAACATACAGTAACAAACGTATACAAAAAAAAAATAAATTAACACAAGGTAAGGCGTGTGGATTAGTTCAGCTTTTCCTTAGTGTAGTCGTTGACAAGGTAGACTCCGCCGGATTTTCTGATGACACTTTTGGTCTTGATCCAGATATCCTTGACCGCAGGGTTGTTGATTTTATTGGTCCATTCGTCCAATTGGAGTTCCATCGACTTGACGTAGTTTCTGGTGAAGACGGACTTTTCGTATCTCAACTTGAGGAAGAAGGCGTAGAAGACCCATGGGATAAGCGACCTGCGTCTGAACAAAATGACTCTGACTGACAACCATAAGAAACTGTAGATTTCCAACAAACTGGCCAATTGGATGGACTTGGTGTTGTTTTTGCTGACGAAGTTTTCAATTTGCTTCGAGATTCCGCTGTCACCCATGCCGAAATTAGGCAAGAGATATGCCTTGGTGTATGTTAGCGCATGAAACAACGAAAACAATGCAAACGGTAATAATGGGATAAGCACGTAAGGTCTGATTGAAAGCAAGACGCTTCCCAATAAGAAGTATTGGGTGTTGTCGTCTTTCAAGATTTGGTTAACTTTGAGGGCCTTTTTGCTGATTAACTGGTACAACAAAATGCCAAAACTCTCGATAATACCAAATAATGCCAATTGGTACCAGAACCTGTGAAACCCACTTCCACTCTTGATGAAAGTCAAAATGAAGAAAAAAATGCCCCACAAGGTCAAAACATGGCCCACGAACCACGCAAATTGCAAAGTCTAGACATATGCTGTTAGTAACACATCATTCTATTTCGAAAACGCTCGATATACATACCTTGACAGTTTCAATCAATTGATTGGTATTAACACCTTTGCTCTTGGTGGCCCCTGTAGCATCAGTGGCACTAGTAGTAGCCGGCTTGCTAGCAGTTGCATCTGGTGCTGATTTAGTTTGATTAGACATTTAAACTTCAATTAGATACTTAAACAATTCAAACAAGACTTTATTGATTAATTATTTATCAATTCTTTCAATCACCTAAATGATTTATACTATTTCAAGGACTTAATTTCAAATTCGTTTCCACTTTGAAAAATTGCTATAATCGGTCACGAGATATTGAAAACTCTCCTACTTAATTATGCCGAGTACTATAGTCAAATTGAAAGAATTCCAGGTGGTCATAATTATCCTCACCAGAACAATAGAAATATCAGTGTGCTACGTTACACTTTCTATATATTGTATACATTAGCATAGATATTCCAAAGCTTTCTAGGCTGGTGGCATAATCTGTACATTCTATGTTAGCAATTATATGTAGTATGCGAAGAATGTTCAGAGCCGAAATTATGGCATAGTGCACATTGTGATTTACAAACATCGAATAACCTATATTTAAAACATATATAAAGCCATTAAATTGATAAATTAAAAAAAATCCTTAAAATGAATGATAAGACGTACCATCTCTAACAATCTTCTTCTAACGTAAGAAACCTTTACGACTCTTTGCAGGTGCTGGCGCTGGTGCTGGAGGTTCTTGGGGTAACGACTTTTGTTTTTCTAATTGTTCTTTCTTGTCTTCTAACAACTTGATTTGCTTTGATAATTTATCTTTCATTTCTTTATGTCTAGCAAACAAATCTGCTTCTGATCTTTGTAATTTCTTTTCTTTTTCAGAGACCTTTTGTTGGAAAACGTTCTTCATTTCTGCTTCCATCTTAGCTAATTTAGCTTCATGAAGGCTCTTTTCTTCTTCTTGTCTTGTCAATGGATCGAATTCCTTAAACACTGAGTTATCTTGTTGAATCCCCATTCTCGTTAATTTCTCAGATCTATAATTTTCATATAATGTATTTGCGGTATGTTCTTTCAATTCTTCCAAAAAATTTCTTATTAATAATTGACGTAACTTTATGAAATCGCAATGTTCCTCATTGTCAACCTCAATTATGCCCCATGGGTAGCTTCTACCTCTAACAGTTCTTCCATCAACAGTCTCGACTTCCCTGGTAGATCCAACCACGGCAAACGGCAATTTACTCATAATACTCTTAGTATTGGCAAATGATTCCTCATCGTCATTTTCGTATTCCGCAGGACTAAAGGTTTTAATTCCTTGGTATTGAATATCATCCAAGATTCTTTGTTTGAAATCAACAATTTCTTCTTCTGTCAATGTGTCAGACTTGGCAATAACTGGAATTAAGTTGACCTTTTCATGAATTTCTTTCATAAGCGCGATGTCTAACGCTCTCAAAGAATGGCCTGTTGGCTCAACGAAATAAAGGAAAGCATGAATTCTATTGTCAACAATAGTAGATCTATTTATTCTACTTTCGGCCTCCAAATGGGCATCAAATCTGTCATTAATTTCGTCTACAATTGGTTTCCAAGAATCAGCATTGTTAATAGATTCTCCAAATCCAGGAGTCGAAACAACACTCAAGTTCAATTTAACTCCATCTTCTTCGATTTCCGCTTTATCAGTTCTGGTTCTAACCGCGTGGGTTTCACCATCATCCGTTTCTGTTGGTTCTTCCGTAAAGTCAGTAGGTAAAACTTCCCTATTGAATAAAGTATTAATTAAAGTCTTTTTACCTAATCCACTCTCTCCGGCAACCATTATATTCAAACTGAAACCCCTTCTGACAGATTTTCTGTGCCATTGTTTTGGTAAGTTTGCAAACCCAACGTATCCATTTAACTTACGCTTGATAATTTTAAGCTCTTGTTGCATATCATCTATTGGGTTCTGTTTAGTTGTATTATCATAAGCTGGGACAGCTTGGTTTTCGGATTGAGTAATAGACTCTACTTCGGCTAAAATTGTTAGAATTATTCAACAAATCTTTAGTTTAAATTGCACTTATTAAAAAACATACCACTCATAATGAATTTATTTCAATAAATAATGAAAACAGAATTCCTTCGGTATTTATTGAACTCACAATAATCAATCCTAATAAGATAATCTCTATACTTAGTTGTAAGTATGGTAGTATAGAAAAATTATTGTTTGTTGTCGTTTCCAATAATTGATTCGAGATCGTTCAAGTCTTTTGGTTTGAAAAAAAAAAAAAACACAAATACGTGTCACTCACATGTTCAAATGGGTGTAAAATTCTGAAGCTAATTGCAATAATGATTGTACAATCTACAAACAGATAATGTTGATACAGTAATTATTCTGTGGTTATCTAGATGATATATATATAAATAACTATTTAAATAAATTAAGTGCATCTACATATATATATCTGTTATAGTGTTATTCTCAGGTTCAATTTCGGTTCACATAATGAAATGATGCAAGCTTTACTATAAAGTCCATATACAGCTTTCTAATGTACACAAGCTTCTTTGGTTCTATATAGTATTCTGTAGTCCAGAAAATTACTTAAATAATTGATTTAAAATAAAGAGATAGCACCATGACGAAAAGTTCTATCAAGATCATTTTGTAAACATTCATTTGGACAACCAAGAAATCAGCTAAAAATAAGAATATATCTAAATTAATATATGATTATACACCATTGTTATCTAAGGGGTTCAGCCAGAAAGCAACGGTTTGCTGTTTACTTTTTCTTTTAGTTCATCTTTTTGCCATAGGATACTCCTGAGTCCAACAAAGCATCATACTTTTCAACATCCCAGTTTATGTATGTGGTAACCTATAATAATCAGGAGATAGATTCAATCTGATACTATATAATAATAAAAAGTATATGTATATATATTAGTAACTTCGAAATACAATCTGTCAATGTTGCTGCTAATCTAGCCATTTACAGAAAGTTGGAAATTTTGATAGAAATAAATAAATTAACACCAAAATGTTAAGAAAATTTTATTTGATTATATTAAAGACCAAGAAATAATACTAAACTACAATTAACTTAGATTACCTGGAAATTTAAGAAGAATACAAATTTTTGGTGTGTAAATTAGAGAAACATATTTGCAGTTAGGCTGCAAAGAGTGCTAATTTGAAAGAATGTTCTATTTTCTAGCTCTAGTTAGTCTTATTTACATTTTAAAACAAGGAAATAAAAGATTTAATCCAGGAGACAAGAAGCATGTCCTAATTTATAAGGATCAATCTTAAAAATAAAATATGGCCTTTTTGATAGAGATTTCTAACTCTGGTTTATGAAAGGAACTTCGGCAAACCAAAAACTCCAACGAAAACTTAACACAATATAGACAACCACAAATAGACACATCTACTATGGGTAGTGTTAGTAGCATCATACTATTTATCTTTATCTTGAAAATTAGTTTAGATCATTATTCATGTCGTTGAATGTGCCGTAAACTACACCTAATCCCTTAAGAAATATATAGATGAATGCTACTTTACATGTAATTAGAATCCCATCCTTATGCATTTATTGGAACCGCAATTGCATTCGCTTTACTATGTGAATATGATCGACTGTCAATTCCACTGTTGCACAACTTTACATACATCTATAAATCTGATCTCGTTCAGTAATGCTTATTGCGTTTTCAACTGTTCATATAAGAACTCCAACCCCATTTTAGCGAATGCTGCCATATTTACTGATCTATTACCATTATCAGTATGTCTTACACAAGACATTTCACCATTGGGTCCACTTAGCCCCAAATAGACAGTCCCTACCTTATCCACGTCACTACTCAAATTCAGCATATGTAAATCAGTTGTTGGTCCTGCAAATCCAGTCTCTGATAAAACAAATGTTGAACCAAGCTCATACTTGGTCGTCCGAGCCAACTTTAAGGCCACCTGTTCTGATGGACCCATATAATGACTTATTTCATCATCTGACCACCCAGAGAGTTTCAATCTCTGCTTCAATGCGTATACCAACTTACCACCGATGTAGAAATTCGATGCACCAGGAACTGATATTATGTATGCTGATAGTAATCCTCCGCAGGCAGCTTCTGATATAGCTAATGTCTGATTTCTGGACCTTAAAAGCTCTGCGATCTTACCAACCAAATCCTTAATTTCTGTTGGTGGAAACCCCATATTCGTATTCTTTGTTTATGGTTTTAGTCTTAGCTTTAATAAAAGTTAATTTATCATAATGGAGTCGTGTACGCGCATTTGGGTTTTTTGAGTGGCAATATTTCATAGATCTATGTATCGATATGCACCACTATTTCTATTAATTGTAGACTAATCGAGGATCAATTTAGAAATAGAGATACAACATTGAATATGGCCACTAAATCTATAAAATTCAATGCGGGCAAAGTGGAATATGACGAAGAAACCAAGCGTTGCACACCATTACCTCACAAGGGAGTAATCTCGATCAAGCCAAACGCAGATGATGAAGATTTCTTTGACTTTGCATGGTCACCGAAGTCAAATAACTCAGGAAATATCGAGAAAGATGAATTACTAGTTATACCGGGAGATGTAAACTTCAAACAGATGACTTCGTGTAAAACTGGACGAGTAATTGCATTGACATTTTTAAGTTCTGGAGGTAAAAATTTGTATTGGTTACAAGATGTCGGAGACGACGAAGAGTTGAATAAGCTAACGGATAAAGACAAAAGCATATTAGAGAAAGTAAATGCATTGATTTCTCCAAGTGGCGAAGAAGACGAAAATGAAGCTAAAGAAGAAACCGAAGAGTAAGTACGTTCTTTCTATTTAAGTTATACACAAATATAATGTAAATAAAGGCAAACATAATAAAACAAGAGTATGTCGTAAGGCATTGCTGATACAATCCACCGGACTATATCTATTAACGCAACTAGATCCAAACAGGGGACGGTAACAAAACACGATCCCCCAATTGCTTCTGCAACATCACCACTCGCAATGAGGACCAATTTAAATCCTGATGGTGCCAATTTACCCATTGAATCTATCTCAGACTTTTTAACCTTAGAATTGATCGAAAAACATCTTGACACCGTGTCGCCTGATCAACTAACTGAATTGTATGCTAAGCACCTACCAGAATCTTCCTCAAAAAATCCCACAAAGGATAATATTTTGGATGTTGTAAGAAGTGGATTTTTCCAACAAACTATAAATAAGCTAAGCGAGCTGTTGATCGAAGGAAGTGGCGCCGGATATCTTTTGGCCCAAAGTTTGAAATATAACTATCAAGGCGAGGGGATTGAAGGCTTTTTAAATGGGGTTAGAGAATTAGGTAAGAAGGAAAAAGAAGAATATGGCCATGATAACACCAAAAATGAAGACGAAATGAAGGATTAAGCCTACTTATATATCTTTGTTCTATATATTAATTCAGTCTTTTTTGTATAGGTTTTGTAAAGAACATAAAAATGTCACATGATTTTTTATCAAAATGTGGGCATTAGAACAATGCCAACAAGTATGAGTAAGTGCAACTATTAGATAAGATCAAATTTTCAAGAGATATTATATAATACAGGTTAAGGACCATTCAATCCTATTACTTGTATCTTAGTTAGAATAGAAAGTCCAAGAACAGACAAAACTACTTTGTCTCAATTGTTTTGTCGATCAACACATTTCATATCCCATATCCCACCAATGGAACATTATTACTGCAAGTGTTAATTAAGATCAAAATTTTCAATATATATAAATATCACACTTAGCCAAATTAGGATCATAATTGATTGAAATGTCATCGACACACCTTAATGAAAATGAAGATCGTGTTCCCAATAGCGCTGGGAATTCAGTAATTTTCAATAAACTTGCCACGGCGACAACAGAGATTTCCACATCAGAAGCATTAAGTCCGACGATATCGTCGCCCAGGGAGCATGAACACCCAAATGATATACATACGGTGGATGATAAGGACTTGAGACATAACTTGTTTGGGAAGGTTACGGGGATGCTCCAGCGATCATTGAGTGTATCTCGAAAAAATTCGTCGTCATCGATCGGTAAAGATCCGCTTGATACTACAGCGAGAACTGTCCCGGGAAGTAGACCAGGAAGTAAAGCGACAAGCCGGACGGGAAGCAAAGCAGATTTAAGGAAAGATGCGTCAGTACCTAATATATCATCGAAACATGAAATTCTACACGACTCAGTGAAGGAAACAAAGAATGTATTCTTAGAGTATGATCCCATAACCAAACGCAAAGTTCTCAATACCTATGAAATATTAAGAGAAATTGGCAGCGGTGAACATGGTAAGGTCAAACTAGCCAGGGATTTAGTTCATAATGAACTAGTTGCAATTAAGATTGTTAATAGGCGGTCTAAAAGGGACAGGCCTGCATTGAGAATGAGACATGGTTCGAAAGTAAAAACAAATAGTCCTAATGATTATGACATAAAAATAAAAAGAGAAATCGCCATTATGAAGAAATGCAGCCATAGGCATATTGTTAAATTGAAGGAACTTTTGGATGATTTAAATTCTCATAAAATTTACATGGTATTAGAATACCTTGAAAAAGGAGAAATTAAGTGGAAACGTCAAAGGTCAAATAGTGTAGATCCATCTCAAATTGATGTAAGCAACCTGGATGATATACCCTGTCGCAGTGGTTTTCAGAGAAAAAGCATAGCATATACTCAAGCAGATGAAGATGAAGATTTATTATCGAACGAATATTCTCCTTATTTAACTTTTAAACAGGCAAGAAAAATTTTTCGTGATGTATTATTAGGCATGGAATATTTGCATATGCAAGGCATCGTTCATAGAGACATAAAACCAGCAAATTTATTAGTCAGCTCTGACAATGTGGTGAAAATTAGTGATTTCGGCGTTTCATTTGTCTCATCATTAGATAAGAATGAGGACGCTAGTTTAGTTAATGAAGTTGAATTAGCAAAGACGGCTGGTACGCCTGCTTTTTTCGCTCCTGAATTGTGTGAAACTAATTTTTCATCTTCTGCAAGCTCCAAGTCAGTTTCTGCATCTTCATTGGAGATTTTGAAAAATGACCACTTAAAAATCACTAAGTTGCTTCCAAAGATTGACTATAAAATCGATATTTGGGCACTTGGTGTAACATTGTATTGTTTATTATTTGGTAGAGTTCCATTTAATGCAGAATCCGAATTCGAATTATTCCAAGTTATCGTTAATCAAACCTTAGAGTTCCCTAGCGATAGAAACGCATTTAATTCTCCTTCTGAAGTTAATGAGACTGAATTTGAATTAGCGAAAGATTTATTGTCAAAGTTATTGGATAAAGATAAACAATCCCGTATCGAGATAAACGATATCAAGAACCATCCGTTTGTTCTTTTGGATTTAGAAAATGACCTAGATTCTTTGAATGAATTACTTTATCTTAATGACAAAAATGCCAGATTTCTCAAGGCGGATGAAGTTGATACCGAAGTTCTGAAAGATGAAATTGACAATGCTATAGTGGGTATTGGTAGCAGAATTAGGAGTAGTTTAGTAAAGTCAATCAAGGGTGGGGCGAAAGATATTGATTACCGCCGAGGACTTTCGCATTATTTGGAACCAAATGCTAGTGTATCGTCGTCCGAGGACTCTTCTTATGGTAATTCGCGATATAATTCGACATCTGTATTAAATGAAGGTGCTGGTAATTCAGTGATATTATCTGAAGCATCTCAAATTTCCACCCCCCCCAGTTTTCAACCGTTTTATAAAGCTCGTTCCAGTAGCCACCAGCCGGATTCATCGACTAATTTTCAAACAAATGCTCCTTATATACCATCGAACTTATCCACGCAACAAACTTCTATCCCGAATAGCCCATCATACTCAGTTGCAGCCACAAGAGAAAATCGAACACCAAACATACTACTACAGGATGTGATTGATTCACATTCAAATAGTTCTAGTAGACGTGGTAGTTCAGCAGGATCAGAAGCGGTTCAAATTGAAACTAAGCGAAATGTTGGCGGTGATTTGTATTTAAAGAACCAATCTATTGTTGATACTTTTAAGGGAATCCAACAACAAGATAACAAGAGACGTAGATCGAGTGCGTATTCTTCGTCGGTACATCTCGCGAATAATAATAATCCAATAAATTCAATTTCATCTCACTTTGGACCGGAAGAGTCATCCTCAGCAGGGGGTAACCCTGTTCAAATAGCCCAGCATTCAAATAATCAACTAAAGGTTGGCCCAATAAGTATCACTAACGATAGAAGACCATCCTCCGTTATTTCTTTACCGTTAGACGAAAGTTTTGCATCTTTAGACAGTTTCAGTGACGATTATTTGAAATATAAGTACCAAGAGTATAATAACAATCATCCGAACAACAAATATCTTTCACTTAGACGTGACAATGACGTAACTCAGTCTGATCCTAATATCAGCCATAAGGCTGGCAATTTGTCTTCAAATTTTGACACAATTAATGAGAAGTTTAAGAAATTCAATTTAAATACGCTGATGAAAAACGATGCGGTTGCTTTCAATTTAAATTTAGAGAAATTTAATGATCATGAAGGAATAGCTCCGAAAACGATAATACAAGGACTGAGTGATTCATCATCATCCCATTCATGTTCGTCATCATCATCATCATCATCAATTTCCGGGAGTGAAAGCGACGAAGAAGGGAATTTAACATTAGCATTTTCATCAAAATTATCCCCTCCATCCAAGCCAAAATTTTTGTCCTTGGGTAATAGAGCTAAATCCCACGATTCTCATTTACCAGGGATTATGCCGCATTCTATCCAACGTCATGATACACCGGTTATTTTTCAAGACGACATACCTGAATTTGAAGATGTCCCAGAGGGACTAATATCAAGCGTGCCACGCCCGAGTGTATCAGTTGATGTTATGATGAATCCAACAGTTTCAGTTGTTTCAAGTAATGGCTCAAGTACAACATTAACTGCTGAAACACTGGGCAACCGTTCAAATATGGAGGTTCCCAATGGTAAACTGAACAAGAAGGAACTGAAACGGGATAATCTGGTTCTATCTGGTAACTGTGATAATAAAAGACAGGACAATGATAGAGTGCCATCGCCATTAATTAACAATGCCCCTTCATCACCTAAGTCGACAACCAATTCTCATTTAGTTAAACAGCTATTTAAAAACCACAAGGACAATTATTATAATAATCATTATAATAATCAAACGAATAATCAGTTTAATAATCATTATAAGAAAGATCCTATTTATTATCCATTCCCCAATGCATTGCATTATGACAATGATAAGGAGAGTGAAACAAAATCTAGCAGTAACCTGGGAATTGCTCGCAGACCAAGTTATTATAGATCTAATTCGGTTACAGTTGGGCTATTACAACATAACAGAGAAAAAGGTAAAGATGTATAATGTTAGCTGACAATCATTATCCGTTTCTGAAAAGGTCAGAATATCTATTGTAAATGTTTCATCTGCGTTGGTTCCCTTGTTGTCACTGGTACAACGAGTTGTTGCATGATATGTATGAATGATATAAACTGAATATTTACTAGCTTTTTCTGTAAATTTATGAATTATTATGAATTGTATAAAATTATATGTATATGTACCATGAATCATAATTATCAATATGAAAGTAAAAAAAAACCCAATAATTAAGCCCATACAAAAACCATTAAGAACCAGTCTCAAAAGAAAAAAATCCCCAATAAATAATATATATAAAAAAAGGTAAGAAATTTGTAAAAAATCAAAGCCGTACAGATTTGAGCATGTATCAAATTGATACATGTTTACAAAACATAGTACATAAAAAAGACAAAGAATTAGATTAAATTAGTTCAAGCTTTCGTTTCAAAACTGATAATCTATTGCCAATGCTAACAATGAACTTTTCAACCATCGCTTTATCTTCATCATCTAGTCTATCTTCATCATTAGAAGAGTCTTCATCTAATAAAGCTTCTAACATCCAGATTGCTGTACTATATGCCAATTCACAGCCTTTTAAGTCTTCTTTTACTAATTCATTGACAGCCGCATTTCTAGACATTTCCAAAGCTCTATCAAAAATCAACTTCTCTGCAATAATCCTAGTCTTATCAGTACTTGAGTGAGAATTCGTCAAGTATTCAGAATTTTCTTCGTTGGCTAATAATACATTAGCCTCTTGTAATGTCAATCTTATAAATTCTGCTTTCTCCAAGCATTCATTGAATTTTTCTCTTATCCATTGTACCAATTCATTGATTCTAACTGCCAACAGCATGCCGCTATTATTATCATTAGATGATTGCTTTAAAGAATTATCATTAGAATTATTGTTAGCATCAGTATCAAATTGGTTATACCACCAATCACTAGCAATAACCATACCTTTAGCTAATAAAGATAGAGTTTTAACATATAATACAACACCCTCTTCACTAATCGATTTAACAATTTTAGGAGGTAACATATCATTTTGATGTAACAACTCATCATCTAGTCCATCTGATGATGGTGGTGATGGTATCAATTGACTGAATTTTACATCTGCAAACAAGTTAATTGCATGTGCCTTTGTAGCTAAGGATTCAAGTTTGTTCAAGACTGACTCGTCAGGTTTGAGTTGTGCCGATTGGGGTGATGTAATAGTTTGTGAGTTATTAGCCACAGTTGTTGAAGTTGGTAAATTCAACTTTTTGATCAACAAATTATTAGTAAAATTTGGATTTGAAAGAACCGTGGAAAACGTATTTGCTGCAGTGTTTTTCTCATTGAATGCTAATTTTTCATCAGTTTCTTCAATTAATTGATTACTTGCAGGGTTATTTACATTAGCCCCAAATAATCTATTTGACGCTAATCCTATAGCTTTAGTTAAAGCATTTGTTGGTGAAATTGAAATTGAAATTCTTCGATCAGTAAAGCTTGGCCGTCTCTGACTACCAGAAGAGTTTGATCTAAGAGAAGATCTTCTATAAAGCTGCATATTATTGGGACTGTTGTAGCTATTTTCAGATCCAGATGAAGACCGCCGTGGATTAATCGCCACAGCACCACTACCTGCATGTGCTAGCTCGTCAGCTATAGCATTAACTTCGACTGCTCTTTTCTCAACCACAACGTAATCTCTTTCCAAGATTATGTCATTATCTTTATTTTTCAATACTAAAGATTTGTCCTTTAACGTACGTGGTTGAATTGAATGGGAACATGCTTCAGGACCAGGACTATTTTTGTTAATTAACCGTTTAATTTCTTCATCCCTATCTGAAGATTTAGATTCAATAGTTTTTGGTTGTTGTTCGTTTTCGTTAAAAGGTGGTGATTGTTCCGGTGACGCCAAGGGTTGGTTTGGTTTGTCATTCGGCACATCATCAGTGGTAATTGGTTGGATATATTGTGATTTCTGAGAAGGTTTGATCGGAGAAATATATTCACTAATGAATAAATTTTCATCCATTTCTGAAGTTTCAAGAGGTTCATCATTGCCTTCTAGTTCGTTTACAATCAAAGGATCATTAAAAAACTCATTGAATGAAACTCTTTCCGTAGGATTGTATTTTAACAATGACCTAATTAATCTTTTCAAAGACTCTGGTACTTGTGCTGCTGAAGGAAACTTAATACGGTCGTTGGATTTTTCAATATTCTTCAATAATTGAACGTGATTATCAGCTCTAAAGGGTGGTTTACCCACAGTCATTTCATACAAGACCGCACCGACAGACCATAAATCAGCCTTTGCATTATATTTTTCATAACGTAAGATTTCAGGCGCCATGTAGAGTGGAGATCCACACAAAGTCTCTGCCATAGACGTTGATGGCAAAAACCTCGCAAATCCAAAATCAGCAATCTTTAAAAGTGGTAATTCCCACAAGCCAACAAACCCTCCATCCTTGAATTCTTGTTTCGAATGCAAAGGTGGGCATAACAATAAGTTTTGGGGCTTGATATCCCTATGCACTAAACTCTTATTTCTTAAAAACTCTAGAGCCGAAACCAACTGTTTGAGAAAGTGAATCACCAAGATCTCGTTCAAACCATGCGACCCTTCGGGCGAAGGATACCGCTCTAATAAGGATGATATCACCGGATGTGTTTTGATAAGCTGGTTCCTCTTACGGATAAAGTATGACAAATCACCCATAGAACAGTAATCCATCACAAGATGAAAGTGGGATGTAGTTTGTTTGTAGTCTAATAACCCTACTATGTGCGGGTGCTTCATTGTTTTCAATATAGATATCTCGATCTCAAGGTTTTCCACTAATTTCTTTGACTTTAACTTTGATCTCACCACTGACTTGATGGCCACTGGCTCATTTGTCTTGGTGTTAATACATTTATAAACTGTGGCAAACGACCCCTTTCCTATCTCTGGACCTATACTATACACCCCTATGGTCTTGACTGGTCGACCTGACTCCTTGCTTGACTCTATGCTAGCCGACGACATCTCTGGATGTTTTGTTTTATTGATTACCGACCAAAATAAAATGTCTAATTTATACTGTCAAAAGGAGGGGTGATACTGTGTATAAAAGACGTGTAATAGATAAGGGTATGACTGATAATCAATCCACCTATTATGTCTTAATGTGCACAGATGCGATGTAATACCACTCGGCTTGTATTATCCAGTGATTTGTGGTGTGTATCTCTTAGTTTTGTACAGTTTTGACTTTTGTCAAAATCTGTCGCTTTCCCGATGCTAGAACCACTGGTTGTCAATAAAGATTAGCTGTTATGTAGTAACTTTGATAGCGATCCAAACTTGCTGATCACTATGCGAAATAAATAATGTAACAAAAACACTATCGAATGCTTCTATCTATATTTATTCGATATGTTCCATAAACATATAAATACTCTGTTTCAAAAGGATATTGATAAGATAACAACGCATAAAACTATGAGTATGAGTAATCGGTTGTAGTCACGATAGAAAACGAGGGTTCAGATGTAGGGATGGAAATCCATAAAATCCATACCTACAAAATTTTCATTCAAAACGTCGCAATCTTAGCGAGACATTGATTGCGATTCTATAATTGAATGGGGCGGCTAACAGATAGTAAAAATAAAGACAAATAGTGGTAATAAAGTTTTTTAGCCGATTATCGATAGACATCAAACTCAATTAATATTTAAGATAATTGAAGATAGAAAACAGCCATAACGAAAGCAAATAAGAACAAATGTTTGAGTCGCTTGTTGCTAACCTTCTTAATAGGTTTTTGGGATCATTTATTGAAAATTTTGATCCAAAGCAGTTAAATATTGGGATATGGAGCGGAGACGTGAAATTAAAGAATTTGAGGTTGAAAAAGGAATCATTAGACAAATTCAAGTTGCCTGTGGATGTAAGGTTTGGGCATTTAGGGGAATTGACGATTCTGATACCATGGTCCAACTTAAAGTCTAAGCCGGTGAAAATCACGATTGAGGACGTATACATATTGGCATCGCCGATTGTTATACAAGAATTCGATTTAGAAGAGGAAGAGAAGAGAGATTTACTGATGAAGAAGGAAAAACTCGAGGGATTAAAAGCCATCGAGTCCGCAGCAACACAGAACCGCGAGTTATCATCAGATATTGTTAGCAATGAATCGTTTACTGAGAGCTTGGTGACCAAAATAGTAGATAACTTGCAGGTCACGATCAAGAACATCCACGTTAGATACGAAGATGATTCAGTATTGACAGAAAACCCATATTCAGTCGGGTTTACTTTGACAGAATTGTCAGCTGTTTCTTCAAATGACCTGTGGATTCCGAGCTTCATTTCCATCACACAAGCTTTTACACACAAGTTATTGACATTGAAGAATCTAAGCTGCTACATGAATACTGATTCTGCCACTATTTTCACGGAAAATTCTGAGGAACTATTGAGGATATTCAAAGAGTCGGTCACAAATGAGAAGTTTGTTTCTGAAATACAATACTTATTGAAACCAATTTCTGGTGAAGGAAGATTGACTGTTCATAAGAAGGGCGCTACTGAAACATCTCCTCACATTAAGGCCGAATTATTTTTCGATGAATTCGGAATTGATTTAGATTCCCAACAATACAGAGACATGTTATGGACAGCGTCTAAATTTCATTGGTATATAAAAACTCAGAAGTTCAGAAAATTCAGACCAAAGGTAGCTCTAGAAGAAGACCCGAAGGAATGGTTTAGATACGCTGCTAAGTCCATATTGAATGAAATTCATGAAAGGAATTACAAATGGAGCTGGGAGTATTTTGCAACGAGGAGGGATCAGAGAAAGGCATATATAAAACTATGGAAGATGAAGCAATTGAACAAACAATTAAATGCTGAGCAAGAAACTGAGTTTAATAATTTGGAAGTGAAGTTACCATTTGAAGATATCAAGTTCTATAGGTCCCTAACTAAGAGTGAAATTCGTAGAGAAAACAAGATTCTTACTGCCACTACTTCAATTTCCCAAAAGCATAGTCAATCAGGTGGTTGGTTTTCTTCTTGGTGGGGTGGACCTAAGCCGAATGAAACCAATCATGTTGACTCAGATGCAAATCCAGATTTACAATTAAGCGATGACCAAAGAAAGGCATTATATGAAGCTATTGAGTATGATGAGAATCAAACATTAGTAGATTCAATTGATATGCCGGGTGATAGGGTCAAGGTTGAAATTTTGACATCATTAAAAAAAGGTGGTATTTCCATCAGACGGAAGAAACATGAACCTAATCTAGCTGAAGTTATATTTGAAGGGTTTACAACGCAAATATACCAAAGACCCGATTCATTTTTGGCTAATCTACAGTTACAGGAATTTAGAGTTGAAGATGGTACCAAGACTACATTATATAAACATATTGTTAGTGTAAAACAGGACCACTCTCATTTGCATAATGAAGATTTAGATTCAAGTTTATTAGCTACGGAATTAGCTACTAATGATCCATTTTTCAAGATTTCTTTTGAACATAATCCATTGGACGGAAGTGCTGATTCCATGCTATTAGGTAAATTGAAGTCCATGACAATATTTTATAACCCACATTTCATAGAAGAAATTATAAAATTCTTTACTCCTCCAAAAGTTCATCTTGATACTATTGGTGCAGTTATGAATGCAGCAGAAGCTACAATGGAGGGGTTAACTTCGCAGACACGTATAGGACTTCAGTATGCATTGGAAGAACATAAAACCATTAATGTGAAATTAGATTTACAAGCACCATTAATTATACTACCACTAGATCCGACGAGTTGGAAGTCTCCAGTGGCAATCTTAGATGCTGGTCATATTAGTGTTCTAAGTAATCTAGTTGAAAAATCTAAGATTGAAGAAATAAAATCGAAAGAGAGATATACATCTGAAGATTGGAATCAATTGAAAAATTTAATGTATGATCAGTTTAGTCTTAATTTGCAAGATGCACAGTTTTTAGTGGGACCAAACATCAAGTCAACAATGGAACAGCTACACACAAATAACGAGAAGAAATCAGCATTAATCTTGGACAAATTGAATCTTAAATTGTTATTAGGTATATCAATTTTACCAGACGCTTATAACTTACCAAAGATTAAGATTGGCGGAGAAGTAACTAGGTTTGATGTTGCAATTAATGATTTTCAATATAAGACAATAATGAAGATTATTGAGAAAGCTGTACCAAATCTCGATACTACTGATTTGGATGATTCAAGTATATTTAATGCCTATGGTAATAGGGAAACAGATATTGAGGAGATATATGACTCCGACACATCTTCAATTACATCAAGTAAAAATAAAGAACAGAAAACTGATGCGATTCAAGAAAAAATATTTGAATTTAATTTCAAAGTTGATGTCGTTCATATATCATTGTCAAGATGTATTAATGGCATTAGTTTGGAGGCCGAACCACTTGTCGATTTGATAGGGGATTCGCTAAAATTAGTTTTCTCTAAAACTTCAAATGATATGCACCTTGACTTGGCACTCACTGATATCAATTTAATTGATCATATCGAAAAATCAGGAGTTCCAGAATTTGAAGCTTTAATGTCATCGAACAAATTTGCTGAAAACGATAAGCAGAAGAAGGAAAAAACCAAGGAATTATTTAAGTTAGATTACCTGAGGACTCAAAGAATTGTTGAACATAATGAGAAAGAAATCGAAGTGTTTGACCAGGACATCGTCATCGACATTGCTACTGTTAAGTTTGTTATTTCTCGTAAGTCTATTTTGAGCCTTCTAAATTTTGTTTTAAATACTTTCACGGATCCAAATGAGCCTCCAAACGAAGCTGATGAGTTGAAACATAACAATTCTAATAATGCAGATACATCACCACAAAAAATTAATGTTATTGTGAATTTGGAGAGTATTATTATGGTTTTAAATGAAGAAGGACTCAAGTTAGCAACTTTACAATTAAGTACGGCAAGTATTAATGTCTTCTTATTACCTGAAGAAATAGAAGTTCAAGGTAGACTTGGTGCGCTAAGCTTACACGATGAAGTTAATCAAGGTTCACCAAGAGACTCAATTTTGCGTCGTTTAATAAACATAGAAGGAAATAATTTGGCAGAGTTTACCTATAAGACTTTTGATAACGAAACCAATAGTAATCCATATAACACACTTATAGAATTCAAAACCGGTTCGGCAAGAGTTAATTTTGTCGAAGATGCATTTGGTAAAATTTTCAAGTACTTGAGTCAATTCCAAAGGATGAAGGCGATTTATGATCAGGCAAGGGAAGCAGCGATTAACCAAGCAAGTCAAATCGAGGGGGCTAATAAAATAAGATTTAACTTTTTAGTTCAGGCTCCTGTAATCGTTTTCCCAAGATTATTTGATAGTCCTAAAAACAAGTATGATAACATGACTGTTCATTTAGGTGAATTATATGCGTCAAATGAATTTCAAAAATATGACGATTTAACAATCCAGAATATAATCATAGCTGGTATTCGTAAAATAAGTCTCAAATCGCAATTTCATTTTGATGAAGGGGTTGAGCAACTATCAGAGCTTGTAAATGACCTCGACATTAGTTTCAAAATTGATTATTCTGAAGAGTATATTGATTCAAAGCCAACTTTTGATGTGAAAGGAAAAATGCCAGAAATTGATTTACATTTGACAGAATTACAATTGCAGTATTTAATGGAACTTTCTGAATCAGTCAACAGGGTTCTTAATACCTCGAATATTGATGAACTGCTTGATGATATTGAGGCAGATGCAGTAAATGCAAATGCGGTTGCAAAGTATGATAATCAAGTCAATAATTCTGTTAGTTTACCTCAGGAAACGTCAGTTATTATAGATGAAAATAAGTCTATTCCGAAAGATCATAAAAAAGTAATCGCCAGCTTTGATATACCTAGATTATCATTGACTTTATATAATAGGACTTCCGGCCTTTCGAATTATGAATCTAGAAAAATATCATCATTTTCTTTAAATGGTCTGTCTTTGACTTTCGATATGAATGAAGACACTCATTTTGTATCTGATTTAAATGTGAAGTCGTTTGTTGTTATGGATGTTAGGGAAGGAACTAGTAACAAGTTTACGGAAATTATTCCTCTGGTTAGCCATGGCACCAATCAATTTGTGTTGAAAGCCTCAACAGATGGGAAGCCTGATAAAAAACATATCACTTTAATGTTAACCGTGGATAACCCGAAAACAATTCTAGCTCTTGATTATATTTTTGAATTACAATCATTTATAAACAATGGGCAAGTAAAGGAAACGAAAATCACTCTGGAAGGAGACGAAGATGAACAAGGAACTGAAGTTGACAGCGAAAGCCAATTAACATCTAACACAGAAATAAAAAAATACAAGAAAGACGAAACAGATGAGATAACAAATGCCCTGTCTATTGGATTTTCTATAAACATAATTGAGCCGTCAGTAATATTGCTTGCAGATTCAACCAAAGTTAATACCGAAGCTATTGTTTTTAAAGTAGAACAGGTTTTAATTACCAGTCAGAATGTCATGTCTCTTGCAGCACATAATATTGGTATGTTCTTGTGTCCAATGGATTCATTTGACAACAAGAGATTAAGAATTATTGATGATTTTTCTATTTCATTTGCGCATGACTCCAGAGGGTCAACAAAAACAAGCTTCCTCACCAACGTTGAAGCCTCTATTGAGCCTATGCTTATGAGGTTATCTTTGAGAGACATAAGGCTCGCACTTAATATATTTAACAGAGCTACGGAGCTATACAACGAAGCACATGGGAATATTGACACTAATAGCGAAAATGATGAATACAACTTTTCAGAAGAATTTAAGAGGAGATTATCGCAATATGCACCATCAATATTGTCTAATATGTCAAAGAACAGCGGAAAAGAACATAAAGATAATGTCAGTGCTCAAGTTATTGTCAAGGGCGAAGAACTTAATGCTTCTATTGGAGGATTGAGATTTGTATTGATTGGGGATATTCATGAATTACCTGTACTTGATATGAACATAAAACCATTTGACTTTAAAGCCATTAATTGGTCCACAGATCTTAGCGCAGAAACACATATTGAGTCCTTTATTAATATTTATAACTATTCCAGATCGACTTGGGAGCCGTTGATAGAACCATGGCCTATTTCAATTTACGCGACTAAGAAAATAACACCAACACCAAGTATAATGGTAGATGTTGTTTCAAGGCAATTAGCGGAGGCTAATGTATCCTCTCGTTCTATTGCATTACTATCGCAAGTGTTCTCATTAATAACAACAGATGAGCAATTAAAATCAAGAGGTGAGGATGATCCGTATCGTATTGTTAATGAAACAGGCTATGATATAGAAGTATGGAATGATCAGAATGATGAATCTCTGAAGGCTAAAACCTTAATAAACTTAAATGATAAAATACCATGGTCATTTGAAGATTGGAGGGATATCCGGGAGAATCTTGACTCTGATAGTAAACTGGGCTTTCTTGGAATCAGTTTGTTAGGATCACCGTATAATGATATATCTGGAATATCAGCTAGGGGAGAAGGAGAATTTCTTTTCGTTTTGAATCCACCAATTGAAGGAGTACACAATAGATTATCTTGTGAAGTTACCTTAGGAGAGGATAATGTTAAAACTATCTGGTTAAGATCAACTATCAAAATCCAGAACGATGCTGATATTCCAATAGCAATTAAGGTATTTGGACAGCATGATAATAAAGAAGAAATAGTCATTAAGTCAAAAATGACAGGTTCTTTGCCAATAGATTGTGTTTACGCAGGCAACTTCAAAATCAGACCTCATATTGATGCAGAATATAACTGGTCTGACCAATATTTACATTGGAGAGATCAGTTAAATGGCAGTGCCCCATTATGCTGTCCAGCAACAAATAAAAATGACAAATCTTCGTATTACTTCCATAAAGAAATTCAATCAGATTGTGACGAGCCGCTTGCGAAGATCTATCCACATATGAAACTTATTATATCTGCACCAGTGGAAATTGAGAATTTACTTCCGTTTGATCTTGATTACAGATTATATGACAAGGACGCTAAGAAGGACTGGAATGGGACTATTCATAAAGGTGTCAAAAGCTATGTACATGTGGTGAGTTTGGAAAGTCTTTTGTTGTTAAGCGTAGAGCCCAAGGATTGCGGATTTGAGAAGTCTGAATTCGCAATTATTAATACTATATCAAAAGGTGGGTTTAAACGCGAATCTACAATGACCCTAAGACATAAGAATGGTCAATTGTTGAAGCTTAGAATATACTATCCTAGAAAGAAGTCAAGTGGTACTAGTTTAAAGGTAGCTGTTTATTCACCATATGTTATTCTTAACAGAACAAACCAGAGTATTATTGTCAGTGAAAAGGGCAACATGATGCACTCCAATAGTAAATCGTTTAAACCCACAGTTCCTAGTATGTTTTCATTTGATAAGCATGGGGATACAAACAATAGAGCATTACTTAAAGTAAATGACTCAACTTGGACTTCTCCATTGAGTTTCGATGCAATTGGTCAGAATAATGCAGCAAAGGTACAAGTTAATGGAAAGCAAACGGAAATGAATGTTGGTATATCAATAAAAGAAGGTGAGGGTAAATATAACTTATCGAAAGTTATTACTATTGCACCAAGATACATTTTCCGTAATTGTTTAGATGAATCATTAGAAATCGTGGAAAATGGATCTACCAAGCAGACTGTTGTTGCGCCAAATGAACTTATTCCTCTATATGGATTGCGTAGGATTGATCAAAAAAGTTTACTGATGAAGTTTTCTCATTTATCCAAAACTTGGTCCTCACCGTTTGCGCTCGATGATGTGGGTCAAATATTTATTAAAGTTTACAAAGAGAACGCTGGTCAAATATTACTTAAAGTTAATATTCTATTGGAAGATGCCACGATTTTCATTCAAGTCGAAAGTGCCAATAACAATTGGCCATATTCAATTCGTAATTTTAGTGATTCAGAATTTTACATCTGTCAAAACGATCCAAACATTAACGAAAATGGCGATGTTGTAAAGCATGATACCCAGTATAAACCAATATTTTATAAGATTCCTCCGAAGAGTGTAATGCCTTATGCATATGACTATCCAAATGCCATTATTAAAGAGCTAATAATCAGGTCTCATGGTCGTGAAAGGGCTGTTAACTTAGCTGAAATAGGTAACTTAAAGCCATTTAGATTACCACCAACACAAGATTCTGATCTGACTATTGTTGATTTGAATGTTGTGGCAGATGGACCGACTCAGTCTTTGATTATTTCCAAGTATGATCCATCGGTTAGTTTATATAAATTAAAAAACCAATCTCAGTCTAATGCAAGCATTTCGCAACAAAAATTTGAAACTACTGAGAGTGACGAAAATTATCATACTCGTATTATAACTAGATTCGAAGGACTTGGTATCTCTTTGATTAATACCAGAGCACAAGAATTATGTTACATTTCATTAAGGGGAATTGAATTACGTTATAACGAGTCTGACTTATATCAGAATTTTAGTATGAAATTGAAATGGATACAGATTGATAACCAATTATATGGAGGATTCTTCCCTATAATTTTATATCCAAGTGTTGTACCAAAATCAGGAAAAGAAATGAATAACCACCCTTCATTTTCTGCATCCATTTGTAAGGTTAAAGATGATTCTCATGGGGTTTTGTTTATTAAGTACGCGACGATTCTCTTACAGGAAATGTCTGTTGAAATCGACGAAGATTTCTTATTCGCATTACTTGATTTCGCTCGTTTCCCTGGAGCTAGTTGGAATAAGGAGCTACAAGATAAATTATGTGACGATAATGTGGAGTTACCCGAGCCCGTGAGTTTATCTAGCAGCAGTGACATTTATTTTGAAGCGCTACATTTGCAGCCTACCTTGACTCATTTATCATTTGTAAGAACAGAAAGAGTGAATGCGGAAGATAGGACTTCGTCACTGAATACATTGATGTTTTTCTTTAATGTTCTCACTATGGCAATTGGTAATATCAATGATGCGCCAATAAAGTTAAATGCCTTATTTATTGAGAATATCAGGATTCCAATGCCAATTCTAATTGAATCAATCCAAACACACTACAGTCAATCCTTCTTTTATCAAGTCCATAAAGTCTTAGGATCTGCAGATTTCTTAGGTAATCCAGTGGGTTTATTCAACAATTTGTCATCAGGTGTCCTTGACATATTCTATGAACCATATCAAGGATTTATTATTAATGACCGTCCGCAGGAATTAGGGATTGATATTGCTAAAGGTGGATTGAGTTTCTTGAAGAAATCCATATTCGGATTTTCAGACTCCTTTGCAAAAGTCACTGGATCATTAGCGAAAGGGTTATCAGTCGCAACACTAGATAGGAATTTCCAGGAGCGTCGTCGTCTTAGCCAACGTAGGAATAAACCTAAGCATGCATTATATGGATTTGCTTCAGGTGCTAACTCCTTCTTTGATTCCATTTCCTCTGGTGTTACAGGGATTGCGACTGCTCCAATCGAAGGAGCTAACAAAAATGGAGCACCTGGATTTTTCAGAGGATTAGGTAAAGGTGTTGTTGGCTTGCCAACGAAAACGGCTATTGGATTTTTTGATTTGGCATCTAATGTAAGTGAAGGTATTCGTAATACGACGACGGTTTTCGATGCCGAAGGTTTGGATAAGGTTAGGTTACCTCGTTATATCTCTTATGACCAAGTAATCAGGCCATATGTTCAGAGAGAAGCACAAGGCCAGTTTTGGCTTATGTCAATCGACGGCGGTACTTTATATAATGAGAAATATTTGGCTCATTTGCTTCTACCAGGTGAAGAAAATGCGATTATTGTCACATTCAAAAAGATAATTTTGTTTCAAGTTAATGAATTGAAAACTAAATGGATTGTTCCCTTGGAGCAAGTGAAGTCAATTTCAAATGAACCAACAGGTATCAGTATTACATTGAAGAAAAGAGATGGCCCATTTATACCAATACCCGAAAAGACCAATAGATCATTCTTATACAACCGCATTGGCGTCTCAGTTGAAGAATTCAATAAGCATTGCCAGGTATTCTTGTGAGACAATAGATATAGCTAGTTTAAGGGTTTTATTATAAAAGTTTTTTTTTTATATTATACATCTATCATATTTTACATCTATTATTGAGTTACAAACTTATGATCGGTATCTCCAGATCTCTTAGTCAAGTGTTTCATGAAGGTTCTAGGATCTTCTTCTCCACAGTATTGAAATTTTAGTCTTCCAATAGACACCGCACCGTCTATAGTTTTGACAATTAGTTGATTTTTCTCGTCATCCAATATAAATTCACCAGGTTGCGATAGCTCTTTCCATTGTTTATCAATTAATTTAATATCATTGAATATGACTTTTTGTTTTTCCTTTATTTCCTTCTTCTTCTTATGGATATCACAGTATTTATAGGAATGCAATTGTCCTAATGCATCATTTAATCGTTTAATCTTCCTTGAGGTTAATGACTCCCACAGTATTTCACTTTGAGAAGGTTTTATTTTTGATGCAAGGGAGAAGCTATATTGCTTATTCTTTATTATATTTTTTCCTTGCTCAAAAAGTCGATAGTCAATTACATTTATTAATAACTCGCTTCCATAAGCACCTAGTTTTTCTTGTAGGGTTTCGTATTTATCTGCTTCATCAATATGTATAGGACTTGACTGAAGTAAGATATCTCCCTTATCAAATTTCGTCGGGTGTAGTGTTTGTACAGTTACTCCCGTGAAGCTATCATCATTCATCAATGCATATTGTAATGGAGATGATCCGGAGTATCTCGGTAATAAGGATGGATGTACATTTAATCCACCATATTTCATATTTTTTAAAAATTGTTCAGGAATCAATTTACCATAGGACACTGCAATAGCTATATTGAAATGGTTTTTAGACAAAATGTTCATAATATCTTGCGATGAGTCTGCCCTGTGAACCCTTATTTTCTTCCGTACACAATATTCACCAATAGGAACATCAACAAGTGTTTTACGATTTCGACCTGTAGGCTTAATGCTTCTAGTTATTACATCTATCGATGCCACCTTTTCTAAATTGTTTCTCTGATATTCGACTAATTTTGACAATGACTGAACGCTGAATTGATCGCTTCCGAAATATGCTATATTTAACACATTATTCCCAGTATAGAGCCTTCGTATAAGAGGTAGTTTCTTAACAACTACTCTATTTAACAATAGCAACATTGAACATTAACGTTTTAAAGAATGCTCCACGTCTATCATAAGTGATAAAGGCCGCGTAAAAATTGCCCCCCTCATATTGGAAAATCTACCGAATAAATTTATTGATTCGTTGACATATTCTAAACGATCAATTTTAAATAACATTAATGATTATAATTGGATTAAAGTTACTACAATGATATCACTCGCCATTAGGAAAGTATTTGTCTTATTGTCATGTACATTTCTAGGTTTAATATGTGGCACCTTATACTTGTATTCTTCGTACAGTCCGCAGTTTGCAAAGCGGTTAAATTATACTGTTACTGATTCATCGTCCATAGCATTGTCAGGTACCATAGGTATCGCAGTTGCGGGGCCTTTTGCAGGGGGGGTGGTAGATAAAAAAGGCTACACGATTGCACTAATCATTGGAGGATTGTCCATCATTGCTGGTTACTTGGGTATAAAGAAGCAGTTTGATAACCAATATTCGAACTTGTTTGTATCTTCGTCGTTTTTATTTCTAATTGGCTGTGGGTCGACATTTATCAATTCGGCATGTATGAAATGCTGTGCTATTAGTTTTCCAAGTATTAGAGGTGTAGCCACGTCGCTTCCATTGGCTTTATATGGATTAAGTGCTTTGTTTTATTCGGTAATTGCGTCAGTTTTCTTTCCTGGCGACACTTCGAAATTCTTAGGATTTTTAGCGTACTCCTCTGTGGGAATATTTATAATATGTGCACCGAGTGTTATGCTCTGTGATAGGGAGCATAAGAACAGAAAAAAGAATAGAAATATTACGACTGAATCGCTCGAAATGGCTACAATGGCCCCAGATCTTAGTCTTGGACCTTCATCACTTCGTAAAGTCGCAAACACACTGAAATTTGATGGCTCGAAGGATGAAAACTTAAGTGGAATTGGCTTAATAAGATCCTACAGATTCTGGTTAATTTTCATCACGACAGGTGCATTAGCTTCTTTGGGACAGATGTACATTTATTCGGTTGGATATATGACTAAAGCGTTGATTACTGAACAAGTCCTGACTTCTGATACTGTTTCCTCTGTTACTCAGCCACATGTCGAAGCATTAATACAAAAGAACCAACAATTGCAAGTAGGCTTACTTTCAATTGCAAACTGCGTCGGTAGAATAGTGTCCGGTGTTATGGGTGATATTATTTCACAATCATTTAATAAACCAAGATCGTGGTTGTTATTTTTACCAACTTTGGGATTAATGATAGCACAGATGATGGGGTTGCAGGTTAGCAATCTTTCCACATTATCATTTGTGTCATTATTAACAGGATTTTTTTACGGGTTTACCTTCTGCATTATGCCGATTATTGTAGGAGATTCATTTGGTATGGATAACTTTTCGTCTAATTGGGGAGTGGTTGGATTAGCACCAATCCTTCCGAGTTATTTCTTCACAAGCTTATTTGGCAAGGTGTATGATTCTAATTCAATTATTTTGCAAAGTTCTAGTATTTCCATCTGCTCTTTGGGTAAAGATTGTTACAGTTCAGTATTTAAATTGACTTTAGGTGTTACAGTTTTGTCATTGGTAATTGTGACATTGCTAAACTTAGGTAACAAAACGTCAAATAAAAGAAAATACTAATCACGAATACCAAGTTATTTAATAGATAGCATTATAGACACTTTACTATTATAATTTATATGTATTTATAGTTTACCGTATAATAAACTTTTTCGATTCAAGAATTTTTTTTCTTATCTTTATATTTCATGGTTTGTGATTTTTATTTGACTAGGTTACACATATTTGTTTACTCACAGCGATATAATTTAAATACACGTATATGGATTCTAAAGAGCAGAGAAAGGATCATAAAGATGATATTCCAAGGTATAAAGTCAAAGAGCGTTTTAATAACCAGGCTAATAAAAATGCAGATAATTTTTCCTTTGATAAATGGGAACATATAAAGTCAGATCACCATGGAAAAGACAAACAAAAAACATTCGAAAAGGGTAGCTATAATAACAAATTGAATAAAGAAAAGTTAAAGCTGAGGGCGAACAGATTCAGTAATGACAAGAACAACAAATCAAAGAAATTACAATACGGGTATGTAAGTAGAGGTGAAGACAATCGATTGCAATACAGTCACAAGGATAGGTTAAAATTTTTCAATCATATCGTTTTCTCATTTGTTCGTTACAGTAATGAAAATACAGCGTCAAACTTAAATAAGGATTTTGATGGACTTATCAAAAAAAGTGACATACCTCTAGAATCACAGGATCCTGGTATGCTGGAAATTCACACCATAGACTCGATATTGAATAGCTTGAGAAAACTAAGGGAGGCCTTGTTGTATGAAAAGACGAACGACTTCACTAAGAAAGTATTCTTGTTTTCAATCAGAGTATCTGTTAATATTGGACATTACCAAACATATATACCAAGTATTACATACTTACTTCGCTCGAACAATTCATTATTATTGACAGAAACAGAGAAACAAGAGATCGCTACTATCTTAGTCTTACATATTGCCCATTTTAATGGTGAAAACTCCAGAGCATTGCAGCTCTATTTTAAATATATAAACGCAGCAGAGATTAAAACTTTACAGATCTTGAAAAGCTGGATCTATCAGGATTACTATAACTGGTTGAAGTTTTATAATTCAGAAACAGATAACGGGAAAGCATTGATCATGAAATTCGGTTTAAATCATATGATTACTCATATGGTAAATGCAATCAGTACGTCATATTTCAGTTTCAATTTGCAAGAATTTGAAAAAAATTACTTGCCTAATGGATATTCTTTCACACAGTTAAATGAAAAGTACAATACTAATTGGAAGCTTGATAATAATACAATTGTGGTTAGAGAACGTAACATTAGGTAATAAAATCGGTGCATGAAATTGATAGAACTTTTGTGCGATTTTTATGGATCTATTAATGAACAAGCCCGAACTAGTCGTATCTTATTTTTCTACTTTTAGTAAATTATAACAAAAAACATATAAATGAGCTTAACTAGCGAATCAAAGCTTCCAGATCTAATAAAAATCGATGATATATCCTCTGGAAGGATTGATCCAAATTTAATATACAAAGAATTAGAAAGGTTAAAGGTTGAAATAAATATATTACGAAATGACATGTCCCTATTCTTAAAGGCGTTAGCCACGATTCCAGAAAACCAAAGTCAACAAGAATATTATAAGGTTATAGTTCTGCGATTAAGAGCAGTCCAAAATAGCATAAAAGAGTACTGTGGTCAATATAATAAGCTTTTGCCAATTATCAATTTATCTCAAATTAAACTAGGACACGAAGTAGAAATATTACCACAGAATGGTAAGACAAATACCGCTAGTCAAAAGCCATCAAATACGAAATCAGAGCTAAAGAGAAATAGCGTTTCTAATAAATCTTTGTCACAGACTACTGATGCACAAAGTAGTAGAAGTGGCGAAGATTCTAATCAACCCATTGTACTATAAAGTCCATTATTCCTACATAGCATGAAACTTCACTTCTTTGTATACATAGATATCACTAATATAACAGCATTGTAAATGTAACGTAATGTATAGTTTAGTAATCATTAGTTCAGGATAATTGGTGTTACCCTGAACTGACTCATGAAAAATTGAACATGAATGTGAATATAAAAAAATATATAACGGCATATAGAAGCATTATCATCTCCAATTATATTGATCAATATTAATTAATTATGTCTGTTTTATTAAAGGAAACATTTGAGAGATGCAAAAACGAAGGCCGTAATGCCTTGGTTAACTTCATTACGGCTGGTTATCCAACCATCGAAGATACTCTACCAATATTAAAGGGTATGCAAAAAGCTGGTGTTGACATTATCGAATTAGGTGTTCCATTTTCTGATCCTATTGCTGATGGCCCAACCATCCAGGCCGCTAATGTTGTCGCTTTAGATAACGGGATCACTGTCTCTAAATGCTTAGAGTTGGTTTCGCAAGCAAGATCTGAGGGCGTCACTGTGCCAATTATTTTAATGGGTTACTACAATCCAATTTTAAAATATGGGGAACAAAAGATGATTGAAGATTCAGCCAAAGCAGGTGCTAATGGTTACATCGTTGTTGATTTGCCACCTGAGGAAGCTGTCAAGTTTAGATCTTCATGTACATCTAATGGTTTATCGTACGTACCATTAGTTGCTCCAGCAACTACTGATGAACGTTTGAGGGTTCTTGGTGAAATTGCCGATTCTTTCATCTACGTTGTTTCGAGAATGGGTACCACCGGTGCAACAGTTAGCGTGACAAACGATATCTCTGCATTATGTAAGAGAGTAAGAAAGTTTGCTGGAAATACTCCGATAGCTGTTGGTTTCGGTGTTTCCACAAGAGAACATTTCTTAACAGTTGGTGAAGCAGCCGATGGTGTTGTTATTGGATCCAAGATTATCACATTAATTGGTGAATCAAAACCAGGTGACAGAGGCAAAACTGCCTACAAATATGTTAGATCTATTTTAGGAGATGATTACGAAGTTAAAGCTCCAAAATTATTCAAAAGCAGTGTAAAAAGTGATGCGAACGCCACGAATCCTTCGTTCGAAGAGATTCACAAATATAATCCAAGATTTGGGGATTTTGGAGGTCAATATGTGCCTGAAGCATTACACACTTGCTTAGCTGAATTAGAACGAGGATTCGAAAGTGCCGTCGCTGATCCTAAATTCTGGGAGGAGTTCAGATCATTATATACATACATTGGTAGACCATCGTCTTTACATAGGGCGGATAGATTAACAGAATATGCTGGTGGTGCCCAAATTTGGTTGAAAAGAGAAGATTTAAACCATACTGGTTCTCATAAAATTAACAACGCCTTAGCACAAGTTTTGATTGCGAGAAGATTAGGTAAAAAGAAGGTTATTGCAGAAACTGGCGCTGGCCAGCATGGTGTTGCAACCGCGACTGCTGCTGCTAAGTTTGGTATGGAATGTACAGTTTTCATGGGAGCCGAAGACGTTAGGCGTCAAGCATTGAATGTCTTCAGAATGAGAATATTAGGGGCAAAGGTTGTTGCCGTTACTAACGGTACGCAAACATTAAGAGATGCTACTTCGGAAGCATTTAGGTTCTGGGTATCTAATTTAGAAACAACACATTATGTAGTTGGTTCTGCCATTGGTCCACATCCTTATCCAACATTAGTTAGAACTTTCCAGAGTATCATTGGAAATGAAACTAAAGAACAATTTAAGGAATTGAACGGCGGTAAATTACCAAATGTCGTAGTTGCCTGCGTTGGTGGGGGTTCAAATTCAACAGGTATGTTTTCTCCATTTGAAAATGATACTGAAGTTAAATTGTTAGGTGTTGAAGCTGGTGGTGATGGTATTGACACCGAACGCCACTCAGCCACCTTGACAGCTGGTATTCCTGGCGTTTTCCATGGTGTGAAGACTTATGTTTTACAAGACAGTGATGGTCAGGTTCATGACACTCATTCTGTTTCAGCCGGATTAGATTATCCTGGTGTTGGTCCAGAATTAGCCTTCTGGAAAAGTACCGGCAGAGCAACATTTGTAGCGGCTACTGATGCTGAGGCTTTACTAGGTTTCAAGTTATTATCGCAATTAGAAGGTATCATTCCAGCTTTAGAATCTTCACATGCTATATTTGGTGCTGTTGAAGTCGCTAAAACTTTACCTAACGATCAACATATAGTTATCAATGTTTCAGGTAGAGGTGATAAGGATGTTCAAAGTGTTGCAGAAACTTTGCCAAAATTGGGTAGTAAAATTGGATGGGACTTGAGGTTTGAAGATGACCCTTCCAAATAGTTTATTTAGCTTTATATAATAACATTACAATTATATACAACTACAAAATGGTAACTTTTGCAAGTAGCTAATTTTTTTTTTTTGGTAGCGCGTGTTATGAAGTGAACAAATATATCGTCATTAAGTATATGTTATATACGTCAAATTAAATATGTCTTTGAATGGTAATAATTTTATTAACAGCGGAGTCATTCAGACCAATGCTAATTCAAATAACCTACTCGTAGAGCTAGCAAAATTGTTGAATATTACAGAAATTAATGACACAACTTTACAAGTTTGCATTAAACTAATTGACCAAGGTATTGATCCACATCAATTGGCCAGTTACATATTGAAAATCAATAACGAAACTCGTTCGGTATTGACTTAGAATTAATACATAAGGGGATAATGAGAATATTCATTATATGAATGCTAAGTATATCTATAAAAAAGATAAAAATTATGCAAAACCTCCCTTCCTTTTCTTCTTTTTCAATTTGCGTTGACTACCACTAATTTGTGACGACATAAAGCGCTTCTGCGATTGTTGTGATGGTAATCTTGATGAGGAAGGTAATGGTTGTGAAGATGTACTATCTTGTGAAAATCGATTAGCATTCTGACTGGCACCTTCGGATAGTAAATCATCACTAAGGTTGGCAGGTGCTTTGGTCGATTGTGATGATGGTGAATGACTATATACATCCAATTGGGAACTTTGTGTAAGAGCTTCGTGGTGGAGTTTCGAAATTTGACTAGTTTTCTTAGGATAGCCTTTGGAAGTAGATCTATTTTGAGATGCAACTTTAATGGTTGGTATCGATGATGTGATTATATCCGGTACGGTACTTTGTGAATCAAAATTATCTACTCTATTTGGTATTTCTGGACTCTTATCATAAGTTTCATTATCCCAATCGTCTAATATTGATTTGACTTGCATTGGTGTGTTTTTTATTGCACACTCTAATTTTTTAGTATAGTATTTACCAATGTGATTAGTTTTTGCTTTTATTAAACTGGATCCAAGCAAAATAGATAATTTCTTTAAAGTACCAGGTTGGTTGTAAACTTGTAGAACTTCCTTTTCGTATATTCTCTGTAGAATGATTAAAATGTCATTCACTGTGTAGGATTGTTGACTAGTCTCATGTTGCTTAGTGGATAACCCCGATTCACTAAAAAATGAATTTCTCATCATATGGGACAATTCGATCTCTTTTGTTTTATAAAAATTACTCAATTGTTCAATCATTGAATCAAATTCCGATAAATCATTGATGGAGAGTGGAAGATTTTTTGAAATATCGATTAAAGACAAATAATATAAATCTCTAGTGATAGAAGTATCAACAGAAGTGCTTAAATTACTCCATTCTTCATTAAGCCGCAATGCACCTTCACCTAATTTGAAAGCATAATCTTGGACAATTTTGATTTCCTCTTCACCTTTAATGACATTCATATCGCATCCTAAAGTTTTCGCAATTGGTTCAAAGTCAACCTTACTAAATTTCTTGAAAAATGATAATTTCTGCGATACCTTAATATCCCTATCAAAACTAGATGATGATTCATAACTTGAACTATTTTCTATAAGCTTTTCCTTAATTAGTGATTTATCCAAATAAAGGTTCGCAGTAGTAGTATAAAGACTCAACGTCAAACCCAAGTCTGTGCTCAATTCGAATAAGCCTATTACCACATTCTTTTGTTTATTAGAATCAAAATTTGTGACAGATTCAGAGTAATTCTCAATATTCATTGTATCAGTTTCAATATCGTGCTTAATGGATGTGTATAGCTGTGTGTTCAACTCTGTCAAGAAAATTTGTCGTATTGGGCCACTCTTATTACCATTTTGTTTATTTGCTCTTCGAATATAATATGGATCCTTTAAACTATATGGCATTCCATCTTTAAACCCAAAGTTATAGACTAATATTATAGGTGTTATTTGAGAATATACCATGCATATATAGTTAGTGCCATTATCATATTCGCTTACTTGAAGTTTTAATGATGAGTCTTTATCATCTAGAAAGTGCTTCCATGACATCAACCTACGCAATGGATTGGATAGTTCAAACCATATTAATTCCTTTGAGGTTAACATAAATGCATAATTCATATCCTTAGGATTTTTAGAAATATCCTGTATCCTTGACCAGGTATCCGAGGTTATCAATTTCTGTGAATTCAATTCAGGTGTTAGTTCAAATTGTGTCAAAGACGATCTGGAAATTACGAAGACATGGTTAAAATCATAAGCCCAAATAATTCTTTTCCAATTGGATAGTTCACTTATGTCATAAATAGTAGGACTAACTTCTGATGATGAACCTGGATTATCCAGTTTTCTTTTCGCCTTTATATCAAGCTTTCTTAGTTTAGTCAATGATTCCTTTTTTGAGTTGATATTCCAAATCTCAAAATTTCCCTTCACATCGACTACGCCAAACTGAGTGCAAACCCATGGGTTAAATGCAGCATCCGCAAAATTGAACCCCATCAAATCGGACGCCTGAAGCTCTCCAAGAATATCCAACTCGATATGCGAGTTATAATGTTTTGACTTTCCTTTGAAACAATTCAAAATGTAAACTTTCGAGTCTGTCCGGATTATCAAATATGGTGGAACATAATCAAAGCAATCTTTTAGCTTACAAGTTTCAATTTGTTTTATGGGTTCCGATAAAGCCACTTGAAAGGGATCTGCAAGTAATGGTAGTAAGGCAGGTATTTCCATACTTTCTTTTTTGTTATTAACGAGATTCTTTGTATCATATTTTAAAATTGATATGTTTAGAATAGTACCTGTTTCGCCTGTGACATATGCCATCGCTTTACTGAATGATACACCACTCCTCGATCGTATATCAAATATTATAAACATTTGCCCAAATGTCGGATCATATGCAATAGTAGATGTTAAAGATTTAGATTCTATTAAATACGACTTTAGGATTTCTTCTGGTACGTATACATTGCTATCTGGGTACATTTTCCGCTTAGGCTGATGAGCTTGATTAGCAACTGCATTCCGCAAATTATTATATACTTTGGTATTTAGATCAAACGAGGAAGTCTGCTGTTTAACAAGCCTTGTTTTTGATTTCCCTACCTTGTTAAGTGTTATGCCTCGATTTCGTATTCTAGGAAATTCTAAATGGGGTAAACGTTTATGTGATTTCGAGTTAGGATCCTCATTGCTCACAACAATACCATTTCCGTTGACTCCATAACTTAGCTGAGCACCTAAGCCTTCTTTGCTCGGCCACATTCACAGTATATTATCACCGCTATGCCTTTAATATCGAGAATTTAATCCTTTAGATTTAAATATTCACTTATCCTAAGATTTGGAACCATGTCAAAAAGATCGTTTTTAAAATAAAAATCAATTTGTTATATGCAGTTGAAGAATTATGACACAAAATACCAAAAATTACTTACAGATGTTAACAAATTTCTATTGAATAGACATACTAAAATACAAGAATAAGATGAAAAAATCAATTACGGCTTTAGTCGTATCTTTATTTATATTATTTTCGCTAAGTAAATCGGAAGAAGCGATATTTGATATTTATTCCTCAGGAGAATATGAAAGTAACAAAGTTGATACGGTATCAGACCTATACGGCAAATTATCCAACGACTCGTTGTTATGGGGTCCATATAGGTCATCGCTTTACTTTGGAATCAGACCTAGAATACCGAAGTCGTTATTGTCGGGGTTAATGTGGTTCAATGTTGATAATTATGATGCAATTGGCAATCTCAGACATGTTTACGAGCAGGGTGACAATATGAGAAAAGCGAACTGGATATCATATGATCCAAGGGCCGGTGGAAGACTACTCATAACAGACGAAGATTGTCATATTGATGTCGTTATTGATTTTGTTAAAAGTGAAGATGGTAAATCCTGGGGTACTAAAATAAAGGCAATTCCTCATAAAGGGTATGAAAAGGTGAAAACGTCTTTTGTTTGGTATTCAGGATTGGAAGGTGAAGCTGAGGGTGTCGATGATTTTGGAAATAAATTTTCTGAAAGGAACGGTTACTTGAATTTAGAGAATAAGAAGAATGTCATGGGCTACCCTGATAATGTTAAGTTGAGTGGTATATCTGACGAATTAGGATTCTTTGAATTAGAAATAGGCAAAGGTCCGAAATCCAATAAACATCCATCCAATTCGAAACTAGTTGATCCAGAATTGGATACTTCCAAAGCACATCATTACAGTCTAACAGTGCCAGATGACCATGTTTGGAAAGCTCGCGACATATTTATGACAATGTTGATGGAGTCGATTAAAGAATTAACCGAAAAATATGGAGATATACAAGGTTTTCCTCCTGAGCAGGCTTTCCTAATTAGAGATTTGCAGAATTTTGAGGGAAACTTGCATTTCGTACAAAAAGTATTTGAGGGTAATTGCGAGTTTGATGTTATTTTCACTAATGCCCTTACACCTGAAAAGGATAGAATAACCTTTGATAACATAAAAATGAAAACTCATCAAGTGTTGAAGAGTTTTGACGAAAAGTTTAACCAAGCTTTCAAAATAAAGGCTCCGTATAATAAGAAAAAAAACCATGGAGAATTCGCTAAAGAAATGCTATCAGGATTATTAGGTGGCCTTTCGTACTTTTATGGAGACCATTTAGTTGATCGGAACACAGTATTCGATGAAGATTCATTTGAATCATACCAATTGAAGGGATCCTTTGAAGGACCTCATGAATTATTCACGCTTGTTCCTTCTAGACCCTTTTTCCCAAGGGGATTTTATTGGGATGAAGGGTTCCATTTATTGCCATTATTGAAATTTGACTCCGACTTAGCATTAGAGATTGTTCAATCGTGGTTTAATTTGATTGACGATGATGGCTGGATAGCTCGTGAACAGATATTGGGACCAGAACTGAGATCGAAAGTACCAGAACAATTCCAAGTCCAAAGCCCAGAAATTGTAAACCCACCAACATTAATGCTTATATTTAGTGAATTACTAGAAAATATCCAAAACGCTAAAACGTACGGTGATATTGATGAACCCCAACAAATTAATGATTATGGTAATGAAAAAGTCTTCGAGAAGAAGGACTTGGGACAGATCATTATTAAAAACCCTCAAGTTATGACAAATTATACAAAGCGCATATATCCCAAATTGAAGACTCATTTTGAATGGTTTCGAAGAACTCAACAAGGGTATATTGAGGAATTTGACAGGGGTCTTAATAAAGAGGGATATAGATGGAGGGGACGCACACTCACTCATTGCCTCGCAAGTGGATTAGATGATTATCCAAGAGTAATCCCAGCAGATATTGCTGAATTAAATGTTGATTTGTTATCTTGGGTTGGCGTTATGACAAGATCAATGAAATCTATTGCTGCCTTTTTAAACTACGAAGATGATTTCCAAAAATATCAAAAAATTGAAAAAGACATTATTGAAAATTTAGATAGTTTACACTGGTCAGTATCGGAGAAAGCCTATTGCGATTTATCCGTTGATGACAATGATGAAAATACACATGTCTGCCATAAGGGCTACATATCGTTGTTCCCGTTCTTGACGAAATTAATTCCTGCCGATGATGTGGATAAAATTGAGCATATAGTTGATCTTATTTCAAATCCGGAAGAATTGTGGTCCGATTATGGTATCAGGTCCTTGTCAAAGTCTAATGAATATTACGGAACTGAAGAAAACTACTGGAGATCCCCAATTTGGATTCATATAAATAGCTTGATTTTGGAGAGTTTGCAACACTACAGTAACATTTCATCGACTTATATGTCTAAAGATTTGAAACAGAAAATCAGCGAAACCTATAAGGCTTTGAGAACAAATGTAGTTAACAATATTATTGATCAGTGGAGAAGTACTGGATTCGTATGGGAGCAATATGATGATCAGACAGGAAAAGCCAAAGGTGCCAAGAACTTCCTTGGTTGGACATCGACTGTTCTCATAATTATGGATATGGATGAGACGATTTGATACAGTTGTTAATTACATTACCTAAAATAAAAAATGCTTACTTTTTAAATGTACGCCAAACAGTCATTGTATTTTTATATCAAATAATTGCTCATTTTAATTTATAAAACAAATACGAAAACAATCCGAGTTAAGAACAAATAGTATTTACCAGACATATTTCGAATAAAAGAGTCGATTAGTATGTTTTCGATGTTCATATCAGCAATACAGTACTCAATGATCATAATAATTAAGCAAAATAAATATACATTTCAATTTCTCCAGCAGATAGTTATCATTATGTAATGACCTACGTGACAACAACAGCGACCAAATCGAATCAAGTTAGAAGAATATAGAAGTTCACATGTGAAGTTTAAGAGATGTTGTACCAGAGCTTTGGATCTTGTCATATTGGGAGGAAGAGAATGTAACAGTAGCTGTTTAGCCGTTAAGGAAGATTTCGATGAATATCGAAACAAACAACTAGAACCTTTCTTAGCTCAAAAAACAGTGGATGAGATAGGCAAAATGTTTTCTTCGTCGCTAAATTTAGCTTGCGCTATTGACACTTCCATATCTTCCTAATCATAAAATTCCTCAAAACATTTACATCTAAGACAGGAAAGCCATGTCGAATCAAAACCAAATCACACATCTTTTCATTTCCATATAGTTGAGCAATATGGTTCATTAAAAATGATTTCAATGTACCCGAAGCATATTTCCACTAAAGTCGGATTGAAAAGGTAGGATTCATGAGTGATACATTCAACGCTATCAATTCCATCAACCAATTTCGCCTTAATTATTGTCTCAGGAAAATAGCTAATATCCAAAATTAAAAACTCTATACTAGGTAATCTCTATTCCTGGCCAAAGTCATTAAATAAATTCCGTTGCAAAATACCATTTAGACTGGTCTCATTTCAAGTATCATCAAATCACCTGAATATTTAAGAGTCCACTGTTACAAACAATAAGGAACCTGATTCTTGAGAAGAATTATCTAGAAGTATAGAGTACGCATTAGTTACTCTTCTAATTTCATAGGACAGTTTGCATAGTGATGTTTTCATTTGGTGCCATATATTCTGAGCTAATGCCTGAGATACGGAACTGTGAACCTCATTAACAAGTCCAAATTATAAGTTCTTGATTGATACATTTCCAAAATTTGCAGTTCTATACACATACAGACCAGACCATCAATCGACCTGGTGTAACATTTTTCTTTTTCTTTATTTGACATTACTCTCACGTCATCCGATTCTGTATTAGTCTAGACCCGAATCTTGCTGACTCGATTTTAAATTCTGTTAAACAAATTCTCCGAAAGCAAATCTCTCTTACTATTTCCAGACACGGAATTAAAATCAAGTCTCATCACACCCTGTGAACTTTGTCGAACAACTAATGTTGTCAAAGATAGTAACTCCCCAAGTATGCATGTTTAATTTGATTTATTCTATTCAAGTTTCCCCAGGGTAGCATATTGATCACACTTGTATTATTTCCATTTACTTCCATAATTCTATAATAGAATAACGCTTATCTTAGTAATTGTTCGCTTAGATTCAATTCTATATTGAAATTCTAAATATTAAACTGTACAAATTAGGATGTAAAACTTTCACTTGAGTAATGGGTAGGAGCATATATTTCCTATTCTTTTCATCTCCCAGAACATAATTAAGTTTTGCTAATTGCAATTTTTCTCCACTTTTTTTTGTTTTTTTTTTTGAAGAAAAATTAAACTACAATCATCTACTATAATTTAAGATTTGATTTTTTTTGTCTTGCATACACAAAAAGCTAAACAAAAGTTAGTTTGTACTATTCGTATCTAAAGCTAGTTTAGGCAGATGCATACATGACAGGAACGTAAAGATATGAATGATATTTTAATGAAACATTTTGATACATGTGAGCAAATACGATATCGTTGTACAAGGCGTACTGTAAAATTTTAGCTAAAAACACATGTATACATAACGGAGATAAGTAACTCGCTTGGACAATCACGCATAAATTTTTTTCAACTTCGGACATACTTAGTAATCGAGAATTTCATATTTAAGCATATCGATTTACTTCTTCATTATTAATATTTCAATAATATTGTTATAATTATGGCTGCAACTGAAATAATACCTTTAAAAGATACTGACTTATTCAAGGCTATCAAAGTTGGTGAAAACAATTTATCTAATAAGGTGGTTTACGCACCAACCTCTAGGTTTAGAGCATTAAACGATCACACTCCGTCGGATTTAGAATTTGAGTACTATTCTAAGAGATCTCAGTTTCCTGGCTCATTATTAATCACAGAGGCAACTTTCGTATCTGAACAAGCTGGTTTATATGCTAACGTTCCAGGCATATGGAATAGTAAACAGGTTCAGGCATGGAAAAGGATCACCGATGAAGTTCATAGGAACGGCTCATTTGTCGCATGCCAATTTTGGTTTTTAGGAAGAGTCGGCGATCCAGGGTTATTGAAAAAACGTGGATTAGACTTTGTTTCGTCAGCTGCTAACTATGAAAGTAAAGGATCCAAAAAAGCTGCCGAGACTGTGGGTAATCCTCTCAGGGCTTTGACAGAACAAGAAATTCAAGATCTTATATTCGACACATATGCTAATGCAGCAAGAAATGCAATGGCTGCTGGTTTTGATTATATCGAGCTTCATGGTGCCCATGGTTATTTACTTGATCAGTTCCTTCAACCCTCCGCAAACACTAGAAACGATAGATATGGTGGGAGCATTGAGAAAAGAGCTAAATTTGTATTGGACTTAATTGATAATTTAACCTCTATTGTCGGCGCTCATAGATTAGCTATTAGACTTTCCCCATGGGCTAAATTCCAAGGTATTAAAGCCGAAGAGGATACAGTACACCCCATCACGACTTTCAGCTATCTCCTACATGAATTACAGAACAGAGCTAACGCTGGTAACCAGCTTGCATATATTTCAATAGTTGAACCTCGGGTTCAAGGAACAGTAAATGTGGGCGAGGATAAACAAGTTGGAAATAATGATTTCGTTGGTCAGGTTTGGAAAGGTATTATTTTGAAGAGTGGCAATTACACCTACGACGCACCACATTTTAAGACTCTATTAAATGATATTAGTGATGATCGTACTTTGGTCGGGTTTTCTAGATATTACACATCTAACCCTGATTTAGTTAAAAGATTATACGAAGGGTGGGATTTAGCTCCTTACGATAGACCGACGTTTTATACAAAGAACAATTGGCGTTATAATACATTTACCACTTATGCCGAAGAAGACAAATACATCAAGGAGAACGAACTTAAAAGAGTTCCAAAAGATATAGGACTACTTAATGCCCATTTATAATGGATCACTCGATACATAGTTGTTTATTTGAATAAATATTTAGAATCTATAGTACCGGGACTACTCAAGCATCTAAAAGAATATAAGTTGAAGAATATATTGGACTTTTATAGCCTGACAGTTTAAGTCTTAGACATGTTGCTAATGGCATATGTAAACAATATAAAGTTAAAAATTGACACCCTTACCAATATAAGAAGATTATAAAGTTAAGTTAAAATCAACCATGTTGATTATGGGATATTATGTGATCTAAGTTTAGTAGTTTGATGTTTATCTTTAATTTGATTCTTTTATTGAGAACCAACAATTTAACGCGATTTATTGCAACCACTTTTTAGATAACAAATATTAGATAACTTGAATATATACCAGAATAAGGTACTAAATATACCAATTTCAGATACATTATGGGGCCAAAGAAAGAAACTATCCAATTGATTAAGGGACAAGAAGCAGAGGACTTGGTTAAAAACTATCTCAAAGAACAATACAGACCATATTCTGTATCAGATTTAGTATTGAACATGCACAACAAGGTAAATAAGCCTACAATGATTAAATGTTTAGAATCTTTGGTTTCCAAGAATGAAATCATTTCAAAGGCATATGGGAAAATGGTTTATTACGTTTCGAAGGAAGAAATTAATGAAGACTTATCACTGGAAATCAACATTCAAACTATCAACAAACTCAAAGAAGAATTTGAGGAGTTAAACAAAACTGTTAAAACACTACAGATTGGTATGTATCAGAATCCCTGATAGTATTCTGGCTTTACTAACTTTTCAACGTAGAATATAAAGACCTCACTGAACTACCGACAAATGAAGAAGCAGTAATAAAAATTCCAGAACTAGAGAATGAATTGACACAATTGGAAACCAAGCTTAATTCTATTAAACGAGAGGGAAATTCAAGGTTGCCCAAGCAAGAGATAGAGAAGCGCAAAAGTTATACTAAGGAACTCGAAAAAATCTTTAGACAGCGGAAGAAATTGGTATGTACATAAAGGTTCTTGCTTTGGAAAACAACTAACATCTTAAACAGTTTGAAAATTTTCTTAACATGGTCAAAGAGGGCGTAGAAAATTACCCCAGTGTTATAGTATGTAAGAAGCATTTTATCTTGAAATGTCCAAAACTAACTATTTAGACTGAAATCGGAATTGATCTAGACCAAGTAAAAGAGGCATCCAATATATATACATAATTAAGTACTATTGTTATTCACGTGTGGCTAAGTAAATAAATGTACATCTTTGTATTAGCATCGTAGAATTTGTGTGAGGTGTAAAATACATGATCTTATCGCAATTTGAGAACAGTATAATAGTACTTTATTAGCATATCCCAAATACCATAGCTATGGGGTATTTAGAATATATAAAGAACAGTGGAATATCCAAAGAGAAGATAGATAATTTGATATTGAATTATTTTATTGTCGAAGGATATCAAGAAGCAGCTATAAGTTTTGCTAAGGAAATAAATACAGAATTAAAAAATGAACGGATAAAGTCCCATTCGCCATCACTGAATCCATTTATTAAGCAATTAGGGTCTATGAGCTCCATGAATAATGCAAGCTTTGCAGATGTAGCTCATAGTTATTTCGAGAAAAATGAATCTTTTGACTCTACTACTACCCCACATAGTCATCATCACCCTACTGTAAAGCCCAAGATAATCTCCGATTATTCAACAATCAATCAACGTAAGGAAATCAAGCTATTGATATTAAAAGGATCTATCACAGATGCTATTCAAAAAATAAGTGAATATTTTCCCACCATTCTTGATTCAAATAATTTATTGCACTTTAAGTTATTACGGTTAAATTTAATCGAAATGATTAGAAGTCATAAATTGACAAATGGAAATACCCCGGACATAGAAGTAGAAAGAAGATTCTTGGATGACATTCTAACATTTGTCAGAGAAAACTTGATAAATAAAGTAACACATTCAAATAAATTATTAAAAGAATTAGAAATTACTATGAGTTTATTGTGCTTTAATTTTGAAGAAGGCAAAAGTATCGAGGAGCAAAAAGATTTGCCGGAAGAACTAAGGTCGTTGTTCAATTTATCATTGAGAAATCAATGCTATAGATTGGTAAACAAAGCCATCTTGAATTTATACTACAATGAAGAAACAATCGAAGAAAATGGCAATATCAACGGAAATGTCAATAGAAATAATCAAGGTCTTTACAATGGAGAAATTGAAAATAATAAGGTATACAAAGGACCAAAATACTTAGAGCTTAATTTGATGGGCTTTGATAGGTTTGAAATGCAAGAAAAGGATATCGAGATGATCGACGATGAAACCAATGAAGCAACCTACGATTATAAATTGAAATATGAAGAAAACGTAGCGCATGCTTGTGCAAATGACCAATCTCACGACTTAGGTGTCTCTCATGATGATAATTTACAAGACGAATTACAAGACTTATCGCTAGAATCTAAATTGGAAAGAATCATTAAGCTATGGACTATTGCCGAACAAAGATTAGTGGATCTAAATTTCCGTAAATCTAAACATTATGACTTCACCGACGGAAATTTATAATGTAAATACTTACATAGTTGAAAAACATAGGTTTAATAAATGATTATGCAATCGATAACATTGCCAGTTTCAATATTACATTTACTGAGATAATTCAAATCTTCCTTGTGATCCACTTCTTCATCATACTTGTTGAAAATAAGAACATCTATGCTGCTATATTCCTTGTCATGAAACTCTTTATAAATCTTAGAGCTTTCAAAAAGTTGTAGAATTTTATTTCTCAAGTGAATTATTGTAGAACCAAACTCTGGATTTTCATTCATTTCAAAATCCTCCGGGCTAAATTCAAAATGGTATCTAATAAACTTTCTTAACTTAAACAATCTGGAACCCAATTGATTTAACTCATTCCATTTGAGTATGTTGAATTTACTATGATGCTTTAACGCGTAATATTTTTCAAGTTCATCCAAGTCTTCAGAGCTAATTACATTCAACCTTAAATAAACATGTGCACAGTGAATTGGTATTTCGGTGAATATATCCTTAGCATGATACTCCCATAAATTAAGGTAAATACCCGACCAATAGATTATTTCATAGCTTAGTACAATGAAGAATAGTACGATCAACGTCTCTGTGATAACTTTGCTTGTCGGAGTTGAGATTAAATTCGACGTAAAAGAATTTTGTTTCAAAAATGCAGTTAAATACATATCTACTTGACTCGAATATTTGACAATGTCCATATTGCTCCGATTTATGTTGTCAATTGGCTTCATAATCACCTAGAAATCTAAATCGATTAGCTTCGGGTATTAAAGCGCCTTCATTCGTGCCTGCACACAGTATTCTCAGAAATGACCGATCCATCAACTAATATACTGTTGGTTTTACCTAACAAGAAATGATAATTAATTCGACCCATTGAGTATAGAAGTAATAGTTGTTACACATAATAACTTGCATACTCCATCAATGAATTAATTTATTTTTCTTTCTTAATATAGCTAGGGTCCATCCATCTATTACTGTACACACTTTCAAGTGGTCTGGCTGCTATATTAACTGAACCAAACTTGATATTTAGACGCATCTAGATCTGCACATTCAGAGGCTATATTTGAATAGAAACTTGGTAGTATCATGAGTCTAAGTGGATAGTTTGCAATTCAGATTCTAAATAGCTTTTTTGGAGCCACATATCCTAATTTCATCTGTGCCTTTCATATGCTAATATCAATATTCTCCTCTATTAGTGTGAAACGGGGAAATTTTACTTACATAGAACAGAATCCAGATAGCGGGCAAGAATATGGACTTCTAAGAGATTCAGATTATTCACCGACAATCACTGAAGCTATTTTAACTGCATCTAAACCAGCGTTATAGTGGCATTAGACGAAATGAATATTAATGTTGTTATATTAACTGAATCTGAGCGATTAAATAATTCAGTTTAGTAATAATCTCATGGTTTGTTTATATTAGAACTACATGAAATATCAAATTCATAATATATTCATCAATTCTTTCTCTTGGTAAAGTAATCACGGGGTTAGATTAGAAACAAGTCAAGAAAGTCCGAAATAAGATCTCTTTGCATTGTCATAATATATTCCTGTATTGATTATATTCAAGAATACTGAAAGCAGTATATTAAATGAATGCAGGTATGAACAATAGAATTCCTGCGACTGCCACATGCATTGTTATGCGATTTGTAAGGTCGTCATCTGTTAAAAATTAATAATAAAATTGCTGCAAATGTTATTTGAGCTAGGAAACAAAGGAACATCCGGCGTTAGTTTCATCAAAAATAAATTCTTTATGAGTTATAGGAAATTATAAATAGTTAGGGTTTCAAGGTCACCGAGGATGTTATGAAAACTAATATTTAATTAGGATGCACAACGAATATATGAAAGTTAGTGCGACAAAGGCATAACTTGAATTCGTGGTCGACGAGTCAACTGGTCATATTTCAGAACTGTTAGTAGGTAAGCCAGCAGTTGTTGCATGGATCACCAAAATGTTTAATGGAGAGAAGACTGTTAAAGGATTCACTAGAACTGTAAGAAAGGTTAAATCTTTCATACCCAAGATCAAATCGCTCCATTTTCAATTTCTTGTCTGCTGCTATAACGCATCTTCGGGTTTGAAATTGGGTCTTGTACAGAAAATATGTGACATAACGGTGAGAATATTACTGTTTGCCCAAAGTCATGGGGATGTTCTTTTTTGACGAGAACACACTCCACAGCATTTGAATCTGAGTAGAATTGATATCTTTTTATAAACATTTATAATACTTATAACTGCAAACTTTTTCTGGGTGAATCTGTGTTGGAGTGCCGTAGTTCTTCGCAATTAAAGAATTTCCAGTAAAGTTTATGATATAATTCAGTTTTCCTGGTTCAGTTGATGTATATACAATGGAAACACTTTCGCAGAAATACAAGTGTTTATTTTCTTTGCATACGGATATATGACTGAAAATTAACTATAACTAATTATTGACGAGAGCTTGTAATATAACATCCATATAGTCGATATACTGGTTCTTATATCTAATTACCTGTATTAGAAGAAAGCTTCAACATATTTCCATTCATTTCTGCATTTATTCGCTTGCTTGTGTATATCTATTGACAATGGCTGCGCTTTTAAATTAAATAGCATTGCTATTTATGTCTTCTAGTAGTCTAAATCTCCAACGTATTGTCACCTGGACAAACTCACAGGATGCATAGTATGCATAATATGCGTATATACGAGTCGAATATCTCACATGAACAATTAGGTAGTTCTTTATTCCTACAACAGTACTGCATTCAGTTTGTTGAAAAGGTACCAACCTCCGGTGACTACATCTTCAGAAATACGAGTATTTCGTTATATATTTGCCAATTTTACTTAACGATTAAGATAAATATAAGCTGGTGCATATTATAGACTGCAATACTTCAACTATGTAATGGAACCATATCCATTTCAAGTAATAAAGCAATTAAAACAAATATCAAAGTGATCAAAAGCATTACTATATGAATGAAATATTGCTATATCATATAAATTTGTAGTTCCTGTTAAAGCATATGCATCTCATAGACTCTCAGCTTAAAGAGTTAGCCAGAAACGGAATTACTGGGAAATAGAAATTCAGTCTGTTCTGCGGGTTTGTTCTCAATTTAAGGGAACCTTGGGGTCAGTAAAGCTGGCATGAACTCAATTCCAATGAATTAAAGTTTCTGACAATACAATTTGACTATAATAGGAAATTATACACTTTAAAAAGTCACAGTTTTATTGACAATACTATGGGTGAAATTACACTTCAGAGAAATAAAAGTATTTATATATGGTGGGTTGGTAATTACAAGTAGGTAGCAGATAAAAAGCTAAGTTGACATTATGAATTTTAAATCTCTCCTTTTTATCTGCTTCATATTTTTTTTTGAGTTGGTAGTAGCTGGACCCATCAAGGTCTTAAAGCCCACTGAAGACGCATTTTACATTCCACCAGACGGATATGAAAACAAGGATCCAGGAACCATTTTAAGGATGAGAAAACCACCCCAGCAGCTTAGAAGCGTATATCTCCCTATCCAAGTTAAAAGTGCTTGGCAGGCATTGGTAAGAACAACGGACTCGCATGGCAATGCTACGGCCATAGTGACTACGATCATCGAGCCATTTAATGCAGATCCCAGTAAAGTCGTTTCGTACCAAATTATGCAAGACTCTGCCAGTTTCAACTGTTCTCCTTCCTATTCTTTCTTGTATGGTGCATCGATGGATACTGCGTTAGCTCAGCTTGAAATGTATGTCATTGATGTGGCGTTGGACAAGGGATGGTTCGTGATCATTCCAGATTACGAAGGACCTAAAGGTTCTTTCACGGCTGGACAGCAAGCAGGCCATTCAACGTTGGATTCTATTCGAGCCGCTTTAAATTCTAGCAATATTACTGGGATCAAAAAAGATGCAAAAGTGGCAATGTGGGGGTATTCTGGTGGAACAATTGCTACTGGGTGGGCTGCGGCTTTGCAACCTACATATGCAAAGGAACTAAAAGCAAACTTGGTTGGAGCAGCAATGGGTGGTTTCGTCACGAACATTACATCTACTGCAGAGGGTGTTGAAGGTACTATCTTTGCCGGATTAACTGCAAGTGCAGTAGCTGGATTAACTAACGAATATTCCCAACTTAAGACGTTGGTGCGTAAGGTGCTTATACCCAGCAAGGCAAGCGCTTATAATGGAGTACAGAAAACTTGCTTCTTGCCAACGATCATGAACTTTGCATTCCAGAGGTTTTTCTCCGGCCCCAAAAGGTATATTAAAGAGGGATGGGCATTGTTCAATGATCCTGCTGTTAAGAAGGTGATCGACAAAAACACTCTAGCCTTGAAAAAGGACGGCCCCATCCCTGATATTCCTTTGTTTGTATTCCACGGTGAAAAAGATACCATTGTTGCTTATAAGGATGCTGTAAGAACTTATAAAAATTGGTGTGAATGGGGTATTGGTTCGTATGAGTTTGCGATTGATGAGACAACCGGACATGTCACCGAGTTTATCGAAGGAACCCCGGCCGCTCTTGCATGGTTAACCAAAATGTTTAATGGAGAAAAGCCAGTAAAAGGATGTAAAAGTACTAAAAGATTCACTAACCTTGATTATCCAGGGGCTAATAGTACCCTTGCCGGTATATTATCTGGTGCATTTAAAACAGTCTTGGGTGAAAACTTCGGTCCAAATGCAGAAAATATTGGTAAGACTGGAAGAAGTACCAAACATGTCAAAAGGTCATTAGAAGATTTGAGTGTTCATTTAAGTTCTCCTGTCGAATAATCTAACGGATTTGTATGATTTATTTTCATTTTTGTCTCGTTTAGTATTTATACGAATATATTTAGAAACAAGTATAATTAAATTTTAAATTATTAAAAGTGCTTTATCAACCATGGTGTCTCTTCATTAAATTATGGATATTCGTCTTGAGCCCAAAATCATCAGTTAAAGTAATTTTCTGTTTATTTGCTAGGCAATAGCAAAGTGAGCCACACTGCCACGGTTATCAACAGGTTTTGCAGTCCAATATTTGAAATGAATCTAAAATTCTTCATGTAATATGCCGTTGACCTTAGTTTCAAAGTGGCTAGTTATTTATAAGTTTATCCGATCATTATGATTCATTCTTTAGATTGAAAAATAATTGACAGTAAAATTTAGTATACTCGATTTTTTTGGATCCAAAGCGTTAAAGTAGAAATATATTCATTGAAATATCCTATACTATTTTCTTTTATTTACACAAACTATTTGAACTGGCAAAATACTAAATTATGATTCAAAAACCTAACATATTTACATTCGATATTAGAAAGCTTTCGTTATTCAAAGGTAACGAAAAAACCGAAAATGGGAATAGCCCAGCGGCTAACTACTGGTTCCACTTCCCACAAAGATCTGATGTTACAATAAATTTCTTCAAATATCTGAACGAGTCAAACAGTTTTCACATTTCTGCAATCTGGAAAGGAAGTGTCTTAGTATGTTTAGTTAAAGTAGTTGTCAAAAACAAAAATTTATTTACTAACAGGTTTAGGATCAAACGTACTGGCATCAGGATACGAATAATCTCATCTCAGTAATTGGAAAATATCCTTCCTTGGGGTTTAAGGTCGTAAATGCGAGAGGAGAATTGTTGAAACGATTCCAAGTTAGCTTTAGTTCTAAGAAAGTATATGACGATTGTTGCAAATGCGTGGAAGAAAAATTACAAATATCATTACATCAGTTGGATGCATCACAAATGGGTGAAAATTCACAAATCATAGACTACCCCAGTCAAAGTATATCAAGAGCTCTCCCGGCAACACAATGTGTTACGAATCCTTGGGAAAATACATCAAATAACCAAAGCTACTATCAACCATCACAAGCGTTATGTAGAACTCTGTATGCCCCCCAGCAAAAGCAACTGACAACTTTACCACAATTAGAAAGGCCCATTTATTTTGCCGATTTATCAGTCAACCAACGACAATCACAACAGTTTGAATCACAGCAACAACTACACACCAACTATTTATTGCAACCTCAACAATCCCAAAATTGTTATTCACAATACCAGCCAAACTACACATATTTGGTAGCAGCATCACCACAACAGAATAGATTCATTGGCGATCAGTCAATTCAAAACCAAAGGATGTCCTTAGCGCCCCTGCAGACACGTTGCTTGGAAAGTATAGTGCCATCAAATCCTACGCCTATTCCCCTTATCTCAGAACAGCCATTGAAGAACCAAAAGATAGATAAACCCCAGTATGCGAATCACAATGACCCAGTACCAGAATCATTCAATTATAATCAAAACAACATAGAATCAAGTAACGTATCCTCAACCAAGCGCAATGTTGCAAATATTTCATACGAAAAAGCTGCAAAAGAGAGTAATTGCGTTATTAAAGAAGAGGAAATGCTGCCAATGAAGGTAGGTAAAGAGTTTAATCCTCGTAATTCATTTACGGAGGATGTTCCAAAAACACTACAAAAAGATAAAAAGATGCAAAACGAGCAAAAGGTGCAAAAGACTAAATTGAAAATAGATTTACTAGGAATGAAAGATCGTGAATTGAAAAAGTTAGTTATTGAAAAGTTGAAGGATCAAGAATTTGTAAAATTTGTTGAAAAGTTAGATAAAATAGTTTCGCAACCATAAATTAAGCTGTAATAATACATTCCATAAATTAATCTATATAATCTAAATCAACTGGAAAGTCACCGTAAAACTTGTCCCATTTTTTAACAATTAAGCCATCATTCAACTCGATGTCTCTAGATATGAGTTTATAACCGAATAAATAGGGTAGCAATTTAAACATGAATGTCCAGTATAAAATGCACACACCCAAGCACAAAACAGCAACGATAGCATATGATGGCCAATGCTCCAAGCCCTTTGGATTTGCACTCTTCGATGATGTAAACGGAGATATCATTAAATATAATGTGATCAATAATAGAAATACTGTCCCAATTAGATTGGCCCTAATAGGTGCTTTCAATTCTGGGTATCTTTTTCGTATTATAAAAACACCGGTCGCAGTCAAGCCAAGAAAAAGTTGATTTGGATAACCTTCCAAGGCAATAATGTAACTATAAAGGTCACCTTTTGGTGAAAAGATGACTAAGGTTGTTAAGGTACAACTTAAAAGTAAAGTTGGTAAAGGAGCCCCGAATGGCCAGTTTGAAGCCATAGATTTCGAGCAAGGAAGAAACCCTTCACGAAATACCTCTTGACTCACCCTCGAGATTGTATAAAGAACAACAAAAATGTTTCCACCAGCACATAGGGCAACTGAAAATGTTAGAAATTGCTTGCCGATCTTGTGGCCAAACACCTTTTCAAATAATAACGACCCAATTAATTGACCACTATTTACAATTTCATCATGGGAAATTATTACTATGTATGCTAAATTTGTAAACATATAAGCGACAGTAACTATTATCAATGATACAGGTCCAGCTATTTTAAATGTGTAAACTGGGTTCTTGATTTCATTCGAAACAGTGTGGACAGAATTCCAGCCATAAAAAGAGAAACTGGCTTTGATAATTGCACTAGCAAATGTGGATGAACTCACAGAAGTCTTGGTTTGAAAAAATTCTTCCCGGTGAAGATTGGACTTTAAGTGACTCACATTTGACGGTACGAATACCAGATATATTCCAGTTAGAACCATAACCAATAACAATAGTAACTTAAGTGCGCCAATAATATTTTGAACTTTTACTCCGTGATTATAACTTATCCCATGAATACTTGCTGCTATATATACACAAAGTAGCCCTGTAAGTCTGGTATGAAATTCGTCTGCATTAACGCCAATTGAGTGCAAAAAGTATTCACCAAAAACCAAAGCATTCAGCATATTAAATCCGAACATTACTGAATATATCAGGAAAACAACGCATGCTAACATATACGGCTTCTCATATATAAATTCCAAAAAAACCTTCGTACCACCACTTCTAGGCACTAATGAACCCAATTCTAGGTATACATACAACCCACTAAATGACAACACCGCCGCAAGAATCCAAGAAAGTAAAAACAAAAATGGTGAACCTCCTACATCTTGATATATTCCCGACGATGTAGCAAATATTCCCGATCCTACTATACGTGAAACAAAAAGAACAATAGTGGAAAACAATCCTAAGTGTCGACCTTGCGGTGCCTCTTCTAGTCCTTGCAATTCTGAAGCTCTTCCTCTTAAATCTGTTGGCACTTTGGGACATGTCTCTTCGTTCGGTATACTTTGAGATTGTGATGTACTGGTGTTTATTACAAACTCATGTTCTGTGTTTTCCATACCGCCATTCTGTATGGAGTACCTACCATCTTTCTTAATTGACATAGCACTCTCGATAATAATGTGATATCATGTATATTTATGAACCAATGAACTGTTTTCAATTTGAGTTGTTGATTGTATGTAAACTGATAAGATTGATATTTGAGCACGAACATTATTAGGTGTTCTGATTTTTGCACAAAATGGAAGGATACAACAAAAGACTACAAAAGCGGTTGAAATCTATAATCACTTATATTGATCCTAAGGATACAATTAAACGTCAATAAATAATTTTAACCTATGAATATTTAAGCCTGACTCGCTTTATTTTTGCTCTTGACAAACGCTTCCTTTGCAAGCTTTGTAAGAGAATCTAATTCTCCACTATTTTCACACATACTATAGAATAAACTATCTTTATTTGCAATAAGTGTGTATGGATCATTATATTCAACGACTTTACCAGCGTCCATGACTAAGATCTTATCATAATCAACAATTGATCTTAACCTATGCGCAATAGTTAAAATAGTTGAATTAGAAAATTCTTGACGAATCGTCTGTTGAATCATTGCATCTGACTTATAATCAATGGAGGCAGTTGCTTCATCAAGCAAGATGACTTTAGGGCTCTTAAGTAACGATCTTCCCAAACACATCAATTGTCTTTGACCCTGAGACAAGTTATTACCACCTTCACTAATTGTCGAGTTGAGATTAATAAACTTATTTTGATTTTCATTCGAATCATTATTATTGCTAGTATTGTTAGTTACCAATTCATTCGAGCTAATTAAATTCACACGTCTCAATGCTTCATAAATTTGGGCATCGGTATATTGATTAAACGGATCTAAATTGGATCTAATCGTACCAGTAAACAATGTTGGGTCTTGGGGAATAATCGTGATTGCTTGACGCAAATTACGCAAACCAATTTTCGTGATATCGACACCATCTATAAGAATGCTACCTGTTTCAGGGTCCAAAAACCTGAAGAATGCTGTAATAATTGTCGACTTTCCTGCACCTGTACGACCAACTACACCAACCTTATTATTAGGTTCCACATCAAAGGTTACATTTTTGATGACTCTCGGTAATTCAGGTGCATATCTCAACGAAACATCCTTGACATTAATTTCACCTCTTTCAGGCCAAGAAGCACGAGGTTCAGTTTCTGGGATTTCTTGTGGTGGTTCTTGCTCAATTGTAAAATATTCTTGTAATCTTTCAACTGAATTCATATTCATTTCGACGCTCGCATAAAGACGAACAACCCATAAGGCACTCTCTGAAAATGCGATAGCATATGATAAAGATAAACCAGCTAAGCCAGCATCAATCTTATCGATTGAAATTAATACAAAGATACCAGCGAAAAACATAACCAACGAACCAACTGCGTCGATACGGAAAGATAACCATCTGTTAGCAACCCATAAATAAAAAAATGGTTTATTATTATTATCAATCGAATTTAAGTTTTGTTTCATGAATCTTGTTTCAACGCCGTATGCTCTGATACTAGCCACGCCTGTTAAAGATTCTGAAAAATGCTGATGAATTGGAGATTTTGTAATAGATTCAAATCTCTTCAATTCCCTTGAAGTAGTAATATAAAATACACCAACTAGGTAATATAAGAAAGAAATGATGAAGGCAAAGACCAAAAAGCCTGGTGTAATGAAAGTAATAAGGACCAAAGTAGAAACACACTGCACAATACAAATAAAAGCTCCCTCAGCAAATGGAGTTAATTCTTGATCAACTGATTCAATATCTTTTGAAAACCTATTCATAATACGGCCCTGTGGAGTTTTATCGAAGAACCTTAGTTTAGCCCCTAAGACAGTTGTTAATACCTTCTTGAAGATTCTATTCGAGGCCCTAATACCAGCAAAAAATGTAACCACAACTCTAATACACGCAAAAATGGAATAACTGATACCAATAACAGCATATATAGAAATATAGTACAAAGTGCTATTCTCATTCTTAAAGGTGTTTATACTTGAAAAGGTTGAAACCATAGAATCTGAAACACCAAGAATTGTATTAAGAAGTGGTAGCTGTTTTAATTGAGAAACATAATAAGTTGAACCAGCAGATGATAATGCAAGCTTATTCATAAGAAATTGACTTGATTGTTCACTATCCAATGACCAGTTTCTCAACCACCAGGATTGAAACATAAATACAAATTGAGAAATACCATACGCAAGAAGAATTACAGTCCACGTTGAGAATCCACCAAAAAGTTTCGCATAACCACCGTAGACATCCATTCCAACGACACCATTAGATTTTCCCTCCTCCTCAACTAATTTACCATCAGTTTTAATTGCTTCTTCGGGTTGATCTGCAATTGACTGCAATTTAGCCTCAATAACTGCATTTTTTGCTTTCATTTCGGAATTCTTATCCTCTAATGATTTCAAGTTAACGGATGACTGACTACGTGAGTTAGCAACAGATGATGCAACTAAATCGTCATCCCCTAAATCACCAGTTTTTAATAACTCTTCGGCATTACCTTGTGTTTTTACTCTACCATTTTCCATAACAACTATCCATGCAGCTTTCTGAACAGTTAATGCAACATTATGAGAAACTAAAAGACAGGTCCTGTTTTCCATCAAAGGTCCTGAGATACAATTTTCGTAAATCCATAAAGCTGTGTGTGAGTCAACAGCTGACAAACAATCATCAAGTAAAACATGTTTCGAATTCGAATACAATGCTCTTGCTAATGAAACTCTTTGCTTTTGACCACCAGATAAGGTGATACCCTTCTCACCAATTTCAGTTGCATCCCCAGCACCTAATATTTCAAGGTCACGCTTTAAACCACAAGCGTTAATAACTTTATCATAACGATCTTGATTAAAAGGGGAAGAGAATGTGATATTATTCTTAATAGAGTCATTCAATAACCATGGTGATTGCGAACAATAAGCTACAGACTCAGTCAAACCAGTCTGGGGGTTGATAATCAATTGGTCTCTTGAGATAATACCTGGTAAAAATACCTTACCTGACAATAAGTCCATTTCACCCAATAAAGCCAACAATAACGAAGTTTTACCGGATCCAGTAGAACCAATAATAACATTCAATTCACCAGGTTTGAAGTCAATATTAATATCTCTTAGTTTGAAATCATTCTCTGATTTCAAATTCCATGAAAAAGAGGCTTCCTCAAAACCAATATAAGGAGAGTTTGGACCAGGACTCTGACCCAATTGGTCATATTTCGAGGTTTCTTCTTCGTTTAAGAAATCACCAATTCTGTCCAAAGAGACTTTTGTTTGAACAACATAAGAAGTCATATCGGATAATTGATCTAATGGTGTTCTTAACAATGTAAATAAAGATAATGCTGTAAATGCAATGGGTGCTGTTAAAGTATTACCTTCGATAATAGTGTAGCAATAGAAGGAAAGCAACGTAATCAAAGTAGGTGTAATAAACCAAATAAACGCACCAGCAGCCCAAACTACCAGTCTCATTTTTAATTCATAAATTTCTTCGTTTCTGACTTTCATAACACTTTCGAAAAATTTATTTTCCCAGGCAAAAAATTTAATAATTCTAATACTTTGAAAAGTTTCATTTAGCTTTTGAATTCTTCTATCCGTAATGGTTAACATTCTCTTTTGTAAAGTAGCAATATAAGACGCTACCTTGTAACTAAGTGGCAATAACGCGACAATAGATATAGCTCCTATTAAAGCACTCCAACCTAAGAGACCATATAATAAGACAATACAGATAATGATCATAAAAAATGCACCAACAAAGAAGTGAAGATAACCACATATTTCAGATACTTTAAATGCATCTATCGACATTAAATTAATAATGGCACCTAACTCAGCAGTGTTTGATGAATCATCATCTTTGTCACTTTTGCTTTTCTTGCTTTTATTTTTCTTTTTCTTCTTAGTTTTATCATTAGATTCATCTTCTCCCTTGGAAGCTTCAGATACAATAATTTTTCGCCTCAAAGCTTTTGCATAAATTTCACCAATAAGAATAGCCTTCATTCTTACGCAAACTCTTCTACCCAAGAATAAAGAACAACCCGAAGCAATGGAGTCAGACATCTTTATAAGTGGTAATAAACACACAAGAGTCCAAGCTAAGTTCTTGGGTGTAGTTATTGGATCATCCACGTATTCCAAAATCCTTTTTAACAATAATGATGGAATGAACACGGTAACGGATTCTATAACAGCCCAGAATGCCTGAATTGCAAATAGATATTTAAAGTGAGAAAAAAGTTTGATTGTAAACTTTGCTGTTGATTTGTTAGCTTCAAACGACTTCAAAACATGAAGTGCATAATCATCTCGCCTTAAACTCCAAATATCTCTCATAGCTAATGGACTCTTATAAGCTTTGAAAACCATTTTATCTATCCAGGAATAGGTGGTAAAGGACAAAATACTAGAAACAGTTTCTGGAGATGGTTTTACGCCATCACTAGTTAAATATAACTTCGAAGGTTTATCCCCAATAGTAGCCGTAAAGTTCAAAATTAATAATATCGTGGCAATGGCGAACTCCGTAATATAAAAAGTACGAATTGTTCTATTTTTAATGTGGCCGATTAAAACAGATCTAAAAATAAGGATGGCAGGGAAAAAGTTGAAAAAGTATAATGTGGTAGAATGAACCCACAAATTGGGTAAACGGATCGTGACCTTCTTTAAATTCATTGTACGGATAGTACAAATAGTAAATAAATATGTCCAAAATATCGTTTTCATAACAGGGATATAAGGTGTGGCCTGCCATTCTTTTTGAAGGTCCCTAACGAAGAACGCAGAAAGCGAAATACCCAATTGTAAAGCAACAAGCAGATATTCAAGAGAAACCCGGAATCTCTCAATTGCGTTTTTGTATACCTCCTTAACTTGACCGCGTGGCGATCCATCATCATTGGTATCATCTAGACGAGTAAGGTCAAAGTGAGCTTTCTTAATTGCCTCTCTTCTAGTTTCTTCGTCCCTGATCGATCCATATTCTGCAGCGCTCGATAATAGTGGTCTTGTCTCCCCATCTTCTAGTTTTACCTTTTTTTTCAGTTTTAGTATAGATTTCGTGCTTTTAATCACTAATATCAGCGATGAGGCCACCAATAATATTAGAGGTACACCAAAGTCTAAATAATTATCTCTAGAACATCTTGTTATATCATCATACACCCAAAAGGGACATGTATGATTTTTGCTCAGCATTGTATGAGTTAAAGTAATAAGTCTTGGAAAAGATAAGATGAAAAAATTAGACATAAAAATAATATGGGATTTTCACATATTTATTACTGCATGAAAAATTGATGCCGCATTTTAAATTCTTACATAGTAATACAGAGTTAAGCTAAATTATGACTAATACTAGATCATTTACCTTTTGTTAGTATTAATACATTCGCATACAGTAGAACGTGGAAATAATGAGGAGAAGCACTATTTCAATTGGCCAACTAATCATAATGAATATCGCAAAATTATTCCATTTGGAAATCTTTCGAGGTCGTCTGACAAAGAGGTAAGTTTAAAGGCGGACAGAGATAGCGTATGATGTATACGACGAATCGATATCTAGTAGCATGTGGGCCGAACGAACTACTGCAGAAATTAGTCATGAGAGAGGGGAGAATAATGTAAATAGGCAAGATCAGAGTAATTCGAACAAAGCTGCGATTATATAAAGTCCCCGATAAGCAAGTTTATGTGGAACAATAGTCTACAAGGTACACACAATTATTCATAAATTATAAATATTTTTAGAGATACAATTTATGTATTAATTAATGCACAAAGGGTTTAAAAACCTACTTAAGATATATAAACGAACAGGGATAGTAACAAGTTAAGAAAACCATTCTGGTTTCCGTCACAAAATCTAATCTTGAGTCTTTTGAGTACCACGTAATAAACCAGTTCTTCTGGCGGCGATTAAACCTGCCTTTTGACCTGGAACAGCACCTCTAGAAATAGTAGAAGCCTTACCAATATGTTGATGGTTACCACCACCATGGGGGTGATCAACTGGGTTCATGGCAACACCTCTGGTCTTTGGCCAAGAGTTACGCTTAACCTTGTATTTATGGAAAGCTCTACCAGCCTTCAATAATGGCTTATCGACTCTACCACCACCGGCAACAACACCAATGACACCTCTAGCTTCGGAAGAGATAATCTTCTTAGCACCAGATGGTAACTTGACTCTGGTCTTACCTTCGTCTTGGTTGTGTCCAATGATGATAACGTAGTTACCGGAAGTTCTACCCAAAGTACCTCTATCACCAGATTTTTCTTCAACGTTAGAAACAATGGTACCTTCTGGCATGGAACCTAAAGGTAAAACGTTACCGACGTTTAAGGAAGCCTTCTTACCTGCGTAGATAAATTGACCAGTGTAGACACCTTCGTTTGCAATGAATGTTTCTTCTCTCAACTTGAACTTGTATGGATCACGGAAAGAAACCTTGGCTAAAGGTGCACCTCTACCTGGGTCGTGAATGATTTGCTTAACAATACCACGAATGTAACCATGACGTTCAGCATAATCTAAAGATCTTAACTTGGCTGCACCCTTTCTCAATCTGGTGTGCGAGGTGAAGATAGAACCAGCACCCTTTCTTTGGTTACGAATAACTCTACCTATAATCTCTGTTAGTATTTTGCACTGAAAGTTAATTACGTCTCCTCGTCATTTCTTTATCATATAGTAGATGTTACATTTATGATTTCCAACTCCTCTTCAATTATTAAGACGCCACACAATCGTTGTATTTCATATTCAATCCACTGTAGACTCAATAATATATTCACCCAACCATTTCGTATTCGTTGTCACTGGTATTATTATTAAATTCTTTATTCCACCTCAACTATCTGCATGCTATATCATAATAAATAAACTTGGGACTCATAAACAACGTATAAGATGCCTATTACATACCCATTTTGCTATTGAATTAAGTTTTGGACTTAAAGCGGAAAATTAGTTGTATGTATATTATAGTGATTAATTATGTACTGCAACCAAAGTGAAAATTGAGAATTTTTCAAACACAAAAAAATTTTGACCGTCACAACATCACGAGAATAGGATTAGGGCTGAGAGTATATCATATAAAGATAAGATTACTGTTTACTATTTCCTCATGGTACAACAAATAAGTATTTCTTTAACATTAATAAACCTAATTATTAACTATAAACAATGATATCTACATAAGTAACAAATCACTTTTATCCATTTATATTCGATGAGGTTCTTACTTTTCCTCTTGTGTGTTTTCTTCGTCAGACTTTGGAATTCTGGCATCAATGGCAATGTCCACGATGATTTCTCTACCGTTCAATTCTTTACCGTTGAAGTCCGCAATGGCTTGTTTCTGTAAGTCTTCGCTTGAGAACTTGACAAATGCAATACCCTTATTAAAGACCGTTCTACCCTTACTCTTTTGTCTCTTTAAGATATGGAGTGGAACTCTTCTGGTAGGAACGTGGATCCATTTTGGTTTCAAATCTTTGAAAAGACTGCTCAATGTCTTAACGTCGACCTTATAGTCCAAGTTGGTGATGAAGATAGTGTCCGCCGATGGCTTTCCGTCTGGGACCTTGTCCTTTGGTTCCTCGCTCGAGACCGAGGTTTCTGGAGTGGTCGACTCGCCATCAACAATGTCCTTGACAGCCTTGTTGGTTTTTTTGGGCTTGACTTTGCCGTTGGCCTCCTTCGTTACGCTCTCTTCGGACTTCTTGGCTGCCGCCGCTTTCTCTTCAGCTTTCTTTGCCTTTTGTTCTGCCCTCTTGGCCTTGAATGCTTCTATTTTCACTTTCTTTTCTTCCTCCGTTGGCGGTGGAACAGCCTTCTTCACGTATATGTTCCTTCCCTTGAACTCCTTGCCATTGAAGTCCTCAATCGCCTTATCAGCATCTGCCTTGCTCTCGAATTGAACAAAAGCAAATCCAAGATGCTTATCAATGGTCTTCTTCCCACGGGTGAATGTTTTGCTTGGAATGTCGACTTCCGTGCTGAGATTGTTAGTATTCTCTTGTCTATGTTCCATGACCTGCTAGTTGGCCTATCTCCAGCATTTGCTGGTCGTCGGTCCCAGGAATAGTTTATTGATACTTCTTTATACGTACACTTTTTGCCCGAAGAATTGCTTCAATTCCTCTTCATTTGCCTTGTAATCGACATTTCCAATGTAAATTCTTTCTTCAATAAGTTGCTTGGTTTCTTCAGACATCTTTAAAATTTTCAATCGTTGGTGAGGGTGAGGGATAGTTATTTCAATAACTATTCTTATATAAAAAATTCAAAACTTTCACAGTATATAAATGGATAATAGGAGTATTTTTCACAAACAATTGACTTAACTAGTGATTTGATTGCTAAGGGTTTTTCACTTACTATGAAAAAGTGGATATGGTGTTCGTTCTATCTATTAAGGATGGCAAAAACTAACCACCTGACCGCGAGAACATCTACAAAAAAGACCAGGGTTCAATTCAGGGAACGAACAACTCGAATAAAACCAGATCAGTGATAACCTTGACTAAAGGCGAGATAATCAGTCTCCAATCATGATTGCTGCCCCGCTTAGTAAGAATGATAGTTCAAGTAACACGCTGTTATAACCAGTTGACCTGTAGCTGCTGAGATGAACAGTCTACGAATATTCGAGAAAGTTATACAGTCACACGTGCTAATTGACAAAAAATTCATAAGAGAGGAACCTTTAGCTTGTATGGATCAAGTAATGTCCCACAAGTGTCAATTAGCGAAGACAGCTACATTACTGTGACTAATTGAGATCAAAGACAATAAATATTTATCTAATTACTATATGCACAGTATACTAACGATTCAAGGAAAAAAAAAGAAAAGAATAAAGCAAACTACTTTGGCAAAACAAATCAAAAATGTATACTTGTTTCTAAGAGAATAAAAATGGCTGATAATGAGAAAGCAACACAGACATGAACATGGGGAGAGATACCCATCACACAACGTACGTCATTTTCTGATAAACTGAACTTCGGAAGCTATCATTAATTTTTGAAAGTTTTGAATGAGCGATACATTATTTTGGAACAAACGGGGTAAACCTGCCTTCACAAGACAGAACTGCCCGCTGTTATGCGTGGCCAATGATCCCCTGGGGGATTTACGTCAACCAAACTAACACCACGATTATTTCAACTTGTAGAACAATTTTGGAGAAACACAGTCGTTAACACAGTGCTGTAAGTGGAAGTATTCCTCAACACAGTCTTCTTTGTATGCTTTATTTTCGTAATCTTCTTCTTGTTGTTCCTTGGTGACTCTCTCAACACACTCTTCAAAATGGTGAAGATATGGCTTACAAGTTTGCGTATTGGTACATTCTTCACGCATGCTGTCTAATGGATCAACAGTTTCCTCTTCATCTTCCTCTTCATCTTCATCTTCGTCTTCGTCTTCATCTTCACTTTCTTCAGCATCGCCAGCTTCTTCGCTATCACCTGATTCTTTTTCGTCACCTTCGGATTCTTGAGTGGATTCTTCTTCTTCAACAGGTTCTTCTTCAGCTGGCTGTATTACTGGTTAGAATTTGTCTCATATTATCACAATTGTCGGTCGTCTTACAGATCGACGTATGTCTTGACTTTCTAACCTCGATGTGAATGCTGTTAAAAAAAAATGGGTATACATACTTCTTCAGCGTAGGCAACTGGAAAAGCTGATTCTATTAAATCCTTTAAGAATGACATTATGACAATTAATTATAATATAGTATATATAATATAATTTTCAACTGTTAATTAAACCTTTTAGTATCTGAACTAAGTTCCCAAATTTCTGCCATTCCATTGAGTAAATGAGAAAAATCAAAACTGTTATTGGCCAGAATTAAAAACCACATTACCCGGACCTCAAATGAAAAATTATAGACAATACCCATAATACTAGCACTACGATAGTAATGGGTTCTATTAGGACCAAATTAAGTAGATACATATGTATTAAAGTGCTCGAAACGGTCGATTATATATAATTATTAGATAACTATAAACATGGGATTTAAGCACGAACAGTAGGATCTTGTTCGAAAGCCTTGGCCTTTCTAGCGATCTTGTCGTTGGCCTTGGAACCCATGACACCACCACCCCAGTGCTTCTTGGATTCTTCGTACTTTTCGATGAAGTTAGCGTTGATAGTTGAAACTAACTTGGCTAATTCAGATTCGTCAGCAGAGGTGACTTCGGTCAAAGCAGCGACGGAAGAGGTCTTCTTGTGAACTAAAGTACCTAATCTGGCCTTACCCTTCACAATGGCGTATGGAACACCCATCTTTCTACATAAAGCTGGTAAAAAGATGACTAATTCAATTGGGTCAACGTCGTTGGCGATCAAGACTAACTTGGCCTTCTTGTTTTCAATTAAGGAAACAACGTGGTTTAAACCGTACTTGACCACAACTGGCTTTGGAGACGCATCCTTGGCTGACTTACCTTCGGCAACAGCAGCGGCTTCTTTGGTTAATCTTTCTTTCTTTTCAGTGGCAGTTTCTGGTCTGTACTTGTTGAATAACTTAAAGGTTTGGGCAGCAGTGTTCTTGTCCAAGGTGTTTTGGAATTGAGCAATAGCTGGAGGAACCTTCAATCTCAAAGACAAAATCTTCTTTTGTCTTTGTAATCTAACGTATTCTGGCCATCTGACAAATCTAGATAAGTTTCTCTTTGGTTGGATATCTTGACCGATACCGAAGTTCTTTGGTCTAGATTCGATTAATGGGTTCTTAGAAGAAGCAGTCTTAGTGGATTTAGAAGCTAATGGTGCTGGAGCAACCTTCTTACCTTTTGGAGCCATTTTGATATATAATAACTTGAACAAGCAACAAACTCTCTAGATTATGAATTTTATTATAGCTGAATTTTTCACTATAACGAGAAGCCCGTCACAGAAAAAAATTCTGTTGATTGTCGTCCTGTACATAAAATGGTTCCAGCCAGTCATGTGAGTAATTGTGACTGCGTTCCTCTATACCATTTTGAATTAATAGTATGGATACTAGAGATAGTGGATGCAGAATGACACAATAGGGGGTCCTACGTAGGAAAACTGTAGGGAAGTTGTAGAGATACTGTAAAGATGTCTTTGCTCCTAAGAATGTGGATTTCTGGTTGGGGTATTTCAAATTAGATAAGAGGTTACCAGCTGAGTAGCTGAGTAGTTGGCTTATATATGATAAGTGAGAAGTATGGATATCAACATCTATATATGAAGATCCGCCTACTGGCAAATGGTATTATGGGTGATACACCTGATGAATTTCCATTCGTGTTTTACGTCATGAGCGAACATTGTATATTCGTAGTCGGTGACGAGTGGTAGTCTTATGATCAATACAAATTACATTGCAGCACGAGAGCTGGTAGATCTTAGGCCATATTATTGATATCTATTATACCATAACTCCCGAGTTAAGGTGTCGTGGACTAAAAAAATGCATGGTATGCATATTCGAAAGGAATTACTGAATTAAAAAGAAATTAAGAGTTTTATGAGCTTTGGCCCGTAGTCTTTGTGTCAAGCGTTTGTGAATCCAAAGTTGGACATGTAATGCATGTCTTTATGGTAAGTTACAAATTTCTGCTGGAATCTAGCCACCTTGTGTTGCACCAGCCCTTGATTGTGTATTGCGGTCTGGTATTGCCAGCCTGGGGAGATTCACCGTTGTGGAAACTTCTGCCGTTATTCATGATCCCCGCAGGCTTAGAATAACACAGGTGGACACCACTGTCTTCGAATTTGACCTTGGGTTCACGTTCCTCGTCACCGCCTCCCACATAAACGTAGTTTGATGAGTCGATATGCGCAGATGGCGACGCATCGCATCTAGGCGGAAGCACCACGCTGTCCCATAGCTTATCTCTTGACAAATTCGAAATACTGATGATGTTATACCGCCGGTGAAAGTCCTTTGAAACACGTGATTTGTTGATCACATACGTCAACTCTCTGCTAGTATATGAATTTGGCAAAATCTCAGAGCATCGTGCGTCGTAATCAATCGCATATAGCCGGAGAAATGTAGAGTTCATTCTCGAGTCTCGTCCTCTGTATTGTATCCTACGAGGTAATTCCGGTGCTGGCTGCAGATAATCGACAGATGCACATTCGTGTGTTTCAAGTTCTTCTAAGCCTGAATCCTTGTCATCGGATTCCATTACTTCATCGCATTCGTGGCACGATGAAAGCCGCGGAACCGCCTCGTCTGTCACCCAGGGCGATAAGTGTCCCGAATGTGACAACATCGAATACGATGTCTTGAGTACGTTGAGCGCACGCGTGAAGTTTGATACCGATAATCTACTCTCATCGCGAACTGTCTGTTTTCGCAATTTGGGCTTACTCACAGCTTTGTTGAGGCTGGTCATAAGACTGTCTGTCGCTAAGGTGTCTGGCTTCAAGCTGCCATCAAACGGAATGTTCACGGGCGATATATTTGAATCCGATACCGACTTTCTGGGTATTTTGTGTATGAGACTCACCGATTTTGGTGCGTCACTACCGGACAAAATGGAACTCCATGATCCTAAAACTGCCTCCTCTTCATGCGAGCCCATCGTGGAATCCTTGTAGTCATCGTCATCATCGTCATCTCCGTCCGACAAATCATCGTCGTCCGAGCTCTGTTTGTCGCCACTTATTTCGTCACACAGCTCTTGGGTCAATTCTGCTCTCGTAAACAAACTCTTATACTGCATTAACTTGTGCAGTTCTGAGTCCGATACTCCTCGTATTATCCCGTTGTCTCTCGCATTGCTTCTAGGTGTCAGTAGATATAAGTCATCTTTGAGTCCATCAGCATCTTTTTTACCTATCATGTTCTTATGCCAATAGCTCTTGGGTCCCTTGTTCAACAGTGTCGCATTTGCTTTGTTTGCGCTTACCAAAGAGGTCTCATCTACGACTCCCTCAATAAGTCTACCCATCCTATACCAACGTCTTCCTAAGATCCATTAACAACGTGATGTATATATTTATAATACTATGTTAAGAACTATAAAGAAGAAAATATTATTTAAGAGCAATTAATTGTTCATCAATAATAGTAATCTGGAACTTTTTGGCAAATACTCCTCGCGAATAAGTTTGCATATAAATGGCGCAGCCAACAATTGATATTCTTCGTATTTCTAATACCCCGGAAAGTATTGCTGGCAATACGATAATGAATGCACGATGGAGTGGAAATGGTCTATAAGTATCCCCAATGAAATATAAGGTCCATGCAATCATAACAAATGTCTTTTCGTAGTTGGTTCTGTCGATTCGTAGTCCAAATCGTCCAAATCGTCCAAATTATCTAGCTCCAAGTCATTTCTTTCTTCATTGGTATTGGTTACTAATGTATAATCATTCATTGGGGTTTTTTTGCCGTAGAATTCGTCGAATAAGCGGTCTATATCCTCTAATTCGGCACCCTTTGTTTCGGGATAGAAGTAGTATACCACGAACACAGATATGATACAGCTGCACATGGGGAAAATGTACATAATCCATCCGATCGATTCCTGGAGGATAGGAGTGAGTTGGCCAACGATGTAGTTACTTAGCCAGTTTGCGGCGGTGGATAAAGACACTCCCTTGGATCTGACGGCTAAGGGGTACACTTCTGGGGGAATCAAGAAGCCGATGGGGCCCCAGCTGTAGCCGAAGGATGCGTTATAGATAATAACAAGCAACGCAACCATCGAGGGGGTAAATGAACGATTGAGGTACATGATGTAGGCGATGAGAGCGAAGCATGCCGCCATGGACAACCCACCACTGATCAAAATGGGCCTACGGCCCCACCTATCAACTAGGAACCATGGAGGAATGGTGGAGGCTAGGTACACTAAGCCGTTGATACCCGTCATTAGGAGTGCCTTTGAATCATTGAAACCGGCTTCTGCAAATACCATAGGCGCATAATAGGATATGATATTGATACCATTAAACTGCGCAAAAGCTAACGCAGAACATGCAACCAAAACCCTGGTCATGTAATTGGAGAACATCTTACGCCAGGTTCTGTCTGCTTTTGGAACCAATTTTCTTTCATTCAAAATCGAGTTTTTAATCAAGAAGAACTCTTTTCGGGGTTTGTCATCATCAGGCGAACTGTCGTATAACAAACATAAAACGTGGAAACCTTGCTGGTCGCTGTCGACATCCAACAACCACCTTGGAGATTCAACCACAAAAAACCCGCCTAATAATAATACAAACGCGATTATAACTTGAATAAATAACGGAAGTCTCCAGGATAAATTCGCAGCAAACGAATGTGGGTTCGTTCTGGCATCGCCAACGTTCTGGATAAAGTAACAGAAGTAGTCTACCCACACACTTAATGCGTAACCCGCAATGTTACCAGAGAACTCACCACAAACTAATTTACCTCTTTCCTCAGATGGCGAAATTTCACACTGATAAGAAGGCACCATAGTGGATAAAATACCCACGCCAAACCCTGAGATAACTCTGCCAACACCGAAAATATACAAGTTTGTAGCAAACGTTTGCAATACCCCCCCAACCATGAAAACAACTGTCCCCAATAAAATTGTTCTTTTACGACCAAACCTATCAGAAATCTTGGAAACAAGCATCGACGAAATCATCGCCCCTATCTCCAAGATGGATATGATAGTACCAACTTCTGAGGATGTCGGCGTATTGAAATATTGTATGAATGTAACAAACGTTAATATCCCAGAACAGACCCCTTGTTCGTATCCAAACAATGAAACAAAGAGCGAAACAAATGCAGACGTGAAATACACCAATCTGTTTCCCTTAAACGTCAACTTCAGGGTATATTTTCTCGAGTCAAAGTCAACATGATCGTATCTGTTCCCAAAGTCATCCATAAAAGTGTTATTGTCCGAATTAGACCCTCCCGAAGAATCAGACCCAAACTTAACGGGATCTTCACTTTCGTTATCAGAGCTAGACCGGTGCTCGTGAATAGACTCAAAGAGCGTCCTTTTATCTTCTTCCTCATCATCTGCTAGATTTAACTGTAAGTTCTTGTTACTTATCGGCCTTTGGTTCTCTTTGGTCAGTGAATTAGTTAATTGCTGGTTATGTGTCTGAGGTAACCCAGACATGTCCTGGCTGAAAAGCAAAGTCTCTTCGTCAGATGAATCATTATATGAATTAACAGATTTAGAAACCATTATCTAACTCATATAATATTTATTTCATTAAGGTACTATATATATTGTGAAGTATAATAAACATTATTACAAAATCTAGGGACTAAAGATAAAAATATGGAGTGAGGGTCAAGTTATCATAACCACCCCAAAATTTCCGAACGATCGTGTAATACATATATTAGGCAAATGGAACCAAGCCATACGAAACATATACAAAAATTATATTAAATAGATAGTCTAACCGCCTATTTTTGAGCACGTTTGATGTAGCTTTCAATATAGAATGCAGCAAATAACGCAGTTAATGGAGTCAAGTACGCTACATTAATGATTAATGGTAAAGCTTGGTCGGAGGAGCCAATACAGTTTATGACCTGACCCGTGGTCAAATCTGTATACCAGATAAAGGCATGAAAAACGGCCAACGAACCACCTGCGACAAACTGGGTGATTTGCATGGACGTTAAGGTTCTCTTGAACAAGTTTGGCACCTTGATCTTCAAACAAGACAAGGAGAAGTAAAAGTACATTAACGAGTGAATAAACGAGTTGAAAATGACAAAGATCCATATTGGAGGCGAGCGATATCTGATACCCGCCCACATGCACATCATTGCACCCGCGTGGTGGTAGCTTTGTAATAAAGAAGATGGTCTACCCTTCAACAAGATGATGATAGTGTCCAAAACCTCGTAGAACTTCGATACGTAGAACCAGAATCCGAACACGAGTAAACTGTCGAGAGGGGCCGACTTCGTGTTAAAAACGCCATGGTCCAAGTCACAAACCGATTGGAAAAATTGCTGGAAGCGACTTGGATTGGTGAACGGCTTCAATATCTGGATGTTCAGGTAGATGGAACGGCTCATGCCTATGAAAGTCCACACGGAGTACCAGCACAAGAAAATGTTGTGTAAAAGCACGAATAGCTTGAACAATTTGAACTGCGAAATCGAGAAGGGAGCAGCTGGCAATCTCTTGATTTCTTTCTTAGTCAATTCTTTGACATTCTTGCCCTTCAGCTGCGCGTTCTTGATCTGCCTTTTACGAATAATAGGATTCACAAAGTGGACGAACGAAAAGTACACAATCGCTATAGTTAACGGGGTTGTAGTCTTCATGCAAATTTCGTAGAACTTAACCAACAACTCATTTTCAAATGGTGCAGGTACTAATGGACTATTTCCTTTTGGAAATGTCCATAAGTATTTGCTGGGAAGACCAAACTCGACAGAATGATTCATATTTTCCTTCTTTTTAACTTGTTTAAACTACATGATAAGTAATGCAAATAGAAAATTTTGTCGATACTTATACAAGTCGCAGGTCGCGATTACCGATATAAATTTGTTGGATTTTGGCAATTTCAAGTACCGAGGAACATGATTTGGAATAATTCATACAATAGGCATTGTGACAATAAACATATAAAATTTGCTAGATCCTCTGGAGTATAAAATATTTATCAAATGTATAAACGTATAGTAGGGCTCAACCATAGCAAATATACTGTCTTTGGACGAACGAATAAATCATTATGCATTGCATATGAAAGTCTTACGATACAAAGCATCGAAATTTTAATTTGTTCTTTCGATTCAGTTTCATGTTTAAAGCTTGGTTGATCTGTAGCCAAATATTATGGTTTTAGCGATAGACATTGTAGATAGAGGAATAAGATAAACTTATTGCATTTAATTACCCAAATTAATTGGGGATTTAAATACGTCCAATATTGATGAACTGCGAAAAATGAAAAAAGCCAGCGGCCTACAAGCTTACAAAAATTTCCGTCAATTCCGTTATTATTAGCCTATATAATGAACATAGTTGTTGATCGATTGCAATTGTGTGCCATTGTTCATTGATGGATGGGTCGATGGGCAGTTTTGCAAAACTTTTTTAGATTTTCCAAGGTTCGAGTAGTTGGTGATTGGCTTTAATTTGTTCAATGGGTTGGACATTTCCATGACAGGGTTGAATTGTAGATGCTGCTTATCCAAGATCAAAAAGTTCTTTTCTCTCAAATACAATGTCAAGTCATTAATCGCAACAGAAATGTCACTTGGTGGAAAATAGCTCAAGATTATTTCGTGATAAGAGTTTTCAGTAGTCCTGACGATGACCTCAACTTTCAACAACAATTTAAAAGGGATAATAATTCTGTCATGAAACTCCTTGTTGGTCTTGCTGATGGCGTCTTCAAATCTTCCGGGACAGTAGGTGATTTTGAATTGATAGTTTTGGGGCAAGTATTGGTTCAATTTCAGGGCACATTGCTTGGATTTGACATCAGATCCCTTGATATGAATGATCAACTTCTCTGCATTGCCGAATTCTTCGATAGAATCGGGAAAGTTGATATAGGTGTTGGTTTCAATTTCCAAGTTGTTTATGAATTTCAAGTTGTAGTCCTTGTTTACTATCAACAAATAATGGCTTTTCCACAATTCAAAATTGGTGGTATTATAAATGGTTCCGCCATTAGTGACTGGTTTGTTGTTTAAGCAACAGTGCTGTACTAGCTGGTCGATTTCTTGTTTGACCAGCCCAATATTTTTGGCGTTTTTATTTGGGCATTTAATCAAGACATTGTTACATCTTTTGAATGAGTAGAATATCTTATCTTGTTTAGAATTGAAGTTACTGGAAAACTTGATAAAAACATTATATTTCTTCATGATCGATTGAATTATGGACCCACCGTTGCCGATAATAGACTTATGGAATACTTCAGGAATATTAAATTTGAGTTCTGCTGGTAATTCCAAAGAAATCAATTCAATACCCTTTATCAAATTATTGATTACCAAGTCACTGTCATTGATCAATTTCAAATCAAAGAAGAAGTTATATTCATTGAAAGATTTAAACTTGATGGTTGCCAAATTATTTAATTGATTCAAAATTTTGATTATTTTACCATTTTTCTTACCACTTATGAAATCCTTCTGATCATTATTAATTTCTATTCTTAGGTTGATTGTGAAATTATTTAAAACTTTACACCAAAAGTAATAATTTGCATTCAATTTCGCTAATATTTGCTTGATTTCTTCACTCAGTCCATTAATTTCAATACCATGCTGATTATAAGTTATTGTACATGTCTTCTTCAAATGCATTAAATTGAGAAGGTAATATTCTACTTCATTATCAAAGCAGTTATGGAAGTTGATATTGATGGTGTAATAACTGGAACTCAATAATGTGATTTCATGTATGGATTCGCTAACGCTTTCAATTGATTGCCCCTGTACTTTGATTTTAAAATTATTAGCCTCTCCTAAAGAAGGTAACTGAATGAATGTACCATACTTGAACATTATACCTAAAATACTGGATTGGTTGAATAATGTAATCAAATCAATTTTAGCTTTAGTTAAATCAATTTCCTTTACAACGAGATTACTTTCTTCGTCTACTATACGGTTGATTAAATTGTTCAAGATCTCTTTTGTAATTAAAATTTGGTAGACTTCCTTTGCAGTGATCCAGATTTTTAAGTTTTTGGTGGTGTCTAAAATCTTAGAATTAAATAACTCTGGTAATAAATCTGGAATGTAGATATTCGAACCCAGCTGTTTTGCAATCTGACTGAAGTTAAACAACTCAATACCTCCGATAATTGGTATTAAGGACAAATCAATGCTAACAGAATCTAAATGAAATTCATTTAACATACAATCGATAAGGATCCTTATTTGTGATTCGCTGATAGTTATGTTATCCTGATTTCCTAAAACATAAATAGAATAGTTTGCACTTTGTTTATTAATATTCTTGAACTCAGTATCTATGTTATCAATTAAAATTTCTACTTTATATTTTGCACTCAATTTGTTCAACATGACTAAGAATTGAAAGGGTTCACTATCCAACTTTCGGAATTCATTCGTGGATAACTTGATCTGTTTATAATTAACTTGGTTATAACTTTGTAATATTTTAGATCTCGAACTGTTGATAAATTCTTTTGTACCATTGATGGATATTGTTATTAATTGGTTATTTAATTGTGGTTTCATTGAACTGATATAGTTTCCATTAGTTTGATTGATTACACTTATGGCATTTTCTATTGAACCCAAATTATCAATAATTTGGTTATTTTGTATATTAGATGGTATGATCGTTTGTCTGGCTAGAAAATGGCGCCACAATCCATTATTTGTTTGGAAATATGTAGTGTTGGATGAGTTAACTAAATAACTGTATTCCAATGTGAGTAAAACTAAATTCTTGTCCATTCTGTATATCAATACTCCTTTGATTTTCACAACTTAATTTTTTTGTTACTAAAGAGTTATCACGATATATAAATAACCATCAATCTAATATATACACCTTTTCGGTAATTCTGACGAAATACCTTATCATTTGTTTATTTACTCTAGGTTCTTTACGGCAATTCGTTATAGAGATGCAAAAAAATAAGTAAGACCAAAATTACTTAATTCGGATATTTTATCAACAGACCTTTCTTCGGATGAATTATAAAGTATGGAGAAACAATCAACCAATTTGCACCCATCGTAAATATTATTGAATCAAATATATATTGCGTATTATATATATATGTATATATATATATTGTATATTAAGTATATGGAAGAAAGAACTTACATTAATCTCTTTGAGTCCCATATGTAAACCATCTCATCCCAGCCAGTTGATGCCGCCCATCCTGGCTCACCCCATAAACTATAATCACATCCAATAGCAAACTCTTTATGCTTATTCATAACACCGGTGCATCCACCATTAGGAGAATTTAAAAACCTCGCTCTATCATTCGATTGGTCATTCCATACCCTACAGGTCATATCATAAGAGGCACTTATTAACTCTTGTCCACTATGAGGAGACCATAAAACCTTCCTAACTGCAAATTCATGACCTAGAAGTTGATTCAATGGCGTCGGTCCTCTGGTATGGTATGCTGGCATTGGGCTATGAGAGTTTGGTTGATCGATATTAGTGATCATTCTTAAATCCCAAACTCTGATTGACTTATCAGTCCCAGCTGATGCAACTATTGTTGATTTGTACTTGTTCCAATCACAACTCAATGCCTCCAAACCTCCGTGAGCAACATAATCTAGCTGCAATGGATGTGGCGACCTTATGTCCCATATTTGTACATGCGAAGACCCATTACAACTAATAATCGTAGAAGGAGAATGAGGAGAGAAAGATGCATTATATATACAATTTGTCGTGTTTAATTGCTGATGTTGATGCTGGTGTGACAATGGAGGTTTGGCAGTTTGAGCGACAGATGACGCTTTAGTTGTGTAATCAACCTTTGGATTTAACGTGAGCAATGATTCTTGTCTTTGGGGTGACCATAACTTCATTGATCCGTCCCACGATGAGGATATGAAGTTGGATTTATCTACCATGTTCCAATTAATCGAAAAAACTTCTCTTGTGTGTTCTTTGTAATTCATCACGGGGAAATTAGGCACGGTGATATCGAATATTTTAATTGATCCATCTCCACTTGCTGCAACAACCTGGTTTTCGTGAATTTCACTCCAGGCAACATCAAATAACCCATCCTGAGTTTCCCAGGAAATTTGGCTAGCAATGGATCCATTAGACTCAATGCCTAATATGTATAATCTTCCGTTACCCACCAACCCATAATTGGCGGACGTTGCCACAGCTAACTTGTTATCAAAATATGGCGAATATTGAACCCCGTATCCATTATAACCGGTGGTTCTAAATGCTAACATGGTCCTAAACTATCTTTGACTTTGATTTAGAAATCACTAATACCACGTAAATTAGCTTCATTAGAACCAATTTTTCAATACTATTTGTAATAATATACAGGATATCCCAATATTTGTTGAATCGTCAGTACGATCTAAAGACACTTTCTACCGATATAGTTATATTGAATTAAATTATATACTATTTACATAATAAGTAAGCTTGTAGGTTAAATATCAAACAAACTGCAGTCTAAGTATTTTATGTCATCTAAATATTCTTCCGCAATTTCATCCTTACTTATGAGGCCAAACTCCAAAAGGTCGCCGATAGCGAGGCCTGACTTTTGCTGAGAGTACTTCAAATGATTAAAGTTATCATCTGAAGAGGTGATTTCATCGTCTTCTTCATCGATTGCATTTTCATCCAATTTCAATGTATCAACACCGACAGTAATACTATATGTACTATCGATTACTTTTTCAGAACTGAGGGTCTGAGCAGAAATACTTGGTTTAAGTGGTCCATTTTGAATTAAGCCCCAAAGACACCAGTAAATCTGCACAGTTGTCCTCCAAAAAACGCATTCGTTGTATAATTTTCTAATCTCAAATTGAATTAAATCGGCTGCACTAGCCTTGGTGACATCTTTATCATACAGATATTTAAGGTTGGATGAAGGGTACTGAAAGTCATACTCAACGTACGATTTGATTAAGTTTAATTGTTCTAATCTGTTCGGATATTTTTCTTCAAATATGTAATATGATTTTTCTGGGTGATGATAGTCGCCCATCCATTCGCAAAAATGATTTGCCAAATCAAACGCCGGAAAATTAGGACCAGAGTATTCAAAATCAATAACTGCCAAATTGTGGTCTTTCTTATTACTAGTCGACTTAATAACAGGTGATTTCTCATCACTGAGAAAACTTGTTGAAGATGGTGGGTGTGATATGATAATATCTGTTACATCAAACGATTCATGTAACAAGAGATTACCATACTGAGTATCGTTATGACAGAATTTGTAATTCGATACAAGTGATTCAGTATCATAGTGCGAGAACAACCACCTCTCATACTTCTTAATTAACTCTTTGAACTTATTGAAGCTCACCAAAAAAACTTCTTCTTCTTTTACTCCACTAATTGCGTACGATGGTAGAATAGTCTTCTCAAAGATGTCTAACCACTTGTAAATCAACTTCCAGGACATTGGTAACCCATCAACATCTTCGTAGCCTAATTCGACTTTATAATGCAAATCTTTCATTCTTCTTCCTAACATTTGAGAAATAACCTCGTCTCTTATCGTGTCTTTATCTAATGGTGAAAATCCATCTAAAAATTGTTCAAACCTACCATTTGAAAATATTCCTAACAATTTGGGACCAATATTTTTTTGTGACAAATTAATCAATACCCTCAATTCCCTTTCTCTATCAATAATTGAATCGAGGTTCTTCCCATAAACTCTCAATAACAAAGTAGGTAACTGGAAATTCTGCTGTTCGTCCTTATATTCCAATCTGTAAATCGAATTTGTCAATGCTCCGGAAATCCTATTCACAGATAAATTGGAAATGGTCAATTGTTTCTTATGCCATTTGCTAATCCGAAGTGCTTTAATCATAGCAATTAAATCTTGCTTAAAAAAATCTAATGGTAAACTGTTATCCAAAGTTGCCTGCGCTGTTGGGATTACTCTCTCATCATCAATCAAAGTTGGTGTGATAGTAATCTTACTAGTTGAGGATGAAGAAAGTGACCGCTTTCGTCCAAAAGTAGGTCTTCTTGTTGAACTTGTAGATCTTGAATTAGCTGTTGAATTTCTAGTCCTTGATTTCGACCGAGATCTTGTCTGATTCGAATTATATATATTCACGTGTGTGATATCCATCTATGCCAAGTCTGATCTATATACCGTTATTGTTGTTGCTTACCACTGTATTGATACTGAATGTTTTTTTTATCTAATATTATCTTGTGAGAGAGACCTCTCTGCGTTGGAAGTTTGTAGGGTGGTCTGTGTGCTTACCAATATTAGATCAATTAATTTTACGTCATATTTAGATACGACGAATATGATCAAGATCAAATATGGGTTGGAGTGAATACCTTGCAGCAGCTGGTTGCCTTGGAAATGCAGTAACATATCAATTATATCAATCTAAAATTACGAATTATGAAAGCTTATCAATAGGGTTGTACGAGAGAATCAAAGAATTGGAGTTACAACTAGAGCACGAACACCAACAGGCCAACAGCACGTTCATATCTGATGCAGAACAATCTAATATTACCCATTCTTCCAGTATGACTAACCTTGAAACAAGAGAAACAGATGCGCTAAAGAAGAGAGTTACCAAACTTGATGATCTAAATCAGATGTTGAAAAATGATGTTACCAATGTGAAGCAAGAAAATATCAAATTGGAGCAAAGTTTGGAAGGATTTCAAGCAAAAGTTAAAGGATTGGAAACAGACTTACTGAGGGATAGTCTAGAAAAGAAGTCATTACGAGAACTGTACCAATTTAGATTAAACAATGAAATTGAAAAGCTTATCACTTCACGGGACTTGGAAATTGCAAACTTAACGCATGCCGTAAAATTATTAAATACAGAAAGGGACAAGTTCAACGAAATTACTACCAAGTTATCTGAGGCGAACCAGAAACTCTATATTGAGATAGACGAAAAAGTGGAGGAGATCACTAGTCTAAACAAGCAGAAAGCAACAGCGGACCAAAATGTCATAAATTTTAACACGCAGTTAAATGCATTGAAATCATTCCAGAAACGCAATGAGTTAGACTTGAAAGCAAAACTGAATACAGAGAAGACTAATGCAAATGAAATTCTTGAATTAAAAGAAGAATTAATTAAAAATAAAAAAGAATCCTCGAAGTTATCCGCTGAATTTGAGCGTTCCCAGAATACGCTTACAGAGATGAAAAGCTTGATTTCCCTTAAAGATCAAAAAATTTATAATCTAAAGACAGAAATTGATAACAAAACTGGACTTCTAGAGTCTAAAAGTATATTGCTTGATGAGACCCTAGATGCTCAATGTGACTTTCAGACGGCATCTCGGGAACTTGAATGCCAAATTGAACAGTTATTTGTAGAAGTTATTGAAATAGAAAAGAACTCAAATGGAGGTAAAGAGTATTCAAGTGAGAGTTCAAAATCTGAAGAATTTGAAATATTGAACAACGAAAGTAAACCTTCCTCTGAAGATTTTGAAGAAGTGAATATCGATGATGCAGAAAAGACTTCAAGCGAGTCCTCCGACAAAGAACGGGAACAGGATAAAAAATATGAACAAACTCAAGAACATGGAAGTGCAAGTGCTAGTTCCGAGATTTCTGAATCTCTGCAAGATAAAGATGTTGATTCCAAAAGTTTAAAGATATCGAATAAAGAAAATCTCAGAAATAATCTCAAGAAAATTCAATTGGTAAGAGCGCATCTTAACACCATTAGATCGGTCATGGGGTGTAGTTTGCCATCAAGGCACGACAAGAGGTCATTAATACAAAAGCTAAATATGATTATTGACGAAACGTACGATGCCAACAATCCACGGTCTCCTAAGTTGGCGCAAAAATTAATAGAGAAAACCAAGAAACTCGAGGAATTGGAAACCAAAATTAGACTGGTTAAGGAAAGTCTCGTAAATAAATCCCTGTGTAGTGACTTAGAACGAATACAAGAGTCTCGAGATATTCTAGACGACGAAATTTCTGAAACTCAGTTGGAGCATAAGTTAATACAGAAGGTCCATGAAAATTCTGAGAAAGACATGCAGATCAAAACCCTCAAATCAGAATTGGTCAACCCCAACGTCTCAACCGGAGTACTAGATTTTGATCGTTGGAAACAGACTTATGAACACCAAGAACAATCTCGGGCCGGTTACAACAAGACGCTTTCCGAGAAGGAAATCCAGATCGCCTGTTTGAAAGAGGAATTAACCAAACTATCCCGTGCGACAAATGGAATGGGTAATGCACAAGCCGAATTATCCGCAAAGGACAAAGAAATTGACTCCCTTATAAATCACATACAAAAACTACTGTATGCAAAAAATTCAAACAATGCCGATACCAAATTAAACCAAGCGGCGCCCAACCATGACGACGTACCATCGACAGCCAAATTGCAAAACACTTCTGACCTCCTGCAATCAGGTATCGTGAAACCCCTTGCAGAGACCGTATTCTCCCATGATTTTCCAGCACTGGTACTTAATGCACCAAATCGATCTCACAGTCTGCCTGAAACTGATAATACTACTTCTAAATCGAGTCTGCACCTTCCTAAGCCGAGTGCGACAGACAATGTCGCTACCTATGAAGAAAATGAGAACCCGAAAAATTCTACTCTTGTTTCGGAAGAAAAGGATTACAGAATAGAAAAAAATACTTACATCTACAAAATTGACGAGCTCAGCCGTCAGCTACAAGACGCTAATTTGAAGATTGCTAAGCAGCATAAGATAATCTCGAAGAACCTCGAATTACTAAAAGAATCAAAGTCAAGATCATCATCTCCTTTGCCTTCACCTACAAAGAGTTAGGCCCTACTTGTTTCTCAAGAGGGATATTATATGGCGGCATAGTAAAAATAAAAAGTTTCTATTTAATACCTGCGATTAAACGAACATGACAGTACATTGTGCCTTAAAATTTATATAGCTTTATAATGCACGTGTTGTCTTGTAACTCGTAGTGTACGTAGTTGAGACGTAGCTAGCATATGTACGAGTACATTTAAGTACATAGCATACTAACAAGAAGTCCAGGAGCACACCTGCAGTAGACAGAACATATTTTATTCGGGGCCAATATTAAAAGTCCCGTTAATGGGGGTGCTATACGGATTATTGTTTTCTGTTGTACAAGCATTGCTATATATAAATAGATACTGTTATTAAATAAACGGGAACAAGAATAATACAGGGAAGGCTTAACAAAGGGATTTAAGTAGGGATTTCCAGAAGCAGAAAAAAAATTGGGTAATCCATCGGAAATCATATTTTAGAAGTTTCATATCATCCCATCGAGAATTTGAGGAAAGGTGCAGACCGAAGGTACACTTGAATAATCAGAGTACATTTCAAGGGTAGGTTGTTAATTGTCTTTCGTTAATTACACTCGGACCAGTAGCAAACTTTTTGAATATTTGGTTGTTTCAGTTGCATATTAGAATTGTTTATGTTATTATTAGAAAACAAGAGTAAACAATATTGGTAAATCACTAATAAATCATTTCAGTACTCCACTAGACACAAATCCACGATAAACATACGATGGAAAAGGTGCTTTCAAAAGCCACTAACATCAATCGGAAAAAATCCACGAGAAGTTTACGCTCCACTGCATCGTCCACACCATCAACCGAGCCTATAACTTCGACATCAACACCTCCACAGATACCTCCGTTGAATAGTGAGCCTACTACTCCGCATACCTCGCTCCAAAATTCGGCTTCTTCAAAAGAAGTACCCGACGATGATAAGGTAATAAAGTCATTGTTGAAACAATTCAAAAGGCTAGAAATTGATTTGGCAAAGTTTAACTCCAAGAACAATGGAACTACGAAGACCAATATTCTACGAGCCTCAGTATTACCATTTTTACGGACCTTGAATGATTTGGATCAAGATTTCCCTGTGAATTCCAAAATATACAAGAGCTTACTTAATATTAGTACCTCTATTTTACTCAAATGGTGGGCTTTTCTATTATCTAGTCTTACTCCAAAGGCTAACCAGCGATCAATGGTTTCTAGTAGTGATAGAAATGCCTACTTGGAATGTATCTCCAGAATTTTGTCGAGGAAAGACTGGAGATACGTTGATAAGAATCCCCATGAGAAATACGAGAATTTATTAGTCAAGACATTAGATTACTGTATCAATAAGTTACAAAGCATGAAAATAGTTCCGCTTGCAATATCTGCATTTATTGGGAAAGTTTTCGCCTATTCATTTTTTAATATTCCTAATATTAGCAATGCATTGTTGTTCTTATTAAATGTTAAACAATATGTATTGGAATCCAATCTATCACATTTTAAAGATTTATACATAGACAAAACACATTTAGACCGGTTGCGTGATATATTTCCTTCTTCAATTCATTACTTAATTGATTTCAAAGGCTTACCAAGCGTAAACGGGAAACAAAAATTATTTATTAACTCCATCCCACCTCCTGCCCATCCAGTTCAAGGCATCCAGGACCCTAATGGTCTGTGGGTCAGAAGGTGGTGTAATAGTGAGAGTGATGTTTTCAATTCGTTTTTCAGACATTACGTTACAATTTTACAAAACTATTTAAGTCCAATTTCAAATATTGATCAATCAATATTATTTTACTGCCCTGGATTTAATGTCATTATTAGTCATATCTGTCAAATATTCCAAGTTTCAATAACAAGAATATCGAACAATAATATGAATAAATTAAATAATGCACCACCAAACGCATTTGCAGTACAACAACCGTCAATTCGTCAACATCCACCCCTGTTACCACCACAGAATCAAACGAATCCACTAACTAATATTAGTAAACAAAATGATGTCTATTATAATTCCATTCATAAAATTTTAAAAACCATTAGGGACATCAAGTTTTCAAAAATTGAGTTTAGTTTAAGCATAACCAACTTTATTGATATGCTACTTATAACAATCGCAAAAGATACAAGTATTTATGATCAGAATAAAAGTGGATTGATACTTAATGTTGTGTATGAGTTCATTAATCATGTTGGTCAAGATGTAAATTGGGAATTTTGGTTAGGAAGCGTCTATATGATGTTAAATAATACTGACCACATTCAAATTGTTTTGAAAAGTCTTGCGTTTTTATTTAATGTTTGGAGTTCTATACCTGAATGCCTCTCAAATGTATCAGAAAATGAAGTTCATTTAGCGTGGCATGTTGATTTGAATGAAAGTTTGAAATTAAATTTTGTCAATTGGCTTATTTCGGATGAGGTATGGCAAAGATTTTTTGTGCATTGGAATCCTATGATCAGATCATTCTACTTAAGATTAATTATATGGAGAGTTATTGGTGTAAATAATTTCGAATCTTCGATATCCTATCAAACTACTAAAAAAGTTGAAGAGAAATTGCAAAAATCATATGCAAAATTATCTAAACTCAATAATCAAAGTATTGCATCCAGCTTAAATTTCAAAGTGGACAATCCTTTAGTAAATAGAAAATTTGGGATTCAACTGATAAATACTAATGACGAATTCATATTAATTAACGATCAAGAAGTGACTTCAAGTCTAACCAGACCTAGTGAAATTCGCAAAACGCACCCTTTTGAAATATTCGATGAGGCAATCTACAGTTGTTCATCATTGCCAGACTCACCAAAACTTGAATCTGGAACTAACGAAGATTTTAATAGGCTGTCAAGAAATAATTCGCTTGTTAGCTCACTTGGTAAATTCTTCAAAATTCTTTCGACGGATGAGAAGGCAGTTGATAATATAGAAAACTGCCTATTGAAGAGCCAAAGAAATTCAGTTTCATTAACGTCGTTATCTACAGCATTTTCAATTAAATCAAGATCATCTAGCCCAAGCATCATGTCTTTCAAATCAACACCTACATCGCTCACAGAAGTCTCGACTAATTCTTCTTCTTCAAAGTCAGATTCAGAAACATCTAGTATTCAAACAGATTCAACAGAGTTGTCAGATTTATTAGTATCCCAGCCTCCGGAGTTATATAAAGTGCCACCAGAAATCGTAAGACCTGCATTCAAATTTGGTGTTATTATTGATCATGATTCAATGAATGAAAAATATTCATTTGTGAAAAACCATAATAGAAAGTTTGTTGAAAGGCCAAAGGAAAGTAATAACTTACCATTAATTCCTAAGATTCCCTGTATCTCAATTTTCCTTAATTCCGATCCCTATGACAAATTTTATATCACTAATGAAAATTTGCTAATTAATAACGAAGCTAATTATGATTCTGATGATAATTCAGATTTATTTAATAACATAACAGACGATTCGAATATCAAATGGTTGAATTTAGGTAAAAGTTTGAATGAATGGAATTCATTAAGTGAAGAATTCGAAAATTACTTAATAAACAAAATTAAAACTGATCAGTTTAATTTTATCAGCAATATAAATGGAAATGGGAATAATGGAAAAAATAGTGTTCACGAAGAAATTGACGAACATGACTATTTAAAGCGAATTACACCTTTCTTACCTGTCGACGGATCAAACGAGTCTAAAATTTTGAATGCTAGTTAGTTTATACATTGTATCTAAATTTTTAAATATTATACTAGAATAATGATGACATGTCGTAAACAAATGTATCTAAGAGAATTTACCATAAAGTTTTATCCTGAATTTCGTATACACCTCATCTGACGCCATTAAATTATTTCAACAATGACAATGGCAACCTCAATGACCAACAATTCAGACTTTATAATAGTATACAGCTTAGTATTTTTATTATGAAGATTGAGGATTATCAACATAACGTTCTTTTAAATCTCATTCCAATTCAAATTATTTCTTATCAAACTAAAATGCAACCTAGTACATTTTCTTTGAAACATTCTGTCCACCTGTCGACCACGCTAGTATAATTATACTGGTAATCAAACAAACTAAGGAACTTGGTATCCAGAATATTAATACACCTATGAATAGTGACGTGAAATAATAATTGCGCATATAATAACGCATGCCATCCCACTGAATTGTCAACTCAAGAAAGCTATTATTATTATCAGTAATTAACGGCTTATCTATATAAACTAATACTTTGTTTACTCTTTCATGAGCTGATAAAAATTTTAGTAGATCTTTTCCCGAAATTATAGTAAATGAAGATTTTATATTCATCAACTTATCTATATTGGTTAATATGGGTGGAACCCAAAATCTGAGCCTGTAAGGAATAAACCAGTTATTCTCGTTATATATGAACCTTGTATCGCAATTTAATAAGAAGGAATTATTTGCCACTGATAAATCATCAATGAAAAGTGCCGTGTTAATATTATATATATCATCATAATTTTTCCTATTACAAACAACATTTAAATTCAAACTAACTTCATATTTCATTGTGGGGTCATCTTTTAACAATTGATATGTATTTTCCAATTGTGTCTGACTCTTCATCCCTATTCCTTGGTTAAAAGCATCGAACTTTAGAGGTATTTTTGATATTGGTTTATGAATTAAGACTTTATAAAAATTCAAATAAGCAACAACTGAAATAGGCAATAGAACACCAAATATTGATATTAGCAATGTTATGACATATAGCCATTGTCTTGTTACGGCCAATGGTAATGAAAACTTAAGATTCATTATATTGTTAAGTTGGATGTTATCACTTATCAATAAAAAATTCATCTTAATTATATGCGAGTATTTTGTAAAGGAACACTTGCTGCTAATGTATATCTGAAGTTTACTATCAATTTACTCATTATTTCACTTCTTGTTACTACTGGAAATAGCGTTCATCTTATGATAACTTTTCATTCACGAACTTTAAAAAACTATATACTGGAAGGTATTTTAAAAAAAATTAAATTAAAGATAAATTATCAAATGTTAATAAACGGTGACAATTAAACAGCGAAAATAAAATAAAACAATATACATATGGAACACACGAACAATAAATAATGTAAATGCAACTAATGAGTAGTATGGCCTCTATGATACTTCAAACCATTCAAATTCTTATAACGTTTACCACAAACTTCACATCTATAAGGCTTATCTTTTTCCATTCCCGCTCCATCCAAATATGGCGTATTCGATTCCGGGTCAATAATAGAAATAGTTCCATCTGGATTTTCTTTAAGAGTTTGATTCTGGTGACCATGTAGACGATGGTACTTCAACCCATTTTGATTTTTGTAAGTCTTCTCACAGCCTATCACTGGACATTTGTAAGGCTTATATTCATTGTTTTCCATTACGTACAAATGACGTGCTGGATCATCAATATACATTGCATCGTCTTCATCGGTGCGAGGAGTTCCCGATTCTGCCTGCGTAGACATATTCTGGAACAGATGCGGTGATTGGTGGTGTACTTGATGAGCTTGGTGAGTTGGGGATTGATGAGGCTGTTGTTGTTGTTGTTGATGTTGCTGTTGTTGATGTTGATGTTGATGTTGATGTTGATGTTGATGTTGTTGATGTTGATGTTGATGTTGATGTTGATGTTGATGTGCTTGTACTTGTACTTGAGGTTGATTAGTCGGTATTGGGTGGTTTTGTGGAATAGTGTTATTCAAGGATGCTTGGTTTATAGTTTGTTGATGAATATTGAACTGGTTATGTGGGATATTTAAATTAGGTTGATTGTTGTGGGTATTGTGGTGGTGGTTATTCAAAAAAACATCAGTAGTAGAAACCGTTTCCATAATATTATGGACATTATTTCTATTTCTATTTCTTGTCGAATTTAATATATGTTGATCTTGCGGAGGAGAAGGACTAATATGTGCTTCCTCATAATGCCGCAACAAATCGTGTAATGTAGGTAAAAGCTGGCCACAGCACAGGTAATCCTTGCAATAGTCGGCCTCCAAATCCGGCAAATATGATGTTTGTATCGGTGGCGACATAGAAATGCTGGGATTCTGCTGGTGGCGAATAGAACCTCTTCTGGGGTTAATCAAGTGGTGTTGTATGTGTGGTTGTAAGTGGCTGTTAGCATAAGCGTTTGGGTTTGCATTGCTATTGTTATTCCCAACCATCATGACTTCGTCTTTCAACCACGACCCAATTGTAACCGACCCCCACGAGACACCGCCCATCCCCTGTGAATGTGCAATCGATTCTCGTCTAAACCGCGAATTATTGAAGATGGACGACTGTCTCTGGTAGCTAATATCGATCGGCTGAGGGATATTCAAATGTTCGTTCGAGGTTATGGTGGACGTCCCCAGCGGTGGTATATTAATCGCTGACGACGATTGACCTCCCGAATTGTTATTATCAAAGATTTTCGTATTAAACATCTATACTAATACTCTTGCAATAAAATACCTTTTTCTGTGAAATTTGTATGAACGGACTAATATTTTAATTAGGGATAATGCTAATATAATATTCTATCAATTAACCTATTCAAAATCTTATTGTTAGACGTTACAGTAGGCTAAATATGTTAGTTTACCGTAATAAATGCCGCTTATTATGTATCAATACTACTTTCACTCCGTAGAATTCACTATAATAGCTAATTGTCGTATTAACAATTATATTGGACTGGAATCGATTATTAATTTTATGTATTGTTCCGGACACGACTCATTATTCATCCGGTATACACTACTCTTTCCGGTGGCCTACAGACTGGTTATCGAGTAGCAGTAGTTAAATAGGTTATATGGTCATGTTCCCAAGACACAATGATAAGGATAGGTTGCTCCAGTCTATCATTTTGCAATAAAAAACAAGCGTACAGCTAGAGTATATCTCGCTACGTAATTTGACATTACATAAGGAACATTGACTGTCTATGAGATTGAGCGACTTAAACGGTCGACCCATACACCCACTTCCCTACACCTATACTAAGGAAAGGCTATGATGGTATTGTATCGGCGGAGAGGTGCTGGCCATATAGAGGAATATGGGACCGCACGTCGGAGTTTTATAGCAAGTGTCAGTACTTTAGGAGAGTTGCATATTAGGCTGACAATAGTACACTGTTGTTGGTGAAGACCAGAAGAGATAATAGACACCAAAACCTAATATCACATTGTTCACTGAGGAGTATGGCAAGTAGATGGGGTAAACTGAGCAAAAATAAGAAGGTACGGGGTAGTAATTCTGTACTAGCGGGAGGGATGACATTTTTTTGTAGCAAAATGGGATGTTAGTGATGTAAGTTTGTTGGTTGCTTTAGAGTTTGGTTATGGGCGATACAAGTGTTCTGGCTCATTCGGGATAATTGAATTTCTTCAGTTCTCGTAATGCGAGCAAGCGGATCTCGAGGCATATAGGAATAGATCTCAAGGTACATGTGTGTGATTGAATATGTATGTAAGATTGTATGGATTTTGTCACGGGCCTTGTGACATTCAGACACCTATGTATCTCTTGGCTTTCTAACCGTAGGTATATTCAAATTTGCTGCGGTGTCAAAAAGCTATACGTATTGCAGAGTAGTAATTGTGTCCACCAGTCTAGAGACATGGTTCACACTCCAGCTTAATCGATTTTTCAAAGCAGGAATGTCCCCAGTTTAGAGGATAACTTTGTTTTAACTTTTGAGGATGCGGAGTGCTTATAGATTAACAGATATTCTGGTAGTGCGTCTTACGCGACAACTCGCAAAAGGAGATGACATTTTATTGGATATTATCACTACTATTGATCGAAAGATATATTTGTTGCGCGATTACGGTTTAGATCCGATCAGATAATTTTTAGCTGTCATGATTTATTATTTTTAACTTAAGGTATTTATTCAAGCCCTCTTATAAACAAAAGATATAATACCCCTTAAATTGGTTGAAATATTATCCATATATATCATGAATATAATAGTTTATTCGCGAGATCAATTTGAACCGGTAAATTTGGCTCATACTAGCAAGTATGCATATCGTCATACCCATGAAAAGTATTTCCTACTTTAACAAACGTAAAAACTTTAAACTGTTTATTTTTGATACGTGTATTCCCTTCCATTATTAAAATATTTACTATTACGTAAACCCTCCAGCCTTAAGGGAGACTTCAAAGACTCTGATGCAATAGATACATGATACCTGTTCCTCTTTTAGATTCAAAAAGGTTGGAGAATTTCAGATTCAATACAGCTAGGAATTCTTTCACAATAGATTTGCTGAGGTTTCCAAGTCTCCAGGGATTAACCAATCTGAAGAATTCTTTTGATAAATTCAACTGCTTGTCTAGTATTGGACTTTCTGAACCACATTTTTTCTGTTCTCAATCTGGCTCATTTGCAAAAACTTGATACTCTAATTACGTTCTAAAATGGAGAAAGTTTAAAAACGGCTTAAGAAAAATATGGAGGTTTTAGCACAGCTTCCTTTAAGAGAATTGAAGTCAGACTTCCTCATTCCGAATTCGAGTTTAAAAAGACCACAACCCCCATGAGGACATTGGCAGACTCCTCATAGTTATCTCACCTACAAATACTAAGAACACCAATTGAACATTGCCATTTCAGTAACCTATCTCCTCGCCAAACTAAGTGAACATTCTGTAATTCATTTCGAGATAAATATGCAGAAAATATCCAGTAAGTTTTTAATTGATCAAAAAATTTTGCTATTCCAAGTTTATATTACTTATCAAGGAACTCTTTTTCTGAATTTTTAAAATTATTGTAAAGAATTCAAATTTTATAAACAAAATTTTAAACATCTACTTTTTAAAACTCTAAAAAGTCACCTTTAAATGCAGTAATAGGATATGCTAATAGGTACTCAGCTCTATTCACATGTATAGATCTCAATGATTAAACAGATTATGTTTAATTATTTCATTTTATAAAAATTAATGAAAAAGATTAATAAGAGCTTATTACTCTAGAAAATCTATACATTTACATTTAATTAACCCTATAGGTCTCAGACCTACAACCGATTCTTTGACCATGGACTATTGAAAAATAAAAAAATGATATGGTTGGTTGGTTGAAAAATTATTGATGTACAGCTCCAACTAGTTTATAGATAAGCGATCTAGAATAGGAAATCACAACCGCGAAGTACAGAATGAATTTTCAGCAAAATGCACAATATACTGAATATTTTGAATGGAATAGATTGCACTAGTTTTTAGACATAGATTTCATCCTTATCAATATAAAATATGCGGAAATTATAAAGAGAAGATGATTGCAACAATACACAAGTGAATACTGACTTAAACCCTGGAAGTGATAGAGTTTAATTGCTTTTAATGGGGAGTCGAAAGCTGCCTTTTAGATAGATCGGATTAAGATATAGAGCTTTGGCAGAATAATTGAGAGAGTTTCAAAATTGCGGACATAACGTCTTTTTCACTATGATTGACGTGTTTAAGTCATCAAATTTAGCGATTAGTGTCATTATTACAGGTGTTTTAGAGTTCAGGTTTACAGCTGGATATTCACAATTGATTATTTTGCCGACGTACCCAACGATGTCTCATAGTGGAAAATATTCCTTTACATGATACTTGGCTTATTGGTTCTCTATGTTTTTTTTCATGCATCTTAGGTGTTGCTCGTGTCATGGGAATTAGTTGGTCAAGCTTGTGTTGCTCGTGTCATGGGAATTAGTTGGTCAAGCTTGGGTCGCAGCATGGGATAAAGATTCTAGTGGCAATATTTATTTTGACCGTTGAAAGTTTGCATGGATTTGGTCTGAATTATCTTAACACTATCAATTATTTCTACTAACCGATTTGCGTATTCGTTAGTACTTTCTACACAAGCCATTTGGTTTGAGTTTGTTAAATTCCCAAGATTGGGATGATGTCTCATTAATCATGTATTTAGCATTTGCTATCAGTCTATTGTATGCTTGAAGTTATAGTGTTCCTTTTATATTTAAGGTTTCACGGATATGATCTTCCTGATTTCAATAACTTCAACAGTGTCAGTTGGGATAGACGGAATCTTTGTCTTCTCGTGTGGTATAACACCGGGTGTGATAACAAAGAATCATGGTGTCATGGAGTCATTTCCCATAAATTCGATGAAACCAGAGGTGATACTTCATTCGGACTTATTATTGTATTCACATTGACTGTAATTTGGTCCTGTTATTCGTGAAAAAGTACTTCGGTCGCTGATTCCTTTGATATGTCTCTGACTAAAGATAAAATGTGAGCTTCTTTATTATGGGCCATCCAGAGCAGCCAACAGCTAAAATTTTGGTCCACTCTTTGCTAGGATAAGGATTTAAGCGAATTTTCGACACGTTCATGGTCGTTTCACGTCCTTGAATGCTCGCATCTAGTCACAGGGCCAGTTTACCTGTATTACAATAAGTAACTGGTATACATTGATAGCATGTATATCGTAGCCCTTAGGTCTTGAATTGATATGTTTGGGTAGCTTGTTGTGAATTTCAATTTCGTTTTTGACATTGAATGTTACATATGCGTTCGCTCCTACCCAACCTTATAAATATATATTTCATGCATACACAAGTAGAACAACTATTTCTACTATATACTTTTGTTCTATAAATATATGACAATTGTTGGTTACCTATTCTTTCTGGTAACGCCTTATGCAAGAAACCCGTATTCGTAAATAGTTGCAAAATATTGCCGAAGGATTTTACTTACTGGGGCGGTTTACATCAATGCGCCATGATATACTCTAAAGTTGACCCAGGCGACTAATAATAACAATCTATAGCCTATAATTGGACCCGCTGGTCCATAATTATGATATCATATCCGCTGATAGAATAATATTGCAAGCTGACTGAAAAAATGCCTTTCTCTCGGGCTATATTTGATACAGCAAGGATGAAAATTGGCGCACCATTTACGGAAAAACGAGAAATGAACAATATGCTATTTTAAATAGGGTCAATAATATCTAGAAAAGTCACAGCAATAAATTGAAATATAACATTTTTTTCTGATATTTTTCATTTTCAATCATAAATAGAAACGAATCATTATATCAATAAAGGTGTTGAAAAATGACAGAGGAATCGAATAAGGTTGATTTAACTAATGAAGAAGTTAGATTGCAGGAAAATAAAAAGAGGACCAAATATTGGAAACATTGGGGACCATATTTGGGAGAAAGACAATGGGCGACTGTCAGAGAGGATTACTCTCATGATGGTGATGCTTGGTCGGACTTTCCGTTTGAACACTCCAGATCTAGAACATACCGTTGGGGTGAAGATGGTTTGGCAGGCGTATCGGATACCCATCAATTGATCTGTTTGTCTATGGGATTGTGGAATGAACATGACGAAATTTTGAAGGAGAAGGCTTTTGGGGTCACCAACTCCCAGGGAAATCATGGTGAAGATGTGAAGGACTTATATTACTATCTTGACAATACACCATCACATTCGTACATGAAGTACTTGTACAAATATCCTCATAGTAAATTTCCATACGAGAAATTGATCGAGGAGAATGGTAAGAGATCGAGAGAAGAGCAGGAGTATGAAATCACCGATACCGGGATTTTTGATGAAAATAAGTATTTTGATGTGGTTTTTGAGATGGGGAAGAGCGATGACGACCCCGAAGAATTGCTATTCCGTATTACAGCCTATAATAGAAGTGATCAGCCAGCGCCGTTGCATATTTTACCTCATGTGTTGTTGAGAAATACATGGTCTTGGGGTACTGAGGAATCCCAGAAATTGAAACCAAACTTAACGGCTAACAGTGATTGCACTATTGAAATCGACCACCCTAAATTCGGTAAACGTAATATGGTATTCGCCCCCGCTCCAGGTAACACGGAGAATTCACCTGATGTTGAGCCAACGTTATTATTTACTGAGAATGAAACTAACACTAAGCGTTTGTATGATCAAGAAAATGAAGTTAAATATGTTAAAGATGCTTTCCATGATTTAATTATTCAAGACGATAGGAAAGCAGTTAATCCTGAAAGAACTGGTACAAAGGCATGTGCTTGGTTTTCGTTTAACGAAGATGGAGGTGTCCCAGCAGGTGATTATGTTACGATCCGTTATAAATTATCGAGGGAAGGAGGCGAGATTGATGAATTAGAATTCGATCAGACCCTTGCAAGACGCCAGGATGAGGCCGATACGTTCTATTGGAAGGTATCACCATTACCAATTAGTGATGAATTAAGACAAGTTCAAAGACAAGCATTTGCTGGTTTATTATGGACCAAACAATTCTACTATTTTGTTCATAATTATTGGTCGAGAGGGGATCCTAATACCCCAAAACCACCTACAAATAGGGCTAATGGAAGAAATAAAGATTGGAAGCATTTGTTTATTGATGACATTTTATCTTTGCCTGATAAGTGGGAATATCCCTTCTTTGCTGCATGGGACACAGCGTTCCATTGTGTTCCATTGGCAATGATTGACCCAGAATTTGCGAAGAAACAGCTTGATTTGCTAACCAGAGAATGGTATATGCATCCAAATGGTCAAATCCCAGCATATGAATGGAACTTCTCCGATGTTAACCCACCAGTTCATGCGTGGTCGACTTATAGGATTTTCAAAATTGAAAAGAAAATGTATGGCACAGAGGATTTGGACTTTTTAGAAGCAGTTTTCCAAAAGCTATTACTTAATTTTACTTGGTGGGTTAACAGAAAAGATTCTGATGGTAACAATGTTTTCGCGGGTGGATTCTTAGGTTTAGACAACATTGGTATATTCAATAGATCTGAACCTTTACCTACTGGGGGTAACCTAGAACAAGCCGATTCAACTGGTTGGATGGCATTTTTCTCCCTACAAATGTTGAATATCGCATTAGAGTTAGCTAAAACTAGGCCCGTTTATGAAAATATAGCCTCAAAGTTTTTTGAACATTTCTTATTAATTGCAGATGCTATGACATATAGAGGTGCTGCCAAGGGCGAAGTTGAAGCTACGGAAAGATCTTTATGGGATGATGATGACAAATTTTATTATGATGCAATTAGTTATGGTAATCATTCTCAATCATTACCAGTGAGATCTTTAGTTGGGTTAATTCCGTTGTATGCTTCATTAACTTTAGAACCAGAATTGTTAGACAAATTCCCATCATTCAGGAAGAGATTGGACTGGTTTATTGAAAATAGAAAATCAGTTGCTGAAAGAAACATTGCTTCCATGGAATACCGTGGGGTTGGTGAGAGATTATTATTATCTTTAGTGGATAAAGATAGATTGGTATCTATATTAGAAAGAATGTTGGATGAAGATGAATTCTTATCTCCATATGGTATTAGATCTTTATCTAAATATCACGAAAAAAACCCATTTGAAATGGATGTTAACGGTGAAAAGTATGTTGTCAAGTATTTGCCCGGTGAATCCGATTCAGGCATGTTTGGAGGCAATTCAAATTGGAGAGGACCCATTTGGTTTCCAGTTAATTTTTTACTTGTGGAAGCTTTACAAAGGTTCTATTTATACTACGGTACTGATTTAAAGGTTGAATGTCCTAAAGGATCTGGAGATTATTTGAACTTGGCCCAATGCGCCCAAGAGATCCAACATCGTTTGATGCATTTGTTTATTCCCGACCAAGAACAAAATAAAGCTTGTAACGGAGGCAACAAATTGTTGGACCAGGATCCGTTGTTTAAGGATTATTTTCCATTTTATGAATACTTTGACGGTGATACTGGTAGAGGATTAGGTGCAAGCCATCAATGTGGTTGGACAGCTTTGGTTGCAAAATGGATCCATGATAATGGTGTTTCTTGCAGAATACCTAAAACTCCAAGGAGCCCAAGAACACCAAGATCTTCTGTACTTTTACATAATGCAGATAATACTGGTACCGATGGAAGTGAAGAATCTTTGAATAACATTGAGCAATACCGCCCTAAAGCTGGCCCATTCCCAGGTAGGTTAATGAGAAGACGTTCGAGTAAATCGTTACTCAACATGACCATCAATTCGTTAGATTTGGATGATGAAGAAGAAGAAAGTCAAGCTAAGATGAACATGACCAAGAACATTCCATTAACCAGTTCAAATGCTAACCTGGAACAAATGAATGAACAGCTTTCAGAATTAACTCCTTCATTATCCAGAGGCTCAGCTTATGAAGCAAATTCAGAGGTAGATAAGAACTTCTTGGGACAGATCAAGGAGGCATTCAAGAAGTATAAGATGAATGATAACCAGAATGGTGTTTCTTGTGATGAATTCGAGGCTAGAAATTAATTGAGCCTTTTTGAGTTGAATAACCAGCTATTTTTATTTTATAATTCTTTTTTAAATTTTCATATTTTGCTACGTACGTATATATTGATAAACCTATAATTCTTATTTTTTACCAAACCAGTTTTATCCATAGACTAATACATTAACATGGATATTAAAAACTATATCAGGGATTTGATTACATAATCCAAAACAGAACTTCAATATCAATCTTTAGATTAAGGAAACATTTAAATCAAAGGAAGTAATATATAATTCATTATACATATCGATGTCAGAATTATTCGCTACATATGAATCCGATTTGCAATTGGCATTGCAAGAAACTAAATCAAAGTTAGCGCAAATATCGTCTGCAGACGGGAGTATGTATAAACTCAAAGTTAGTGGCGACAAACAAGCAAAGGGTTTACTAACAAGCAGAAGATGAACGTAAACAGTTTTTGAGGGCCATAGAAACCGCAACAGATGAATGTTTAGAAGTATTGGATCAAATGGGTATAGAGGTGCAGAACTTACCTTCTAATCAAAGATCAACGTATAATACAAAGATACGTCAATATAGATCGCAAGTGGACGACAGCAAAGATAGATTAAAAAGATTGTTAGACGACCAAGATAAGTACGAGTTATTTGGCAGCAGATATACTGATGAAGAATCTAATGATGACATACATGATTCTCAACGTAAGCAGTTGTTGAATAATAGTTCGTCATTAGAAAGGTCATCTGAGAGATTGAGAGACAGTCAGAGAATAGCACTTGAAACGGAGAATATTGGTGGTAACATTCTCAATGATTTAAGGTCCCAAAGAGAGCAAATTATGGGCTCCAGAAACACGTTAATGACAGCAGATGGATATGTTGACAAGTCGATTAAAACTTTGAAATCCATGAGCAGACGACTAACTGCCAATAAATTCATCAGCTATGCTATTATTGCAGTATTGATCTTATTGATATTTTTAGTACTTGCTAGCAAGTTTTGGTAATGTAATGATATGCTAATCTCTTGTTCAATTATTTGCTTTCAAATATGAATACATTTTTCATTTCTTCTCATGTATCCGATTAAGTCTTAAAAACAATATATAATAAAATTTTGTAGTAACGTATTTTGATAATGTAAATATCATAGGTACTTGAAATTGAACTGATTCCGATGACAATCGAAACATAAAAATGAGACTGAAAAAAAAAAATTTAGAGAAATGAGCAATAAGGATTAAAAGTAAATAGGCCGAGATATACAGTTATATAATTGAGAGATGTTGAGAAATATATTCAGATCAAGTCGTTATATTCCAAAGATTTTACAGCATGATTGTGTGTTGCCAAATAGTTTCACACCTTTGAACTTATACAGACAAATTCATCAAACTGTTCCGAAGTTCCATGGTGATCTCCATAAACCTAAAGCAGGTGAAGAGCTTCACATTACATTTATAACTAAAGATGGAGAGCAATTATCCTACGAAGTTGCTGAAGGTGATAATATATTGGATATTGCCCAGGCCCACAATTTGGACATGGAAGGTGCATGTGGAGGTTCTTGTGCTTGTTCCACTTGCCATGTTATTGTTGATCCTGAATTTTATGATGAAATCCCTGAACCCGATGATGATGAGAATGATATGTTAGATTTGGCTTTTGGCTTAACTGAAACGTCTAGATTAGGATGCCAGGTAAAAATGTGTAAAGAGCTCGATGGTATAAGGGTAGCTTTACCGGCAATGACCCGTAATTTACAAAATAAGGACTTCAACTAGGTACTCAATATTCAATTCATTCTTTAATACATAGGTTTGTTCGCGTGGGCCATTCCAAGCTTTATTGAAGTCGTTTTGAAGAAATTGATGTCATATTACATTATTACAATCTTACAAACTGACAAGTTCCATGCAATTATCAAAAGTTGTTTTGCTATAAATATTGGTTATAATATACCTGTACATATACTTTATACCAACTATATTATAAGTTGTTATTTTTAATATGACTATTTCGTAGGGCTTGAAAAATTTGTAAGGAGATATATGTCTATCACGTGTACATGTTTACATTTTGATATTGTTTATCTTTGGTTGATCGACCTACTTTCTATACTGTGATATCCTTTTAGACTACAGGAATTGTGACAACAGTATAGGGTATTGAATTGGAAGCTTAATTCACTTACTAAATCCTGTTTTTTATTGTTGATATAAACTTTAAAGCAGACCTCATATTTGTTTCAAAATTGTTTGTGATTCGATACAATGTCTAAAATACCAATACCCAATTATCTAGATGAAATACAACAACGACCACCACAGAAGAAACGTGTATTGAGTGATATAAACAACATCTACTCGAATCAGCCTATGAAAAAGAGAGACGATAGGAGAAATTCATTAGCATTCGACATGGCTAGAATAGACCTACCATCTGATCTTGAGACACATACATTCAAATCTCATATACCTCCAGCACCTACTGCATCGCTGTTTACTTTAAAGAGTATTGCTGAAAAGAACAGGAAGTCTAGTAACATTCCAGCTCCAGCCAATCCAAGCAAATCTGACTTGAATATCGAACACATTAACAAACTTATAGGTGTAAATCAGAATTTATCCAAAAAACCACAACCAGACCAGGCCTGCAGTAAACCAACATTGCGCACAAGACTAAGTAATGTTGAGCATTCATTGACAAGAGATTTAACGAGGCAAAGCGAATTTAATCATGAGTTAGACCTACAAATAAAGAAATTGACAGACAAAGTTGACGAATTGGAATATGAATTGTTGGATTTAAAAAGATCACAGAAAAAACTTGACCATCGATTGTCTGATTTGAAACTGACAATAAACTCACAGAAGAAGAAATTTGAATTTATGGAAGATTCGGTTATGAAAAATGTATTGCATAAGGAACAGCTTATTAATGTTCAAATAAAAGACTTATCGAATAAATTCAATACAGAATACAATGAAGTTAAATTCCAATTACAGGATGAATTGACAAAAGCAAAATCATATAAGGATAAGGGAATAATAGAAGACATCCATAACTTGAATTCGAAGGTCGAGCAGCTTCAAAACCAACTTGAAGAAACAAAATCTCGGAAACAACAAACTTTAAAAAGTGAAACTACGGAACTAGAAAAGCAGTTAGAGAAATACTTGCTGGTTAAAGTTGAAGAAGTTGATAAGTTGACAAACATTTACCAGGAAAAACAATCTGAATATGATGATGTATCCTCGAAGGTAACAGACATTAAGAGCCAAATTAAATTGAAAGAAGATGAAAATAACTCTTTAAAAGAGTCTATACGTACTCTAGAGTCAAACATGCGTAATTTCTCTTCTATAAAATCTTCATTATTATCTGATCTTCAAATGGAAGAGCGTAAATTGATTGATTTGGAATCGAAGAATAGAGACTGGGATGAAAGGTTAGCCAACTCTCAAAAGAATTACGAAAAGGCGTATGATAAAATTAAAAAGCACAATCAACAGCGGACAATAATTGAAAATTCAATAATGGATTATGAAGGGAAGATAAGAGTCTATGCGAAAGTACCAAACTATATGAATATTACAGACGACCATGAAATTCAATATGACAATCAACTCTTTAAATTTAACAAGTGTTTTAAGCCTGATGTTTCAAACAGTGAAATGTTTGAAGAATTTAGAGCTCTCATAAATAGTTCAATACTAGGAGCAAATTGCTCTGTTATTTTTTCTGGTAATAAGTCAAGTAATCTTATTACCGATTCAATTACCTCATGTTATGAAAGTATTGTGGAAAAGTCAGAAAGATTCAAAGAGAAGTCATGGGAATTCAAGTATCATTTAAAATGCATTTCTATAGGTCAGACTTCATTAGATTTGTTAAGTTCATTGAACCCTTTAAGTTTGAAGAGTTTCGACAATAGTCTTAGCCAAATATCTAGCCAGAAAATGCTACTCGATGATACTTCAAGTCTAACTGAGGCTGTTGCGGGTTTACTGATACCCAATGGAACAGAGGGTGTAGCATATATCATAAATATTGATGCCAATAATAGTCGCTTATTAAAAAGTTTCGAATCTAATATCATGTTGTTGGATATTACAAATATCAAGTACACATGGCAATACGAATTGTTGCATACTCCTATCAATTCAATTTCGTTCAAGTCTAATGATTTGGTACTTTTACTAAATTACGCACATTGGCATAGCAAATGTTTACATATATGTTCTCTTGATTCTATTAAAGAGTCTGAAGTAAAGCACTTATTGAAGCACCTAGAGATTGTGAATTTTTCTGATTCGCCATATAAACGAAAAAACTAAATAGTATATCATGTATAATTAATTGATACTCTATATGATTATATTTATAAATAGTAGTATTACATAGTAGAAATGAGGTCATGTAAAACCCATTTCAATTCATCAGTCGTTCCAATGTGAGTATCAGATAATTGTGCTTTCTGAGTTGACGGTTGAGCTTGTGATGATTGTTGAAATTTGTTTGCAACCTCTTTGTTTGATCGTTGTGATTCTTCTGCTGTTCGAGAAGAACGCTCATTTTTAATTCCATTTTCAATTTTCGTACTAGGTTTAATGTCAAGTTGTGTATTATTATCGGAGCTTGTTGGTTTATCTTTCGATTCAATGTGTAACGACCCATTCGACGTATTTACAGGCGGCTCTTTCTTCAATATACCATTACTGATTGGTTCATCTAGTATTTCTAACCTAGGTGGCATATCGTAGTCATAATCATTAGATATCATATCATCGTTTTGTAACATTACATTAGATAGTCTTAATTTTGGACCGCAAGGCTCAATTAAATGTGGAAACATTTCGAATGTATTATATAAATCATTGATATTTAATGTAACCTTGTGTTTCTTCTTTTCATTTTCTAAATCATTATCTGCTTTTCTTTTCTTGGAGTTATCATTGTCGGGTCGCATTGAATTTAAAGTTGTAGATATGAAATCATTAGTGGTATACTTATTTTCCCTGTATCTCGCAACATCAATAGCACTTTCAATAATATTCTTTAAATGGGCATCTAATCCAAGTAGAACCATTTCTAAAACCTCCGTACTTAATCCTCCTGTTAACCCATGCTCTCTCATTGTCATTAGTATACGCTTTGATAAATTATCATAATCAGGGATCTCATAGTTTTCAGATGCGATTGGTGTATTAATACCATTTACTACATCTTGCTGCCATTGCACTAAATTATTAACCTGTAACTGTTGTTGTGCTGTATCCTGAATCATTGGAATCTTTGGTAATAAAGTATGCCTCGTTAGAGTTATTGATGCATTTAGTTTGTTTTTTTTACCACTTTCCCTGGTAATATTTTTAATTCGCCTTCTCTCTTTCACTGGCAAACCCATAATATTCTGTTTGAATTTTTCATATTGACTTGATCTAACGTTTTTGGTTTTGCTTGCTTTCTTATTCCAGAAAGACGCAAATTCGCTTTGGAAATCTAAAGGGCCATCCTTTAACGAGTTTGAAAAATTTAGAAGCAATAATTTATTATGATATTTCCTCAATCCATTTTTTAGGATCGGTGTAATATTTTGTATTAATTCTGGACGTGATAATTTCCCAACTAAAAACAAACTCAACGATTCGTGATATTTATCCCAATCAGAACCAAGCTTGGTTTGAAATTCTCTTATTAGAGTCTCCAATTCCATACGTTTATTAGATTTGGATGTCATAACCTCAGCTGGTGTAGAAGTGGTCGACATTTTCAAACTTGAATTAAGTCAATCTTGGATTAGTGTATGCTTTTAGTCTCGTAATAATATAAAAATACCTAATACCAACGAAGAACGTAAAATGTTTCATACAAGTTGAAAGTACAGGAGAAATAATGTTTGCAAACGCTGTCTTATATGTCTCCTGCTACTATAACAAATGGAACTTATCTTGGATTGATTGAACTATTTAGAGGTATACCCCGGTAAGTATAGTAAATTAATTTTCAATATAAAATCATATTGACACGCGCACGCCGGCTACACAAAAAAGCTTAATAAATTATTGCAAAATTAAGGCTAAATATCAGCAAGTGGTAATTTCATATCTTTGGAATCCATATCAGTGATTGAATGCTCTACTTTCGCTTCAGTATCAGGTTCATCTTTAGTATGCTGGGCTATTATAAAAATAATAGCGAACAAAACCCCAAGAAAAGAGACGCCGATACCCGTGTAAATTGCAGCTCTGTAACTTTTTAGTGTATTCTGATGCTGTTGGATTGTTTGTATTTCCACCGTGCTGGAAATCGCAAGAAACAATGATACTGAATAATTAACAACTGTTGAAACCAAAGAGCCTGCCATTCCTTGGTGGTGAAGAGGCAAGAAGTCAGAGAGAATCAATGCAGCTGCAGGATAGCTAAGATCCATTCCCCACGCTAATAAGAACATTTGACCCATAGAAATTTGGAAGTAAGACTGATCTATAGGCATAATTGATAGCATAATACATCCACACATGAAGGATACCGAAGCAAAACAGATGATGTAAGAGGGTTTTATTTTGGAAATTAAGACGGAAACAGAAAGAGCTGCAATTATGCCCAATACAAAGAATGGAACATAAGTCAAGCCTGCTGCAATCGGTGTGTAATGACGCAAGTTCAATATAATACTCCAATAATAATATTGCCATATACCGAACGATCCCCAACCAAAGCTGATACACAGCAATAGCAAACCTATCTTGAAATTAAAGATGGACTTTGGCAATAATGGGAATTCAGCAACCTTCAATTCAACATAGAAAAACGATACAATTCCAACTGATGATACAACTAGAAGCGCTATAATGTATGCTCTATCCCAGCCTACTACTGGACCCTGGTTCCAGACGAAATTAAATAGCACCAAGCTACATATCCCAATCGAAGAACCTATGAGATCCATCCTATTCAATTTTTCTCTTGTATCTAGCTCACTATTCACGTTACTGATGTTATTAGGAATGATAAAAAATGACGTTATTCCCAAGATGCATGCAACAATAGCTAATATCCAGAACACCCAGGGCCACCATGCTAATTGAGCAAGGATTGCCGCAAATATGGCACCTAAGGTGGCACCAATTGGACCAGATGCACCTACACAACCAAACGCCAAATTCTTCCTATCACCTATTGGGTAAATGTTACCCAATATTCCCAATGCACATGGCAATATAAGCGCAAACCCAATACCCTGGAACGCCCTGCAAATGATAAAAAATATGATGGAATGACTATAGTAAGAAAGTCCCGTTATTACAGACCACACTACTATCCAAACCCATCCAATAAGCAATATTGGTTTCAAACCAAACAAATCTCCCAATCTACCTGATATTAATATAAATGTGCCCACTGTTAACGCAAAGGATCCCATAAACCAAACCCTTTCCGAACCCTCTATTGAGTTTGAATTATCAGCAAATGATTCAAGTATTATATTCATCGGAGTCAACGCCATTGTTATACCTCCTTGTGCTAGGAGCTGTGCCATACATATTACGAATACGAATAGTATTTCATGCAAGTTTGTCTTGAAATGAATTGGTCGGGGGTCCATTTTATGGTTCTTCAATCTTTTGATCCTCGTTAATTCTATTAAGCAAGTACTTTATAAGAACGTTCTGTCAAAAGAACTATGATTACGTATACTTGTGTATATGCTATGTTTCTTAAGGCGTTACAAGGTTTAAAAAAAAACCATTGACGTAGTCTCCGTTGAAAAAGATGCGTCTATCTTGATTACTGAAAAGGAAAGTGCACCGTGTGAGATTTATATATATATACATATATATTCATACAAGTATAGGATGCTGCATTATTTAGTTGCTGCCTTATTTAGTCTGTAGTTGATGTGCTTTAATATATTCACTATACAAATTGTAATGCCGAGAAGATATCAAAATCATCCTTCCCTTCAGAGACCATTTTTAATTATCAATATAATAACTTTTCCAGGTACGAACAGACCACGCTAGCTCAATATAGTATAGCTACATGTTTTATAACTCGCTATAATTAGCAATTTAATGATTCATCTATTATGTACGATGTAGAAGAATGCACACTTTCACCAAAATGACGTGAGACATAACATAGAACCGTATGTTTGTGCATAGAACCGTGAGTCTTCATCAGAGAAGGTGCCATTATCAAAGAATTTCCACTGAATACACTGTCAATGTCATTGCGCATTCAAATAATGTTGTTCAGTAGCGTGATTCACCGTCAGCGCTGACTTTGCGATTGGGAAGTGTGGCTTCATGTGGCGAAAAAAGCACCAAGATTTCAAGAGTCGACAGTTCCTTCATCATTAATACCATGCATATTACCATAACGCGTGATTATCAGTCGAATACTGCCAATGAATGCAAGAACTTGTCTGTTTCCACAATAAAGTTACTATTACTGATCCTCTCGTCCTCTTTGAAATCAACTGCACCTAAACTGTTAAACGTAATATTCTTCACGTAATAGTTTGAGTATAATTCCCATAAAACATTCTGCAAGTTGTCAATAGACGTATCGGAAATAATCACAAACTTCAATCCCGTGGCTGACTCCAAGAAGTGTGTTCTGTACTTCGATGTACTGAATGACTTCAACAAGTTGTTGATATCTCCATCACCTAACTTTGAAGCGATGTTTTTAAGCGAATACATCATTCCGAAAAGTAATTTGGCACCATCCGAATGATTATTTTTGTTTATGGTGCCATTGTCGTTTGACTCATGGGAATATTCTCGATTGTAGATGCAATTACAATGTCTATCAAAGATGTAAAATGAATGAATAGTCATCTTAGTTTAACAAAAATAACTCAGTTCCATAGAAATAACCCCTAAAGTATATTTAAGTTGTGGTTTTTACGTGCTTATTGTATAACCATTATAATAATGGTGGTGAATCACCGAAAAATTATTGAGTCATTTTCAATTTCCACTATACAGGTGAACCACAATTTTTCAGTTGCAAAATATAAATAGACAATTGGTGCCAACTTTTCACATATTTTTCTTTATTCTTCAAGACTATCATTTATTGCTATTATTTATTACAATTATTAGAATAGATATTCTATACAAGTAACATAGACTTAATAAGAAATGTTTCAAGATTACTGTATGGCACATGGAAATCCAGTTGTACCAGGATCACTTTACTGTTGTGACGAATGTCGAGAACAAGATATAGACAATGCACACTACGAGAGTTCAGTTGGCTCTCCATTAAGTTCATCATTAGAGCTGGAAGAGTATTTATTGTATGAATGTTGGTTTTGCCAAACTCATCACGAACCTTATGAGGCCTGCAACGGACATAATTATCGGATAGACAATAGTGAAGACAATTATAGTACGATGAACGAAACCCAGCCTAGAGACACGACGGTAGCCAATCATACGTTGGAGATGTTCGGGGATACAGAGTGGGGTGAAAGTAATAGCTCCATCGTGAATAGTAATGACTTTGTACTATCTAACTATCGGAAGTGGTTAGTCAATATGACTCCGAGATAGAGAGAAGATTTTGTTCATAGTACTTTTTTCACTTTTTGCATCGGTTAATTTCGTTATTGGATATTTTGGGGAGTAGGTTATACAGTTAGGGTCTTTGTTGGTAAGGCAATTATATATTAATTTATTTATTACGCTATTGTTATGTTAGGATTTTTATGCAATTTTGTATTATATTGTTATATTTTATACTATGATACAATAACTATTATTACAGGATGTAGTGTTTGGTATTGCAGAATACTGTTACCGATATCGTTCTATAGAATGCTTTCAAATTATTTCTTTTTATATCTTGCGTTGATCCCTGCTGTCAAATCACGTAATTGCTGAACCTTCTTAGGAATATTTTGTACGTTTGGTTTGGTGAATGGTTTTGCTTTAGGCGAACTGAACGGTGTACTTTCTTCTAGCACACCATTACCGAACCCAGTCAATATTGACTCATCAACATTATTCATCGTTGAGTTGTTACCAGCAGAATTTAGATTCAAAAATGTGGAATTAAGAGGATATACTAAGTTGGGAATTGTAATGTTATTAGCAGTTATGAATGAATTGTTTGAATTATTAGATACATCAGAAGGCGAGGTGTTTGAACCCAAATGTTTAGATAAATATTGATATCTTTTATTTAGTTTTGCCTTGTTCAAGGTTTGGTTTTCAGCTGATCTGAACGTGTCATTCGTGATGTCTTCTCTCTTTTCAAGAGCTTGTGGTTCACTAGCCTGTTCAAGTCTAATGATCTTTTCCTTCTTTCTAATTCCTCGTTTAGTGAGATCTCCTCGGAAATTGGAACTAACTTTTGAAAATGCATTAAGAAGAATTTCATTTATACTTATATCATTTGTTGTCATATTACATAATGTTATATCGTGTATGCTTTCATTATTACGATGGGTTGATATATTCAATATGGAGGATACCTCATCTGTATCTAACTTTGGTTCTTCAATATCCCAGAATACAACTAGAATATACATCTTGTAATAACTATATTTATTACTCAAGCTTATAATCTTGTTGATGACAAGCAGATCTCTTTTAAGTTTATTTTGTATTGTACCAAACTTTCTAACTTGATCTTCATTAACAAATCCACATTCAAATAATAGGAATGACGTGTTTGTGAAATAATCCTTATTCAAATAATCATTATTTGGTAAACTTGTAAAATTAATCACTAATCTGTTGCTTTTAATAATATTTTCGTAGATATATTTCTCTTTGTTCATTTTCAAGGATAGTTTTGTGTTTAACCATTTAGAATACAGGGATGTCCAATTCTCGACAATCAATAAAAATTTTAGTTCAATTTCTTTCATTTCAATGTTCATCTTCAAATTACTGGAACAACGTTCAATAAAATGCTTCAAATCAATAGGCTCCCAAAGTTGTCTTATTGCGTTTTGTTTCTCATTTATATAATCAACACTATTCTCTTCATCCCATACGTGCCTCTTTTTACTCGGGGAAGCAGAAGATTTTAAGGTAGTACTAGAAGACTTTCTTTTCATACCAGAAGCATTGAAAGAGGTTGCCTGTAATTCATCAATTTTCTTACGCTTCAATTGGTGCGTCTGTTTTAGTTGAGAACCTATCTTGATTAATCTCTTTATTATTTTCGATTTAAGTTTATCTGTCTGAAATTTATCCGCTGTAACTTTTAACACAGTTTTATATACAATTTCAGACATAAATGCATGATACAATTCATTACTCAAGGATTGTATTACCTTATTACGTTCTTGACGGGAGTTTTCGACCTTGATTAATTTCGGCAATAGTCTATAAAGTTCGGTATTAATTGTATTTTGCAAAATATCAAAATACGCCTCACTCAAAGCCCTTGGAAATTGAGGTAAATCAATAAGCTTTTTAGGAATAGGTTTTGGATTTTCAACAGGGTTTTGAGGTATTGAGACCGAAGGAACTTCCGCTACCTTGGAAACTTTAGGATTTATGATATGCTTAGTTTCATTCTTTAGTGAACCATTCGCTTCAGGAATTTTCGTAATTGTATTCGTTGACGTATCCTTGTTAAACGAAAACGAATTGGTGACTTTATTGTTGGATGGCGGTAAGCTTGTCGACGCAACAGATGAATTCAAAGTAAATGCAGTAGGCGGTGGAGTTTGTTGAAGTTGCTCTGGTTTTGTCTCCTGTTTATTAAATATGAAAGATGGCTTAACTTCCAATGCTGAAGTTTGATTACTTTCCTTGTTAAAAGCATTTTGAGGCGATGTTATGTTATTTGTTAATGATCCAAGTTTTGTCGGGTTAGAATTTCTCTGAAAAAGTCCTGAGTTATTCACATCCACGTTATTAGTTGAAGAGCTATTCAAAAAATCTGTTAATGAGTGCGATTTTGTTTCTGCACTTAGCATTGATAACTGACCATTTTGAGACGGAAATCCACCGGCGTTAGATTTATTAATTGGCATTTGAACAGCAGATTCTTTAAGGTTCGGTAATGCAACAATCTCCAATTGTTCTCTTTGCTTGAGGCCCAAATTATACGTTGATTCGCCACAGTTAATGAAAGATATTATGCTCTTACCCTGGATATTCAAATCTATTTGGCTGGAATATGCTGGTGCCAATTTTGGTTTATCATGCACAGAATTTAATTTATACTTCGTTTCTAACTTTGCTTTATTAAATAAATCCACTAACGCGGTCCCATTATCATATAAAATGTCGACTTCATAATATTGAACAAATTTAATTAGCTTCTCTAATGAATCAAACCCTAAAAAGTTTTGTAAAGATGCTGCGGAGTAGGCTTTTCCTCTCGTGTGATAACACCTGGACATTGATTTTAATGCATAGAATCTAATTTCATTGAATTGAGTTTCAAGCAAACACGACATGAGAAATGGTGTTTCCTTACTATAAACAATTTTGAAGAATTCCAGAAACAAGTTCAATGCGCCAATAGAATTGTTATACCCTCTTTCCACTATATTATTCTGAGAGACCATATTTCTGAACATCAAAGCTAATTGAACAAGCTTATTCTCCAATATATCACTAGGTAAGTCTTGAATTTCTCGTTCTAATTCCGGGTCTCTTAAATGACTCAATAAATAATACGATCTAAACTCTGCTTCGTTGGGAGATCTACCTCCATGATTTCTAACATCTTGATATATTTCCATTAATGTCTGTAATGCTTTATTAAATTGTTCTAATTCTTGTTGTTGTGAATATTCGACATTATTACCAGCCATAATATGCAACGAAACTAAATGAATTCTAACAATTCTCTCATTACAATCAATCGCTTCTGGTCCAAAGAAATTTTGATAAGTAAAATCTTGTCGAATGGATCTAGTTCTATCCCAAATAAAAGAATGCGCTTCTGGTAATTGCGGCACAATATTTTCAATTAAGTAGTCCAACGTTTGTTTCAATATATGCGGTGGTCTTACTTCCGAAGGTAAAGGTGGAGGCTGGCCAGCCGCAGGCCTTGAGAATGCTTTTATTGCTCGGGATCTGGAAATTTTATTAGTTTGTGGGTCCCTTTCTAACGCCTTCACATTTTTCTCCAATGCTCTTCTAACTCTTTCAAAAATTGGGCACATATCCAAGCAAGAACCTTGAAATGATATAGCGTCATTCAAGTCTTTACTGACATTTTCTGCATCAACTAACCCTAAAGTCTCCATTTGCTTCCTTTCAGTTTCTCTCATTTTCTGAAAGGCTTCATATAAACCTTGATAATCATTACCATTATTTTGTTCTTCCATTGAAAGCATCTTTGCCTGATTTTGTTTGTCCCATGCATCCTGTGAAAAAGTAGGTGTTACTAACAACCTTGGTTGATGTAAAAGATACTTCGGAATTGACCTTGGTATTATTGACTTCTGGTTTTGTTGAAATCCAAACTGCTCCGGATTGGGAATTAATTGGCCCGTTGTACGAATCTCTTCAGATGTATATTTTTGAGTTTTATCTGGCTTTTGGGGAGGTAATACCTTAGTCGGTATATCTAAAGGATCAGTCTGGATTGTGGGACTGGATTCTTGTTTATTTATGGGTCCTTTGTTCCCACCTCTCTTATTATGAATATACATATTATTTCTCTTTTTATCATGATTAATACCAATTCTTTTATTATTAGTCACATTGCTATTATTATTAAATGGAACATTGGGTTTTGCAGACTTCTTCTTGTTTGTTATATTGCCATTCCTCCTAGGATCTCCATATCCATTGGCATGCTTCTGATTATTCCTAGATGGATCCAGTCTGAAATTATTCATAGTTGAATTATCTCCAAACGCTGGCATTTTCAAAATAGGTTTTGAAGCTTATGACAGCAATGAAGATAGAATCTAATCAGAATATCAAGCACAATGAAACCCTTTGAATTCAAAGACCTCTAAATATTCTTTAGATAGATTAATGAACAGTTGAGATTGGTAGCGCTCAAAATTCAAAGAGTACGCACGACTTGAAATGACGTTAGTGAATTCTACTATTGTTATTATTTGCAGAGTATATATTCCATAGTATATAATTTAAAGGAAATCCACGAGGTACAGACATATGGGGAGAGTAGTATGTATCTCTTGATATGCAGTTATAAATTGTAGGATTTTTTATTCATAACCATTAGAGTAAGAAGCTGAGATGAAGTGTTGTAAGATTTAGTGAAAGATATTATGGTTAATGAAACCAGCCTTATATACGAGAGGATCGACGAAATGACCCCATTTATTATTGAATCCAGAGGGCTACTATTATTTTGAATGGTTTAAGTTTCAACGGCGTCACCATCAAGATGAGAATCAGGGAATCCCTGGTTATTGATAAGCCATAGAATCAAAATAGTGTAGATGTAGCTTTGGAATAAAAAGGATAATTCGAAAATATAAACGAAATTTTATTAAGGATTATATTGTCATTATATATTAGAGAATACCAAGGAGATCATCTAGATGATATTTTTAGCCAACAAAAGTTCAGCAATTAATATACCGGCACCAGCGGCACCAATAATAGTGTTATGAGATAAGACAACCATCTTGAAGTCCAAGACAGGGTCTTCTCTAATTCTTCCAACAGAAACACCATATCCACTATCTCTATCTCTGTCCAATCTTGGTTGAGGTCTGTCTTGTTCCTCCAAAACGTGGATGGTTTGTTTTGGTGCTGAGTGACAACCCAATTTAGAAGCATCACTGACATAGTCTCTTAACGTTTGCTTGATTTGCTCGAGAGATGGTGGAGGTCTCTTCGCAAATTTCAAGGAGATACATTCTGTGTGGCCATCACTAACGGCAACACGGTTACATTGGGCACTCACCTTGATGTCGTTGTCAGACAAAATCTTGAATTCGGTACCTTCGTCATTAACACCACCCAAGATTTTCTTGGTTTCCCATTCCATCTTTTCTTCTTCACCGCTAATGAAGGGAACAATGTTGTCTAAAACATCAATACCCGGAACACCAGGGGAGAAACCACCACCAGAAATAGCTTGTAAGGTTGTTGTGGTCAATAATTCAATTGGTCCGTAGGCGTCGACTAAAGGTTTTAATGGTGCAACCAAACCCGCAGTTGAACAATTAGAAATACAGACGATAAAACCTGGTCTTGCCCCACCGCTAGCCTTGGCATCTTCAACCTTCTTTTCAACAACAGATAAATGTTCAGGATTGACAATTGGGACAACTAATGGTACATCAGCGCCTCTTCTGTAGTTTTTAGCGTTAGAAACAACGATTAGACCCGCGTCGACGAAATCTTTCTCGATTTGTCCAGCATAGTCTGCGTCCAATCCCGAGAAAACAACATCACATTCAGCAAATGAACCCTCTGGTTTACATTCTTCCACCCTGATGCTCTTGGCACTCTCTGGAAGCAATTCTGTTTGCTTCCATGTAACGGCGTCCTTATATTCTTTACCAGCAGAACGAGCAGAAGCGCCTAATGCATGAATTTCGAATTCAGGATGTTGGGCTAAAAGTAAAATAAAACGTTGACCGACGGAGCCTGTGGCTCCCAAAACACCAGCTTTCTTTAATGCCATATTTAATACAGTTGGCTCGTTTCTATCAAGATTGGAACTTTGAAAAATTAATTTGATGATTCATCTTTTTCTATCTCGGAGATTATGAATCATACCTTTTTTTGGCGACAAAAGAAATTAGGTGCGATTGCGAAATTGATTTTACTATGCATCACTTTGTTCTTGTTATATCAAAATCAAGGTGTTTATAATGGGAACTTTAATAACGAGAAGTGGGTATCATTTATTTAGAAGTATGTGTACTTTGTTTGGTAAAATTTGATAAAATATTGGCGAAATGCAGGGAATCTCAATTGCATCCAAAGTTGACCGCTGGTCACAGTAACGAGTTACCTGATTAACTTCGTGGACCATCCAAAGTATCAAAATATAAAGGAAAATCCATTGTATTATCACACCTTGTATCATACTTAAGAAAAGTAGAATGTGATACAATGCTTTCTTCATTTCCCGCTGGATAGTTGCAAAAGCGCTGAAAAGTTATGTCGCTATAATGTCGTGTTGTGTTAAAATGTCTTATTCTCTTTAGAAAACGCGTGTAAAGCGTTGAAAAGCATCAAGAAGAGAGTTAAATTTCATTCCGATAGGGTTATTTAGGTAGAAACATTAGTTCAAATATGGTTAACACAGATTTTGAGAAGATTCATTTGAATCAATCGAAAAATCATGGCCGTATGCGTATTGCAGACTCAGGGTTGGGTTGGAAAGCATCGGTGGTCAACAACACATCAGCTAGTAATAACGCCCCATTCTTGTTACCCTCAGAAGAAATATTGGCATCACAATGGTCTCGTGGATCTCGTGGGTACGAGTTAAGGGTTCAGACGAAGAATAAAGGCGTGGTGATGTTGGATGGGTTTGACGTTGAGGATTTTGCTAATTTAAAACAAGAGTTGCAGAGAAATTTCCAAGTAGGTTTGGAGCATAAAGAACACTCGTTACGAGGTTGGAATTGGGGTAAGACAGATTTGGCTAGAAATGAATTGGTTTTTCAAATCAACAATAAGCCTGATTTTGAGATTCCATATTCTGAAATCAGTAACTCCAACTTGACGGGTAAGAATGAAGTCGCCGTCGAATTCAATTTGGATGGCGCGAATAGCAAAGCCGGCGATGAGATGGTTGAAATGAGATTTTATATCCCAGGGACATTGGAAAACGAAACTACACCAGCTGTCAAAGATGAAGAGAATGGTGAAGTAAAGGAAGAGGAAACCGAAGAAATCAGTGCGGCCACTGTATTTTATGAGCAATTAAAAGACAAGGCAGATATTGGCCAAGTTGCTGGTGAAGCAATTGTATCTTTCAGTGATGTATTATTCTTGACGCCTAGAGGTCGTTACGATATTGACATGTATCCTACGTCCTTAAGGTTGCGTGGTAAAACGTACGATTACAAAATCCAGTACAAGCAAATAGAAAGAATTTTCTCACTTCCAAAGCCTGACGAGACCCACCATTTGCTTGTGCTCCAAATTGATCCACCATTGAGACAGGGACAAACAAAATACCCATTTTTAGTGTTGCAATTTGCTAAGGAAGAAGAAATTGAGTTAGATTTGAATGTTTCTGAAGAAGAGTATAACGATAAATATAAAGACAGATTGAAGAAAAGTTACGATGCTCAGACCCATCTCGTTATGTCACATTGCTTCAAAGGGTTGACCGAACGTAGATTGGTTGTTCCAGGCTCATTCCAGTCCAGGTTTTTACAACCAGGTATATCGTGTTCCTTAAAGGCGTCAGAGGGTTACTTATATCCATTGGATAGATGCTTCTTGTTTGTTACCAAGCCTACCGTTTATATTCCATTCTCCGAGATTAGTAGTATTACTATGTCTCGTACTGGCGCAGGTGGTGTTTCAACTTCACGTACATTCGACTTAGATATTACGTTAAGAGGGTCTAATCAATCACATAACTTTGGTAGCATTGATAGGGAAGAACAAGAAACCATAGAAAACTACTGCGTACAGAAGGGCTTGAGAATTAAAAATGAAGAGAAGTTAGCGAAGGCCATGTTAGCTAAAGCTATGAATGAAACCGCAGACGATGATGACGACGCCGATGTCGATATGGGTAGTGCAGGTGATGATGATGATGAAAGTGCCGATGACGACTTTAACTCTGGCTCCGATTCAGATGTGGCTGAAGAGTTTGATTCAGATGCGTCTGAATCAGACGCTGAAATGAGCGGTTCTAACCAGGAGCCACCACAAAAGAAACCAAAAACTTGAATAAATACATTTCATTGTAATATATATATATTTCAAACCGATAAGATTTTTGCTTTTATGTAGATTGCGGGAGAACAAATTTGACAATATAAGTAGCTAACTCGCAACTATCTATTTCGTACCAGGACTTACATATTATATCAATGGCTATAAAAATGGAATTTTGTATTATTATTCTAGTAAGCCTTCTTGTTTTGTTTAGGTCTTTGGCCAGCCTAAGGGTTTTTTGAGTATTACTAAGGGCTTAATTTTTTTGAGTCTAGTTTTAATATCATTGATTATAAACCAGATAAAAATGATATCAGACAACTCATAAAATCATAGCAGATATGTTGACCGACATATCAACACATCCTGATAGAAGAAACATGGCGTGATTCTTCCTTTTGAGCTGTTTGGACCAAAACAGTAAACTAATTAAAAGGTTAGACGCGGTTTTGTGTCACTTTTCCAAATAAGGAAGTTCTGCAAGCTGCTCCAGTTCTAATTGCAACTTAAATTTAAACAAATGAATCCAATTATAGAATAAACCAGCAATAAAATGCAAATATTATTTTTGATAGCTTTGGGCTGAATATATAAAAAAAGGAGGTATCTCCTATTGAATACTGCTCCAGGCTCAGGCCTTTTTACATCATTAGAATAATCCCGTAAGTAATAGATTAGATTGCAAACTATCATACTGAAGACAATGAGCTCAGGAATAGGAAATAATTTTCATGGATCTGATTCGTCCATCCAGTTATTGAATAATAATGAATACCAAGATTATTTACTTTTTGAAAACGCTTCAAGAATCGATGCAGGGAATGAGAAGGTGGACAAGGCTATGACAACCCAACCAACAGGAATAAACAAAAATATTGATGCTATTAAAGTTCCTACGAGATCACCAAGAAGACCAATACGGAAGAATACTAATAACACTGTACCGATCGGTAAGAAGAATGTTTTTGTATCACCATGCTCTGTGCTGGACAACAGTTCCTTTGAATACAGAAATGATGAATCTGAGAAATCATCCAACGAGTCCATTTTCTCTAATGAGGAAATTATGGGAGTTTATCAAAATGCTCCTATTTTAGATGAATTTGGTCTTGATCTTAGTGGAATCGACGATTTGGATTTGTTCCTTAATGAAATTTCTACCGACGAAAACGGCCAATCAGATATAATCTTCAAAGTTGATGATGTTATCAACATTGTAGCCATTCATTCCCAAAACGACATTAGACCAATGTCATACGTGGATGTTATTTGATACATCTTCTGCATAATACCACTTTATTAATTCTTCTTCGTCTTCCTTGCAATAATTTCACATCCTTCTAAATTGATATAATTAATACCCCTTTTAATACCCCTTTTTTATATTCTCCATTGACATATACATATATAGGCAATAGATAATCACGTTTAGTTAATCGTAGTTAATATACTAATTCTAGCCATCTGGTATCTGGTGTATGGATGTCAGATTCATTGATTATCGACTGAAAAAATAGTTACTATCTTAATTTATGGGGATTTTTTCGGACAATAACGGTATACATACGTAAGGCAAGTCAAGGTAAGTCATATAGATTTAAGCATTAACAACGGATCATAGAGTGTCGGTACATTATATTTGGAACGTTGTTGAAATACAATCAAAAGAGAAGCGAAAAATGTCAACTTCCGATGGATCTGCCCCATTGGGTATGATCATTTATTCAGCAGTGAAACCCATTTTCAAAATCTATTTCATCATTTCACTTGGGTTCTATCTTGCGAAGCGAAATGTTCTTACTGTTACTACATGTAGGGATATTTCTGATTGTATTGTGAGAGCGATCATGCCCTGCTTGATTTTTAATAATATTGTTACAAACTTGAAGAGCTCAGATATTAAGAATTTGGGTATCATTTTTTTCACAGGTACATTATTATTTATTCTAGGTGTTGGATTATCAGTTTTGAATAAGGTTGTCACGAAGTCCCCAAAGAGGTGGTTTGGAGGACTTCTTTCGGTGGGATTATTTCCCAACATTTCTGATTTACCAATTGCATATTTACAGACATTATCTAAAGGAGGTAATATTTTCACACTGAAAGAGGGAGATAAAGGAGTCGCATACGTTTGTATTTTCTTAGCGGCTCAAGTATTTTACCAATTTAGTCTAGGCCTATATCGGTTAATTGAATGGGATTTCAGAGAGGAGTTATTAAAGGAAGAGAATGAAGAGGAAGAGAAGAAGATAGAATCAAACACGAACAATAATAAGAAGATTGATCTGGGAATACAGAGTCGTGATACCCATGATGCTGGTGATGATACATCAATAACGTCCTCATTCTCGTCCAGCTTATCCCCGTCAAATGATAAAGAAAATGCTACGTATAGTGCTGGCCACAGGAAAAAACTGAAAGTATTAGAACAAAGTAGGGATGATATAAGCTATCAACACAATGAATTTTTGAGACAGCATGAATTACGTGCTCTTCATTCTAGCCCAAGGTTATCAATTTCTTCCGACTCAGATATCTCGCCATCGCATACACGAAATCGTAGAGGATCAAATGGCCAAGCCTCTCTTTCGACACATTATTATTCGTTGCATCTACAGCCTTCGATGACTAATGATTTAAGGCTGCAAAAATCGCAGGACATTGGTGATGTTATTAACGAATATTCAGAATATGAGGGATGGAAAAACCAAGAAATAAGACGATTCGGTAGTACCACAAGTGGTACTTCAACGAATGTGGTGGGAAGCATCGACACAACTGAGACGAAGAAGAAGAGCAAATGGACAAAAATTAAAATGTTTCTGATCCAGATGCTTAAGAACTTTGCTGCTCCCAATTCCGCATCTTTGATCATATCTATTGCTATAGCAATGTCTCCACCATTGAAAGCGCTTTTTGTGGACAGTGATTTCTATATGCCATCTGCACCCGATAAACAACCTCCACTCTCCTTCATTATGGATATTGCAAGTTACATCGGTGCAGCCTCAGTGCCGTTAGGATTGCTCCTATTAGGTGCTACAATTTCTAGGTTGCAAGTCAAAAAAATGCCCCAGGGTTTCTGGAAAACCGCAGTGGCTGTAACAATTTCACGTTTAATCGTATTACCAATTATTGGTGTGGGTTTGACTACTGGTTTCTATAACGGTGGCTGGTATGGTGATGACAAATTAATTCGCTTTGTCAGTGTGTTGGAATTTGGTTTACCAAATGCTACTGCATTAGTTTATTTCACTGCATTTTATACAGATCCGAACTCAGACGATCACCTACAAATGGATTGTTTAGCTGTTTGTTTAATTTTTCAATATGCCGTTTTATTCATTACTCTACCATTCCTTGTGAGTTTTACGCTCAAGGTTTCGTTGGGATTTTAATAAACTAATCCACATTCTTTGAATATGGATTGAACTTTTCATACTCTTTATTTATCATTATATACTTCATAGATGATTTTTCTGCAATAGTACAATAAGCAGCAATCTTCAGGAACATAATTCACGTGCATATCTTTCATTGCGGTATAACTTGTCTTGCGATCAAATTTGATCATAAATAAGAATACAACAAGCTGTTAAATTGGGCAATTGATTCAATTTTACATATTTTAATATAGGATACATTTTCTGAATCAGAAATTTATAAAAGATTCTACTACAAAAATATGGCTTTATATTATAATTTAGTGTTCGGTTTATTAATCGTTGAAATGACATTTTTCACATTTTTGTCATTGCCATTCCCAAGAAGGATCAGAAGATCCGTTCTTTCAACGGTTTCAGCACCATTCCGAAATGAACAGTTTCAAATTGCGATAAAGTGTGTGTTGGGGTTCGTGTTGGTGTTGTTCATTGACTCTGTTAACAGAGTTTATGCGGTTACCACCGAATTGCACGCATCTTCTCCAAAGAACAATGCTGGTCCAAGTGGTGGAATTATGAACGATAGATCTGAGGTGCAAGCCAGAAGATTCTATGCCCAAAGAAATATGTATCTTTGTGGATTCACCTTGTTCTTAACCTTGATTTTAACTAGAACCTATTCCTTATTGTCGGAATTGATTCTCACCAAGGATAAATTAGATAACATGAAGGCAAATGATGAGTTATCAGAGGGTGCAGGAGGTTCTGATTCGGCTGAGGTTTCTCAATTAAAGAAACAATTAGCCAGCAAAGAGGAAGATTTAGAAACCTTGAAGGATCAAGCACAAAGCTTGTCAAAGGACTATGAAAGTGTCTCTGGTGAAGCTAAGTCTAGAAAGGCTTAATGTAACCAATAGGATATAACATGTCTTGTTTCTAACAAGAAGTGTGTATTTCAAATTGTATATTTAAATATATAGTGATCTATTTAGAGTTTTCGTAGGCATTACTTTTATGCTTCGGAACGAAGTGAAAATTTGGACCAGCCTTACCTAAAAACATTTCAGTAATCTTAATCCAATCTTTGTAGTCAGTGGAACCTAAAAGTGTTTCAAGCTCATCTCTTCCTTTCCATTGAGGTGGTCTTTGATTCAATTTTGGTGGCAATCTTTCTAAGATCCCAACTGGAATATATCTATGAGTGAAGCCTAAGAATTCACACATAAATCTTCTGGCCAATCCAACACCATATTCATCGGAGCCCCAATGTTCAATGGCAAACTTCGCAAATTCGCCAATCATTTCTAGTCTTTCAGTAGACGATTTATCTAAATATTGTTGGGCCTCGACTTCTTGGAAAATCCATGGTTTAATCAATGCACCACGAGCGACCATGACTGAATCGATACCCGGCGTATTGACAGCATTATACCAATCTTCATGGGTGAAGACATCACCGTTACCAACAAAATAAGTTGGTTGAGTATCTCTCAATTCCTTATTATCTTCTTTCTTGTTATTCCAGTCTTGTATAATTTGACTGACATCCTTAACATACGACCAATCTGCTTCTTTGGTGTAACGTTGTTGTCTAGAACGACCATGTAAAGTTATAGCTGCAACTTCATTTTCGGCCAATATACGTTCAACCAATGCTTTTGCTGTATTTTTATTTTCTTTAGTCCCAGTTCTGATTTTAATGGTAACTGGAATATCACCGGAACATGCATTCATTCCTTTCAAAATACGTAATAGACGGGCAGGTTGTTCCATTAATGCTGAACCTTGACCTTGGCGGTAAAGTAAATCAATTGGACAACCACAGTTTAAATTTAATTCCGAAACATTAGTTGTTTCATTATAAATGGCTTCAGATGCCTTAGCAGCAGCCCAATGTTTGGATGTGGCGATTTGAACGCCAAATCCTGGAAACTCGGTTCTATGAGCCTTAGGTAAAGCCCATTCTGCATTGGTCCCTTGTAAGAGAGGAACTGACAATGACATTTCTGAATAAGTGACGTCAGCACCTAATGTCTTCATAAGACGACGGTATGGCAAATTACCCACCGTTGTTAATGGTGAAACAATCTTCGCATCACGCAAGTTTAATTTCTTCTTCTCTGCAACCTTAAATGGTGCTTCAATAAATGTTGATTGATTATCTTTAGCCTCTTCTTGAGCTTTTTCTATATTAGCTTCATTTTGAACTAACGAATCTAAATATGGAATCATTTGAGACGCACATTTAAATGTATACTTCTTCTTTTGCAAGCTAGTCTTCTTGTCAGCAGTGATCTTATTGACCTCAAAATTATTTAAAACTTTTGCTTTCTCGACTTGTTCTAAATCTTTAAGTAATCTATGAGTCTCTTTATTATAATGTGAATGCAACCATCTACATTTTAATCCAGCTGGACAGTATCCAATCGCTGTATAGACAGGACAGTTGCCTTCAATATCTTCTGGCTTAGACGCAATGTAATCTTCCACATTATGCGAGTTGCGACAGTTTTCTGCTCCAAATCTGCATTCTTTAGGGTTTTCTGGATCTAACAACGTTGAGCACAATCTTACCTCTTCGTGTTCTTGTCTTAAATCACGCTTCTTGTTTTGTCCTCTTTTCTTTTTATTCCTTCCACCTTTTTCGCCTTCCTCTTCATGTCTGTCTCCTCCCTCAGCTTCATCATCGTTAACGTACTTTTCATCAACTGGTACATCTGGATTTTCAACAATATATTCTGCCTTTATTGGTGCAATTCCCTTAGCAAAATGATCATGTCTCACTCCTACATGTGGCTTCTTTGCTTCAATATCTTCCGGTTGTTCGGAAGGTCTCTTTTCAGGAATATTTGACATTAGTAATTAATGAGATGGTAAAGATAAGAAAATAAGTATATTTTTCAACTTTTTTTTATGATGAAAAATTAATTTTTGCATCCCGCCCTACACCAAAAAGATGAACTTCTACAATGTCTTTAGTAAATGTTATATTTTCTGCATATATTACATGATCTGCTATGTACTTTATAAACCATTCTTAATCTTATTATCTATGTATTTGTGAACATTAAGTAATATAATATATTAAATTATACTATAGGGGACCACTTTGCAGAACTCATCTCTTCTTAATTATATACAGGTTATCGATTTTGCTAACTAGAAAAATTTTCGAATCATTACTTCAAGTAACAAGTTTAAATACATTCTTTTAGTTTATAATCCTATAATGGTTGAACCCGTAGATAAAAGAAGAAAACTCGATGAGAGTTCTAAGTCAAATGGTGGTTTAAAGTCCAAGTCTACATCAAGGCCGTCAAATATTTATAGTCCATTCAGAGTTATCGGAAACGTATCTAATGATATACCATTCGCAATTGGTACATTAGGAACTACTTTCTATATAGTCACGTCAGTCGGACGTTCATTCCAAATTTATGATGCAGCAACCTTACATTTAATGTTTGTTTCCCAATCACAAACCCTGTCTAGAATTACATGTTTAACAGCTCATTTCCATTACGTATTTGCTGCATATGGTAACTATATTGGAATTTATAAACGAGGCAGATTGGAGCATACTTTGGATTGTCCAACGCAGGCAACAATAACTAAAGTATTGGTGTTCGGTGAATACCTTATAGCAACGTCGTCAAACAGTGAAATATTCGTCTTCAAGAAGCCAAATGGATCTAAAATCGCTACGGAATTATACACCACATTAAAATCTATAAACACTAGTATTGACGGTGCAATTGTTGGATTGATTCATCCTCCAACTTATTTGAATAAGATTGTTGTCGCAACTACTGGCCATATTCTAATTTTCAATATTCGTACTGGTAAATTATTATATAAATCACCCGACCAACAATTCATGGAGAATATCTCGTGTATGGAATCTGCACCTGTATTAGACATCATTGCAATTGGTACAGCTATGGGAAGCGTTTATTTATACAATTTAAAGAAAGGTAAGATATTAGGGTCAAAAATTATTACTGCTGTTCAAGGTGCAACTGCTAAAGTTGTTTCCTTATCCTTTAGAACTGATGGATCTCCTCATGTAGTTGCAGGCTTAAACAATGGTGATTTATTTTTCTATGATTTAGCTAAGGGTTCTCGTGTTCATGTGTTAAGAAACGCTCATAAAGAAGCCCATGGTGGTGTCGCAAATGCTAAATTCTTAAATGGTCAACCAATTGTAGTAACTAATGGTGGTGATAACCATTTAAAGGAGTATGTGTTTGATCCAAGTTTATCAAGTTCAAACACATCTATTGTTTCACCGCCACGTCACTTGAGATCCAGAGGTGGCCATTCCGCGCCACCTGTTGCGATTGAATTTCCCAACGAAGATAAATCCCATTTTATATTAAGTGCTTCAAGAGACAGATCATTTTGGTCATTTTCTTTAAGAAAAGATGCTCAATCCCAAGAATTATCTCAAAGACCTGTAAAATCGAATAATGGGAAGAGACACGCGGGTCCAGTTTCGTCGATGCGAGAAAAATTCCCTGAAATTATATCCATCACCTCCTCTCAAGCTAGAGAAGGTGAATGGGAAAATGTTTTGACTGCTCATAAGGAAGATACATTTGCAAGAACATGGGACTCGAAAAATAAGAGGGTCGGCTCTCATATTTTATCAACCATTGATAGAGGAATTGTTAAGTCTGTCTGTATTTCTCATTGTGGAAATTTTGGTTTAGTTGGTTCTGCATTAGGAGGTATCGGTGTCTACAATTTGCAATCTGGATTGATGCGTAAGAAGTATGTTCTTCATCGTAATAAAGCAGTCACTGGTCTAGCAATTGACGGTATGAACCGTAAGATGGTCAGTTGTGGTCTAGATGGTATAGTTGGATTTTATGATTTCACTCAACTGAAATATTTAGGTAAATTACAGTTAGAAGCACCAATTACTTCCATGATTTATCATAAATCGTCTGACTTAATAGCATGTGCATTGGATGATTTATCTATTGTCATTATTGACGTTATTACTCAAAAAGTAGTTAGAGTATTGTATGGTCATACGAATCGTATTACCGGTATGGATTTTTCACCTGATGGTAGATGGATCGTTTCAGTTGCTTTAGATGCTACATTAAGAACATGGGATTTGCCTACAGGAGGTTGCATCGATGGTGTTAGATTACCTAACGTTGCAACAACCGTGAAGTTTTCGCCAATTGGTGATTTATTAGCTACTACACATGTATCTGGGAATGGCATTTCATTGTGGACTAATAGAGCACAATTCAGACCGATTTCTACAAGACATATCGATGAGGATGAATTTTCAACTATGCTTCTACCAAATGCATCAGGTGATGGTGGTTCTACCGTTTTAGATGGGGCATTGAACGAAGATAACCCAGAGGATATAGAATCATCACAAGCATATTCTTCATTAGATCAGATTGATGAATCTTTAGTTACGTTATCATTGGGACCAAGCGAAAAGTACAACACATTGTTGCATTTGGATACTATCAAACAGCGTAACAAACCAAAGGAAGCCCCAAAGAAACCAGAAAAAGCTCCATTTTTTTTGTCTTTATCAGGAGAGGCAGTAGGTGATAGAGCATCCGTGGCAGAATCAGCAAATAACCTGGCTACTAACAGTGCTGATCATCTTGATAATGCCGACGAAACTGATTCCAAGTTATATAAATTGAAATCTGAAGGTGGCCACTCATTTGAATCTAAGTTCACAAAATTGTTAAGGGAAGGTAGTGAGGAAAACGACTATTCTATTTTCTTGAAGTACTTAATTGAAGCTTCACCATCTATCACTGATTTAGAAATTAGATCTTTAAATTCATTTCCTCCTTTAAATGAGATGGCAAGTTTTATCCTGGCCTTATGTCAAGGTATTCGTAACAATGATAATTATGACTTATATCAAGCTATTTTCTCTCTCTTTTTAAAGAACCACGGTGACGTAGTTCATAACTTTAAGAGTGAAGAAGATTTACAAAACGCACTTGAGGAATGGAATACATTAAATGAAGATAGTAAAGATAAAATGGATGAATTGGTAAAATACTCCTCTGCAGTCATCAACTTCTTATCCACCGTTTAGTGTTCTAAAATATAAAATATATATAAATAGTTATCAGTTAAAAGAAAATCAATACTCGAATTTGTGTCATAAAAAACTCAGTTATCAGTTAAACTAAGCATATCTATAGTGATTTTAATATATTAGCATTAAATCTCTGAACTAATCTCCAACCATGAACATAGATGTGATAAAAGCATCAACATGGCTTCATATACGAGAGGACAAAAAAATTTCTGCTATATATTGCGTTAAAGATCGGTTATTTTTAGGTTTTACTGATGGTGAATTAAAAGTATATTCAATCAAGTCATACAACAAGGAACACAGCAATTCTAAATATGTTACGAATGAATGGAATCCGAAGTCTTTTAACGAGACAAAAGAGTTATTTGACAACAATGATCAATTGCATATTTTTACTTTGGAAATTTCCTTTAAAAATACCACCGGCAATCATTCTGCAGTAAACAGAATTAGCATGACTTCAAATCTTTCAACTAACAACGGTAAGGAAAGATGTGCATTAATAATATCCAGCTTGGAATTGATAAGGATATATGAACTTGTAGGAACGAGTTTGAACTTAATTGACGAATTAGTAAGTTCCAAAAGCGATGTTGACTATGTGAGTATTCGTGTTGCCCAAAGAATGTTATTAATTACCGGTGCAAGGAAAACAATTACAATTTACGAATTAAGTCAGAAAACAGGCAATACATTTCTGTTTCAAAGACTAAAAGAAATCATTTTAAAAGACAAGCTTAAAGTCATTAGCTTACTTCCTAAAATTAATAGACATCAAGTGATCATTGGACTTGTAAGCGATTTTCTAATAGTTGATTTAGATAATAACTTCGAATTGCATCCTGTACCCTTTGATGAGATGAGTCATGGAAATTTTATGCATAGCACATCATTCAGCTACTTCGGACTATCCAATACAGACCCTGATAATCGTATTATATCAATGAACGAAAATGAAGTATTATTAATGAAAGATACTCAATCTGCCAAGTTACTAATTGAAGGAGGATTACCTAAGGTTGTACAATCGCCAGTTAATTTTCTGGTAGTTCCAATATTTGTTGTATACATAGAGCCATGCTATCTTCTTGCCGTCTATAATAAACGAATGGAAATCGTGGATTCTGTAAGTGGTGACTTGATTCAAAGATTTCAGCATAATATTAATTCAAGTTCTATACTCGTTCATCATACAAATAATAAAGTCTTTTTGGCTTCGGGGGTCGATGTATTTCATTTTAATGTCCTTACTTACCAAAAGCAGATAGATCAGTACTTAAATAATGAGGAATCTAAGATAACTAAGAAGAATATTAGAGATCCCAAATCCGATTTAAAACTATTGGGCATTATAAGATCAATTTCCTTAGTTTCCAGGTTAAGTGTTGAAAATAAATTTTTTAATGATGCTGAAAGATCAAATGCAAAGAATAAACTATTGTTTCTTAGAAATTTATATAAGTCTAAGGCAATAATATTGTTTGAGTCTTACTTTAAGTATCATGAAGCATTGGTTGAGATTGCGTCAGATTGGATAGTTTCATATAAAGATATTCTTCCTTTGTTTCCTGACTTTTTAAATGGAGAAAAACAGATGAACCTTGTTTCTGGAAATAAATCTATACGTGAAATGTCTTCATCGAATAGTATTAATAGAATATCATTAGAAGACATTCAGGCTACATTTTTGGTACATACTACGACAGCTGACTCAGGTACTGAAAATGAATTGAGAGACCCACCAAAGGTTGATAAGACGTCAACAAGCTCTCTTAAAGAGTCAAAATCAATTTCTGAATATTCGAAATCTAATAATATCAGAAAGTTTAAAAAAGCTGTGAATAATTTGATTATATATTTTACCGACCAAAGACGGATACACGCGAACTTCTTTAGTTCCGACTTTGATTCAACTCCTTCAATTAAATGGAAAGAGGTCGAAATAACACCCTATGATATTTATCCATCCATGAATCCTAATGACTTAGAAGGTCAACTCAATCAAATAGTTTCAATTATAGATACAACATTATTTTTGTGTTATTATCATGTTAAACCAATGTTACTAGGGCCACTATTGAGGCTCCCCAATAATAAATGTGATGCAAGAATAGTTCATGAATGCTTATTGGCTAACTTACACCAGCATAATAAAGAACCTTCTTTCATTAAAGAGTTGTTAGATTTTTACTACGGACGTGATCTACACAAAGATGCGTTAGAAATGCTTTATAAATTGGCGCATGAAAAGACTACTGATCATGATAATGAGTTCGATGAATTTTTGCGCGGTCCTGGATTGACTGTGCAATATCTTCAGAAACTAAAGGACGAAGATTTAGAGCTAATTTTTGAATTTGGGGAATGGGTAATAAAGAAAAACGAAGAAACGGCATACAAGGATGCTGAGTTGATTTTTATGAACGACTCATACGAATGTGAAAGCTATAATCATTCTAAAGTACTAGAATTTCTTGTAAATGTTATTCAAAATGATGCCATCGCTATGAGATATCTAGAATGGTTATTATTTGAAAGTGATATCATTACAAGTTATGATACAAGTAAGTCTGTACTGAAATTTTATACTAGGTTGTGTTTGTTGTATTTGAAAAAGCTACGAGAAATAAACTCGGACGATGTTGATTTTGGAGCTTCTCAATATTATGCTAGGCTTCTCAACATTCTTGAAAATACCAACCTGTATGAACCATGGACAGTTTTAAATGCAATTCCCAAAACAGAGGACATGTTTCTTCGCTTGACGACCTTCATCTACAAGAGGTTGGGCGAGCATGATAAAGCTATCGATGTTCTTTTCAATCAATTAGAAGACTTAGATTCGGCAATGAATTATTGTTCCGAAATCTATTATCAACCCCATAATAAGCATACTGGTGAAGAGTTATTACACAAGTTACTTGACGATTTATTACAACACACCACAGAAAACGTACATTCTATCGAAAAATTATTATACTCCCATGGTTCTAAAATGTCCATTCTTCGTATATTGACTTGTTTGCCAAATGCATTCCCGCTCTTCAAGCTTTCAAAATTTTTAACCGAGCATTTGCGGTCTTCAAAAGAGTTTGTTCATGATACTGGCATAGCGAGCCAATTGTATAAGGTGGGTACTATCAAACTACAAAATAAATTGCAAATGACTCAAAGTGAAAATTACATAGTTGAAAGTGGAAAAGAGCTCTGCTCTATTTGCAATAAACCATTGGGCTATAGCGTGTTAAGTGTCGGTGAAAACAAGCAGATAGCGCATTATGGTTGTTACCTAAGGGAACAACCGACTACTTGATCTTTATCTGTACATAGAAAGCCACTGGACAACACTGTGATGATGCGTGCGATACACAATCGTACAGGCAAAATCTCACCATCGCTTGTTGGATTAATAGAGGTGTATAATAGAAGCCAAAACGTTTATATACATACGTATATATAAATATATATTAACGACGAATATTTGTTTCAGCTAATCAATCGATATGTCTTCAAATGACACCAAATTCAATGGTGATTTTGAGTCGCGTCATAACTCTGGGTCAGGTTCTGAAATAAAGCTTCCACCAATATCTTTTTTATCAGGACATGGAAGTCAACATATCAAATTGCCACCTGCTTCAAATATGGGTATATCATCATATTTATCACAACCTACTCATAAATTTTCGAGCCAATCGCCTGATGTCAATGACGAACATGCAAATAAGAAACCGAAATTTGAAGAAACTAATGCGGAACGAATGAATTCACAAAACTCACAGGATAAGAATCCACAAAGATCAACATTATTAGGTCTTTATAATGCAGCCAGTCTGTCTCGAAATACGACATTGACTCCAACTAATGAGGTGCAAGAAAGCGATAGAGCTGCTGGTCATCCTCATACATCGTCTAATTCATTTCATCATTCACATAATAATCAGAGACACACCACTCAACCAGGATTTGTTCAACATACACATACGAAACCTCATCCCTATCATCACCATCATCACCATCACCATCATCATGTACACCGTAATGCATCTGGTGAGCCTTCACCTAATAGAGTTCCCCACATACACAATGGAAGCCATGTCCATATTTCAGCTTCCGGTGGAGAAGAAACACCTGTACCTGATCGGAAACTGGATAACCAGAAAGCGGAAGGCCAAAAAGATACGGTTATTGACGAAAATATTACAAATGAATTGAAAAATAATAAGGAGGATTCTGACAGAACTCAGACGGAAGCTGAGCCAACAGTACTGAAAACTGAAAATAAACAACAAGAGAAACAACAGCATGGACATAATACAGAAATCGGAGATACTGCAATTGAGGATGGCGAGAACAGTACAGTTGAGATAGTGACGAAGCATTTGCAAAGAATAAAAGCACAACCAATCACGATTGACAAATCTCAAATACTTGAAATCATCGGAGAACTTTTTCCTGATCGTCGTAACTTGGGTACATTAGTATACAATCCGACTACCACGTGGTCAACATTGCAGACTGCTCAGTTGACAGGATTAAAGAAAGAACACCATGAAAGATTTCAGCAAATAAAAGAAGACTACGAGGATAAACTCAAAGAAGAATATTTCAGAAATAATATTAAATACATACCAATGATTCCGCCCTTTTCCCACGATTATATCAACCATTTACTTGAAATTAAGATTCCTTATAAGTTTATTAAATTGTTCAAGGAAGATTTAGACGATGGTAGTATTCCACTCAAACGCCAGATATGGGGTGGTGCTAGTGGAGTCTACACTGATGATTCTGATATCTTATTGGTTCTAGCTCATTTAGGATTCTTCAATGGTAATATTGACTTGAAGGAATGGAATGATAAATGGACGTCCGATGACGTTATAACTCCACTTGAAGCTAAAAGTGATGTAAACAATATTTATGGCGATTTGTCTGTGACAATTTTGTTGTTACCACCATTATCAGATTATTACGGTTATTTTTCAAACGGCATTAATTCTAGACCGTGGATCCGTTACAATAAACACAATGGGTTGTCGTATGCTGTCTATGATGTCAAATGGGAGGGATATGGGAGCTACTTACGTGATAAAATGCTATTTAAAAGGTATCAAACTGAGTTATATGACGATATTGAAACAACTAAAGAAGAATTATCAACGAAGAATGGGTGGACATTCAATTTTGAATATTACAAACAACTCAAGCATAAATTTGAGAAGTTAGATAAACTGAACGCCGATGATAAGCCCCGGGACAATATTAAGACTGACAATAATTAGCTTCGTATAGTTCACTATTATGTATTAATAAATGTTTTTAGAAATTTGCTCCTGCATTAAAAAATTCATCATTCTCCCCACTAATGAGACAATTTTTTTGCTTCACCGTTAGCAGTCGATAAGAGATTATTGAATTTGGAATGTACTAAAGCAAGAAAGAATATAGATCTCGACTGTATTATATATTACTTGCTTATTTCATTTTCAGGGACCTATTTGCATTGGAAGTTTTTCATAAATAAGAACTAGTAAAGCTATCCGGTTATACCTATAGTCGATTATAATCATATATTCTAATGATCAACAGCATAGAAACATCGACCGAGAACTCTTCGTTTCAGCCTAAATCTATCCTTAAGAAATCACAGTCAAAGCCAACTTTACAATCCAAGACTGCACCATCAGAAAGGAAAAATTCAAACTCAAAAAGAAAAGTTTCAAGTTTCATTAAAAATTTATCGATACTGTGGAACCTATTAAGATTAAAAGTGAGATCACTATCTGACGAAGTGTTTAATACAGACGAACCAGTTGACGACTTGTTTGTTGAACTTGATTTAGACGATCCACTTGAAAGATTGGCAAAAAGTAATAAAGGTTACGCATCAGCAGAAGAGCATTTTTTATTCGAGTATAGAAAGTACCAGAGTTTAGACAAAATGCACGAGCAATACCTACAGAAAATCCATCCTAGCCACGAGGAAATGAAATCATCAACAACAACCGTGTCCGATATACAGAATAAGGGAAATCATTCGTTGCAAGACATTATACGACAAATCTCTGACGATAGAAGTTCGTCGAATACTCCATGTAATAATACTGGTGAAGATGGAGAGGAAGATGAAGACGTATTAAAACTGGCAACCTATCACGATATTGATGTATGCAAATTGAGAGAGGAATTGACTTCACAAATGAAACAAGCAGATTCGACAGAAAGTACAACGGATGCATCAAAGTCTACATTACGTGACGATGCGGGAAACCAAATAAATCTTGGGGAGGCTTTATGGGAGTATCGTAGGGCCAAATGGTTAACCACAGATGTTGAAAGTGAAGCAAGAGCAAAGGAACACTTATTACAACTGTCTATAGCTCACATTCCCAAAAACTCATATGTTCGAATTTATAATAACCTAGTTGACAAAGGACGCCTCTTGAAAAGCGATAAGCGCATAAACTTAAGCGACTTAATAAAGGTTATTAATGCTGGTTGGGTTTCAGAAGAAAGATGGGAACGGGCAGCTAAGGGTTTAGCATAATATTATTTATATCACTAAAACTAATAAAGTTACTATTATAGTATCGATAATATAAGTATGTACAGTTATTTGACAACTTTATTTTCATATCACTTTTTAGATCGGTCATTATTCAGCCGTATAAGCTTTAGAGTATTTTCTAATATCCGCAAATCTTGGTCTATTAATTCTGACCTCCTTTGGAATGTATCTACTGAGCTGATCAGTTTTTTGGTATCATCTTGGGGGTGGGTCTCCAATTTTTTGTAACTCTTAAATATTAGTTTCCCCAAGTCTTGTTTATTATTTATAAGGGCTTCATAATTTACCGACACATCTTCCTTCAACTGCCTATCTATTTCTTGATCTAGCTGATGTATCGTCGTTATTTTATCTAGCACCGGTGGACATCCATTACCATTCGTGGAATTGCTTCGTATTAAGGAAGCGAGGGTTCTGTGTAATTGTTGAGATAAGTGTGAAGAATCTTGTAGATGTCTCCTTTGGTTCTGTTTGGCTTGTGAAAGAAGATTTCCATGCAGACTTGCTTGTTGTATATCTTGTGTATTTGACACGTCTTGTGAGCTCATATGTTCTGTTGTTCTTAAATTAATATTCTTGTATGGGGAATTGATTGATCTGAGAATTGAATTCTCGCTAATTTCAGATTGATATCTATTAGCAAATATCATCAGTACATTTGTCACATATGAACATATCCAATACGCAGTTTCTTTCAAAGGAATCACTTTTCTTAAAGTTTCCAAATGCTCCAGCTGATAAATGCAGCATTAATGACTTATTGGAAGGCATAAAATCCAAAATACCATACACCCAACTCATTGACCGGACATATTATCTCTTGAAAGATAACTCTCTTTCGTTATCGGAACTGCTAAAACTATGGGAAATCCGGTTGATATTACATCTATTTAACAATCAGTTGACATGCGCTAAGAAGGAGGCCATAAATTTGAACAATGCTTTGTACCTAAATGAAAACAACGATAATGCCCCAACACAAGCCCAGCAAGAACAAAGTCCAAATAGTAACAGTAACAGTAGAGCAAGTTCTATGAATTCCGCTACCGGAAATACACTAAGTCATAATCCAGGCTTACAACCAATATATCCTTTACCAAAAAATAATAATGGTCTCATTGGGCATAGTTTATTGATCATTATGCTTAGGTTGAGATCCATGCCCAATTTGAGTTTCGTAAATGAGTTGTACAAGTTATGTTATCAACTACGACTAAGATCGTCAGGTACACCTGAGGAGAAGCAAATCTTGAAATTGAAATTGATCAACTTGAGCTATGATATAATCGTTATATTGAGCATTACCAAGAACTACCATACATTGCTCAATTACTTGGAATCAATACGATATGAGTTGGTCTTGCAGAGAAAACAAAATCAGGTTTCCGGCACTTACAAGAGGTATCTCTCTAACGTTACCTTGTTATGTATTATCATTGTTACCATGGTGTACGTACGCAACGGCACTAAGAGGGATAAACTAATAGATATAATTACCAAAAACTACAAGCAAATGTTCGATAAGGACGTCAACGAGGACTCCATCAACAGCCTATTGTACGTGTTATCCCATATACTGCCTCTTCCGTCGTCCCAAGACATGGCCAATGTTCCAGGCGATAAAATAACTATTCTGACCCTAGTGCACCTAATACTACAGGGCGATATCTCTGGAAGAATCTTATGTTCTACCATAGGCTTGTGGGACATCTCCAATGTACATGGATTCACATTGACCAAAGACGACGACTTCAAGTTGACTCGTCAACCCAAAGAAGTCTCCGATGAGGTGTCGTCCTGCTACAACGAATTGACCAACGACTGGAGCAGGTTCATTTACAAGGTGTACGGTTTAGAGTAGTACCAATATATCGTTATGAGAACAATATAGACAATAAACGACGTACGACGTACGACGTACGACGTAATTCATCTTTCGCATATCCAGCGCTATCAATAGTAATGTAGTCCATCTATCCCGACATACAACCCATTCATTCCTGCCCGATTTACAGAATCTACTTCTCTTTCTGCAAAGCTCTCTTGCAGTCTAATGAGCAACTAAACAAGAATATTCAACATTACAATTATCAGAGCACACTCTTATTCTTATACTACAAGGATATACTACAATTTTCAGCTGCTCTACTACGTACCATCGCAACATTATGTTGGCTATACTCTGATCTTGAATAGGTCAGTCTATACCTTCTACTACGTTACATCTACTCATAGGGTTATACCTATATTTATTCACGTGTGATTAGTTCTCATGTTTTTCAATTTTCATTTTTTGTGACTGCGATTTGATAAATTTTCTCATCAATGACGAACTGGTACAGTGCGAGAGGTTTGGTGAAAAATTATCATACATAATTAAAAAGGTTCAGAACAGTTAAATTCCTTTAATCAACTTGAATACACAATAGTTAAAATGGCATTACAAGACGTTGTTACCCGTGAATACACCATCAACTTACACAAGAGAGTATGTTATAATGAAAGAAATTTGGATATGTATTGTGAATTCAATGAACCCCAGGATGAGATATGATATTGATATACTATAATAGAAGGACAGGAGAGAAACGTAGTACTGGATAATATTAGCATGTATACGAGTGATATGATATTGTGAAGGTATCACGAAGTATTGGAAATACAGAAGTAGGAGGAATAAAGACTCGAAATTAAAGAGGTCGGCTAATGAAAATGTGTGTATAGTAGCGAGGGAGTAAAAGAATGAGGAATGAAACATACGAGGAGTCCATTTAGTTCATAATACGAAGATCCAGGTTTAAGAGGTAAAGTTTTGAATATTAGTACTAACAAATATCTAGTTGCACGGTGTTCACTTTAAGAAGAGAGCTCCAAAGGCTGTCAAGGAAATCAAGAAGTTCGCCACTTTACACATGGGTACCACTGATGTTAGATTAGATCCTAAATTAAACGTCCAATTATGGAAGAGAGGTGTCCAAGGTGTCGAATATAGAATGAGATTAAGAATCTCTAGAAAGAGAAACGACGAAGAAGATGCTAAGGAAAAATTATTTGCTTTCGTCGAACCAGTCACCGTTGCTTCCGCCAAGGGTTTACACACCGTTGTTGTTGATGAAGATGAAGCTTAAATTCTTTGATTAGCCTACATATAAATAAAATTTGTCTTAATGGTTTTTATAGTTGATGTATAATAAGGAATTTAATCTATATCTGCGAGTTGAATTGTATTGCATGATTCCTTGAATAAACTAATCGTTTCTATTGGCTTCCTAAGGGGCGAATGTAGTCTGTGGTGAGCCTTCATAAAGAGTACAGCATGTCTCGCAACGTCTATGTGGAAATATCGTACCCTGACTGAATATTCCGTCTACATCGGCTCTGCTAAACCGAAATCATTCTACATGTTGAATTACAGTTGGCATGAGACAAAAACGCATTTATTGACATATTTATTCACTTAGCGAAGAATACTAGAAACTCGTTAGAATTGGTTCTTGATACAGAACAATAGAGACTCATTAGACTTATCAGTGTAACTATGACAAAAATACCAGGTCATTGCAATAGAAACCATGTGCAACCAAAACGGTTACGATTTCCAAGAAAGCTCTATAGTTGGTACGAAAAAAAAAAAGTTTTCATCATCTAAACCATTTGGTCTAGCTATCTATTCTTAAGTCTCTAAAGCTCCCGGACAACATCCAGGCCCATTAATCATTTCCTAATACATACGGTAATGCGTGCGATGTCTGGTCTTAGAAATTTATCTTTACTGATGGTGTTGGTTTCCAGTTTACATTCTTTAAAGTCCACTCTAACTACTAATGAAAAATATCAACGTGCGGGTAACTTCTTTTTGCATTGGCATTAGGGTTTTCTGGTCAGAACCGTATCCCTGTAAGATGTTATAATACCTTTCGAATTGACCTATATCTGTATCTACATGGTAAGCTAGTCATATGTTCTTTTCTCTGCCAATATGCATGCCCGATAAAGCGGTAGGAAGCCTTTCAAGTCATCACAGAAAGCCAGCACAGATGGAAGCAATTACATGGTAATTAGTACAGGGAATTAAAGACATGGGTAATGATAATTCTAAGGATGTATATATGCTGACTCTACTGAATGTAATCTGGATGTTGATGTATTAATCTGTTATAATCTCCACAAGTATGGTTGATTTTTTCAGGAATCAAGTCTCACTCTCACCCCACCTCCACAAATTTAACCCGAGGCAAAGGTGAATAATGGATGTAAATAGAATTTAGATAACGGTATTTATATGGAAGGAAGTCAATATCGATAAAAACTACACATTAGTGGACGATAATACTAATATATAGAAATGCCATCAGCTGTGTTAGAGAAGCCTTCTGGTAAGACAATTAAGTCCATATCAACAACTGCTAATGTCCATTTCATTAATGATCCTACGCTAATTGAACAATTTGAAGCCATTCAATTATCATTTGAATTATTCATTCGTTTGTTTCCAGAAGCTGGAACTGACGATTCCAATGATGTAATCGAAAATAAGTTTGTTTTAATTAAGTTATTGGGGACACCAGATTACTTCAAAGAGTTCAAGATCTACCGTGTTACTTCGATTGATCATAATGCCCTAACACCTAATTCTGTCATGTTTACAAATCACTCAAACTTGATGAAATTCGACAACCAATTAACGTTGAGTAGCTGTGTTATTCAATCTATTGACTATTCGTCCATTCCAGTTGTGGAATCATTGTTTGTTTCGGTTCCCCCAAATATTTACCTGATTTTGCAAGGTAAGCCGCCATCTTCTATACGTGATCAATTTATCAATACGTTTTTATTCGACAGTGGATCTGTCGTTAGCACTGGTGATATCATAAGATCAATAAATGGTGAAGTTAAGCTATGTGAACCGGTATCCCAAGGTGCGGTTAACAATAATACTAATATTGTGCTTATCAAAACTTTGAAGGATGATATTGAAGAACTAGACTACAATGAAATTGAAGACGAAGAAGATTATGAAAATGATTTAGAGGCTGAACAACATTTAGACTTGTCAACCTATTTGTCGTCATCATTACAGTTCAATTCACCTGCAGCTAAATCTATGAACTTAAAGGTTAGACCACTCCCTGCAAAAATGAGCATTGATATGTTGCCTCCTATATGGCTTAAAGAAGATACAGAATTATTTGTATTTGCAAACACAAGTGATTTGCCTAAGTTAGGATTCCCTGTATTTAATGGTGATTCGGTTAAACTTAATTTTAAAGATGACAAAGCAATTGTTAAATTATTTACTTTTATTGAACCAAACGATTCTTTCCACAGAAGTACCCTTTATCTTTCCCCAATATTACTTGCAAATTTAGGTCTTACTGAGTTGAGCGAAGTCACCTTGGAGCCTATCAATCAAAGGGAAAAGCCATTTACGAATATTCTTCCAACCGCTAAATCTGTAACCATATCTAGAGTTTCTTCACATATTACAATGGATAAAACGTATCAGCAACATTTTTTCTCAGAGTTGAAAACTGTCTTTCATAATCATCTCAAGTGTGTTAAACGAGGTGACTTTGTGCCTGTGATTATTGATACTGTACTAGCAAAAACTATGTTTGACACTAATAATTCTATTCAACAACAACAACTGCAATCTGAAGACGAAAGTGCGCCTGACATGGAAATCATTCCAACAGGTGATCCAGATGAAGTTGCATGGTTTAAAATTGTGGATATTACTGGTGACTTTGATGACAATGAAACCAAGCAGTTTATTATTGATCCATTAAAAACTAGAATGATTTCATCGGGTATAGCGTTTATTAAATTGCCGCCTAATGAGTTTGCGCATTGGTATCAATATTTACAATTGCCTCCAATTTTTAACTATAGTAAGGTTATTTGGTCAAATCCAACATCGTTTAAATATGCAAGCGAATTCAAGAAAATTGTAACTACATGTTTGAGTTCGCAATCCAAAATTAATTTAAAAACCACGATATTATTAAATTCTATGACTAGAGGGTTGGGTAAAAGTACATTGGTTAGAAATGTATCTACTGAATTGGGACTTAATTTGATTGAATTAGATTGTTTTGACTTAATAAACCCAGGAGCTGAATTAAAGACAATTGGTTTACTTACTGGTAAGATAGATAAATTGATTAGTGCACAAGAAAATATAGGTGCAAAAGATTCCTCGTATCATGTCATATATTTGAAACATATTGAAAATTTATGTACCCAAAGTAACCAAAATGAACAAGGTGCCAATATTACAACTTCCTTGTCTTTAAAGGTCATTCAAACTTTAAATGATTATCTTAATGATTATTCAAATTTAATGATTATAATGAGTTGTAATGATTTGGATAAATTAAATGAGAACTTGAGGCTGTTAATTAAGTTTCAAATTGATTTAAATGTTCCCGATGAAAATGAAAGGTTGGAGATTTTCAAATTCTTAATTCAAAATGAGACACATAAACTTATTAATTCTAATAACCCAGAACCTTTCGAAGATAGGGAAGAATTTGAGGATCAGTTGGATATATCAGCTGTACCATTTAACAGAAGACATGATATTAGCTTCTCAACATTAGCTTTACAATCAGCGGGCTTAACACCTCGAGATTTAATGTCTATAATTAAAAAGGCCAAACAATTAGCAATTAGTAGATTACTTGGTCTCGCCAAAGATCGTCAAATATCTTTAGAAAGATTAATTAGAATTGGTAATGGTGGATATATCACTTGGATTCCAGATGATTTCAACAAAGCTATTAACGAAGCACGTAACCAGTTCAGTGATTCTATTGGTGCGCCACGTATTCCAAACGTTAAATGGGAAGATATTGGCGGATTAGATTTAGTTAAAGATGAAATCATGGATACCATTGATATGCCATTGAAACATCCTGAATTATTTAACAATGGGTTGAAGAAAAGAAGTGGTATTTTATTTTATGGTCCACCAGGTACAGGTAAAACGTTGCTTGCTAAGGCAATTGCTACCAACTTTTCACTTAACTTTTTCAGTGTTAAGGGACCTGAACTACTTAATATGTATATTGGTGAATCGGAAGCCAACGTTAGAAGAGTCTTTCAAAAAGCACGAGATGCAAAACCATGTGTCATTTTCTTTGATGAATTAGATTCTGTCGCTCCTAAGAGAGGAAATCAAGGTGATTCGGGAGGGGTTATGGATAGAATTGTTTCCCAATTGTTAGCAGAGTTGGATGGTATGAGTGGTGGTGGTGAAAGTGGGGGGGATGGGGTTTTCGTAGTAGGAGCTACGAACAGGCCGGATTTATTAGATGAAGCGCTTTTAAGACCCGGTAGATTCGATAAAATGTTATACTTAGGTATTTCAGATACGGACGACAAACAATCCAAGATCTTGGAAGCATTAACCAGAAAATTCAAGTTGGCTAACGATGTCGACTTGTATAAAATTGCCAAAAAGTGCTCTTTCACTTTCACTGGTGCTGACTTCTATGCGTTGTGTTCGGACTCGATGTTGAATGCCATGACCAGAACTGCAAATGAGGCTGATACCAAGATCAAGAAACTCAATCAAGAGTTAACGGCCCAAGGGAAGGAAGAAATTTCTACGAGATGGTGGTTTGATAATGCAGCAACATCCGAAGACATCGACGTGCTAGTTCAAATGGAGGATTTCAAGAAAGCCCAAAATGAACTTACTCCATCTGTGAGTGCCGAAGAATTAGAACACTATTTACGAGTCAGAGAAAACTTCGAGGGCGGCAAAGAAATGACCATGGCTAATGGAACGGCAAACCCCAATGGTAATTCACAAGGAATCCCGCACGAGTTTGTCGAGAAGATCGAGGAACTAGTCGGTGATAATATCGACAACCTCGTCAATGAACATGGTAACAATATCGGTTCATCCAATGGCCGTTAGCTGTCCTAAGATCTCTAACCCAACTGGTCGTTAAACGTGTATATTCATCATTAATGTATAGTCTATAAGGTCATTTTTTAAATAAATAGCTTTTGTCTAAAATATCCTTCGCCTGATTGATCTTCTGACTCAAGTATTGGCTTCCCAGTTTGTCAGGGTGGTTCACCACCATCAATTTCCTGTATCGTTCTTTTAGAAGCTTTTTGTCCATATGCATAATCTCGTCTTCCTCGATTCCCATGATCATCAACGCCTCCTGCTCCGTCATTCTATCGTTGAAGCCCGCTCGTGGATATTTCTGGCGCAAAAACTGGTGTATCGAGTCATGGGGGTGGATCCGTCCTCCCTCCGTCGTTGATCGAGGTGTGTTCAACCGGATATTGTTCAACGACGCTATCATCTGCGGCGTCAATAGCAAGTACTTCCGGTACGCAGAAATCGTTGACTTGGTCGTCAAGGCAATAATCGTCGCCCCTAGTCCTATCACAATCGGTAATACCATCGTCTTATTGCCAACTATGTCGTTGATTTTAACCTCTGTAACTATTTTGTCATATAGAATGTTCGCAAATCATCAGAAATCCATATTGATATTTATATGCAGGTTACAGGTTCAAGTCTATTTAGCATGTTCGCATTTCCGTCCTAAATCCTTATTGCAGGTTAGATTGGGGTTTGCATGTTGTCGCTCCGCTACTCCGATTCCGAACTATTCGGACTTTTCGATGCCTGTCATGGTCCTTAATGGTATTTGGTGGTGTTTAATGAGTCGCAGACTTCTCTGGTCCATTGGTGTATAGCATGTGTGTATACGAACTTGGGTAGAATGTGTGGTAGTTATCTGGGCGGTTCTGGCTTCCACGTATCAGGTATGCCTAATAATAACCGCAACATTGTATTCCGTCGTATTTCTGATTTTGCACTATTTTTGAGCCCGATGACATGTTGTATTTTACCAGACATATGGGCCATTGGATAATAATACCAACATGTAGAGTCTACAGATAGTGTGTAATGTACATGGGGCAATGGAAGCTAGTGAAGATCGACATCTGTCATCGAAGACACATAGAAGGTTAATTGCAGGAACTTTTTTTTTGGTACGGCCCACTATCAACCGGTGAAATTTTTAAATTTAGACTTAAGTAAAATTTTTATATATAAATACTCATATCTCCTTAATTTTTTGAAGTAAAGAACCACCTAGTTCAGATTTGAAAATATTACTATTCAACAGAATGTCTAACGCCTCATTATCTTGGTTAACCCATTTAAATACCACTGAAACACCAGACAAGGTTTTACGTCGTTCATCTATCATCGGTACAATTGGACCAAAAACCAACAATGTTGATGTGTTGGTTAAATTGAGAAAAGCCGGTTTAAACATTGTCCGTATGAACTTTTCGCATGGATCGTACGAATACCATCAATCAGTAATTGACAATGCTAAGAAATCGGAAGATATATACAAGGGCCGTCCATTAGCCATTGCGTTGGATACCAAGGGTCCAGAAATCAGAACCGGAACTACAGTGGACGATAAGGACTTCCCAATCCAACCAAACCATGAAATGATTTTCAGCACCGACGAGGCATATGCAAAGAAGTGTGACGACAAGGTCATGTACGTCGACTATAAGAATATTACCAAGGTCATCGACGTTGGTAAGATCATATATGTTGACGATGGTGTTGTTTCCTTCGAAGTGTTACAAATTGTTGATGAGAAAACCTTGAAAGTTAGATCAGTCAACGCCGGTAAGATCTGCTCTCATAAGGGTGTCAACTTACCAGGCACCGATGTCGACTTGCCAGCCTTATCTGAAAAAGACGTGGCCGATATCAAGTTTGGTGTCAAGAACGGTGTTCACATGATCTTCGCTTCTTTCATTAGAACTGGTAACGATATCAAGGAAATCCGTAAGTTATTGGGGGAAGAAGGTAAGGACATTCAAATCATTGCCAAGATCGAAAATCAACAAGGTGTTAACAACTTCAACGACATCTTGGTTGAAACCGATGGTGTTATGGTAGCCAGAGGTGATTTAGGTATCGAAATCCCAGCTCCTCAAGTTTTCGTTGTCCAAAAGCAGTTGATCGCCAAATGTAACTTAGCTGCAAAGCCAGTCATTTGTGCGACACAAATGTTGGAATCTATGACTTACAACCCAAGACCAACCAGAGCTGAGGTTTCTGATGTGGGTAATGCTATTTTAGATGGTGCTGATTGTGTTATGTTGTCCGGTGAAACTGCCAAGGGTAACTACCCTTTTGAAGCTGTCTCCATGATGCACAATACCGCAATCATTGCTGAAAAGGCTATTGCTTACCAACCATTGCACAACGAAATCAGATCTTTAGCTAAGAGGCCTACTCCTACAACTGAAACCTGTGCCATGGCTGCCGTTTCTGCCGCTTATGAACAAGATGCTAAAGCTATTGTCGTTTTATCTACTTCTGGTTTCACATCCAGATTAGTTTCTAAGTATAAGCCTAATGTTCCAGTTATGATGGTTACTAGAAACCATAGAGCTGCAAGATATTGTCACTTGTATAGAGGAGTCTACCCATTTGTCTACGAAAAGAAAACTGTTGACAACTGGCAAGAAGATGTTGAAAACAGATTAAGATGGGCTGTTTCCGAAGCTATTGATTTAGGTATAATCAAGAAGGGTGACTCCATCGTTACAATTCAAGGTTGGACGAGAGGTTCTGGTCACTCAAACACTGTTAGGGTCGTCCAAGCATAATTTCTCTTTACTTATAGAGCCATATACATACCATATTAAAAAATAGCGATCAAAATACAAGAGACATTTCTTCCAATAGTTAAAAAACCCCATTTTCAAAATGAAAATTTGAACTATTTTATATCTTTTTATGCTGTTATTTTCGCCTACTATTTTTGTGCTAAATCGATTAAGCTTCGCATAAATATTTTATTAGAATAATTATTACGTTGTTTATTATTAAGATCTGTTTCAATATCATAGTTTGTATTTACTTTTATATAATCTACTCTTTTTTTTAAAAATTAGGAAGCTAAAACTAATTTAACTTCTAATTTTTATTTATTGTTATTTATATTTTTAATTTAACATCTTTCTCTAAACAAAAAAAGTTTTCCGATGTGTGCGAATCAATTTTTGATAGATAATTCCTAAACGATCATAATATATGAATAGTTATTGTAGACAAATTCATTAAACCATAATTTTGACAAAATGAGTTTAAGGTTAGTATCTAAGTCGATTGGTCGATTAGAGAAACCTTTTGTTACGTCTGTAATTCCCGGTTTATCATTGAGACATTATTCTGATTTCAAGAATGATTCAACGACACACTTTGGATACCAAACTGTGAATAAAGATGATAAAGAAAAGTTAGTCAAAGGAGTCTTCTCATCAGTGGCTTCCAATTACGATGTTATGAATGACGTTATGTCTCTTGGTATTCATAGGATATGGAAGAGCCATTTCATCAATAGGCTTGATGCCGGCATGAGACCTGGTGCAAGTCGCCCGTTAGACTTTCTTGATGTCGCTGGCGGTACTGGTGACATTGCATTTGGGTTATTAGATCATGCAGAAAAAAAATATAATGATAGATTGTCAACCATGACTGTGGCAGATATTAATCCTGATATGTTAGCCGAGGGCGAAATGAGACTCCAAGAATCAAAGTGGAATGATGGTTCCAACAGAGTTAAATTTTTAGTTCAAAACGGGGAAACTATGGATGCCATTGAGGACAATTCTAAGGACGTTTATACTATTGCATTTGGTATTAGAAACTTTACTGATATTCAGGCAGGTCTCAACACGGCTTATAGAGTTTTGAGGCCAGGTGGTATATTTGCCTGTCTTGAATTCTCGCAGGTTGACAACGCTATTCTTGATTATGCTTACCAAGCATATTCGTTTTCATTGTTACCTTTAATGGGTCAATTAATTGCGAATGATAGAGAATCTTATCAGTACTTGGTTGAAAGTATCAGAAGGTTTCCAAAACAAGAAGAATTCAAGGACATGATTGAAAAGGCAGGCTTCTATATTCCGGAAAAAGGTTATGAAAATTTGACCTTTGGTGTTTCATCCATCCATATAGGTGTCAAACTTTAGATTACTTGGATTCAGAGTTAATAATTTATTAAATTTTTATGTTGCTATGAAAAATGTAAATCGTTCTATTGTAAATATTATATTAGTAATTTACCTAATCTAAATAAACATATTGTAATACTTTAATTATATCTTCCGTTATATTCAATCCTTCAATGAATCTCTTATTTTTTTTGATCTGTTCATTATCCTCATCCATGTTAACATCCCCGTCTTTATCAGGATTAATCTCAGACACCGAACCGTTCATTATTTTAAACTTCACTTCAAATTCAACTATTTCACCGCTTGTAGCTGGTAATAAACCATTTATTGATACCAATAAATCATAGCTAGGAGAACAATAATCAATATCGTCTATCGAAAATAGAATGTACAGATCTTCTATTGAAGAATGGCTTTTTCTTGATTCATCTAAATCATCATTCATGAAAGAATCCAAGTCAACTATATTTGGCTTATTTACTTGCGCTGTTGAAAATGCAGCATTATCTGAAACAGCGCTTAATCCCATCAATTCTTCGTCCGTTACATCATCAGGTAATTTTAATGATGCTTTCAATCTATTCTTGGTCTCGGTCGTTAATTCATCAGTTTTATTCAAGCCACCAAATAAAGACGGATTATTTGCTGTATTATTTATCAACGTACGGAGTAAATTGGCAAGAACTATAAAATTCCGGAGTACTGGAATCAACTCCGTTAAATTACTCAAAGTATTAAGTGTTAACGAATTGATTGGAATATATTCTTGTGAAACTAGTTGCGTTATATGCAATTTTGATGGCGACTCTTTATTTATATTCAAGTTATAACTGTGCTCGTCATTTAGCCTGTTGAAGAGACCAGAATCTGTTGTCTCTTCGTTCACCTTTTGATAGTCAGCTATCCCAAAAAATTCAAGCGCCTGTATTGGTATAAAAATTGGATAATTTAAGTTCAAAGAAAGTATCCAGTTTGAATTATTTTTATTGGAACTTTTAACTGAAGAGGCAGTTGAGGATGTGTCTGCTTGTATATCGTTATTGAAAATTAACTTGTACCTTTCAATCTCTCCCCCTTTACCACTTAACTTCCAAATACTGTCCTTGCTTTGTACTAGATAGTCTTTCTGCGTGGAATCAGTGGCTTTAACATTCAATAATGCTTTGTAGCTATTACCAATGAGTAATTTATGCGAGTGTGTACTTACATACTCGTGATTTATATATCTAAAATCTCTCCAAAAATCAATAAATATACCCAACTGTGAATTATCCAGATCATTAATTGATATTCTACCAATTCTTGTAGAAAGACCCTCAGTGTATAGCCAACCAGGATTTTGTTTGGTTTCAATGAAGTGTGCGGTTCGCAATATCAACGCTGTCTTGTCTAAATATAAGAACAAATCCTCATTCGTAGATGACAATCTATCCAATGTAGCTAGAAATTTCAAATTGAACGGAAATTTTCCTAATTTATCCGCTTGAAGGCTAGAAAGTAATATTTCCTCTGCAGACGGTTCTTTTTCCTTAGACCCTTTTTCCTTAGATCCTTTAGTTAAAAAGGTTAGCCCATTATCGGCGTAATCAATATTTACCACAATATTTCCATGTTCGTCTTTGTCTGCTATTTTTATATGACTGTTTGGATCAAAATCAGGTATATTCACTTCTGTATTGTTGATATGATTTGCCAAGGACAAAGATACATTGATAATCCTGTTAACCTCAGTAAAATCTACATCAATCAAAATATATGATCCAGCAATTGATAGCCTTTGAAATTTTCTAGGAGATCTATCTGAGCTCTTTACAGTAGGTTCAAAAATATGTGAATATGCATCTTTATCAACAAAAGTGTCTAGCTTCAATTGTTGAGCTAACTTTTGAATTAATTCAATGTTAATATCGAAATTCGACGAATAGTCATAGAGCTTGTCTAGGCAATTCTCTAAACTGTCATTGAAACTAGACATCGAATATAGGTCTCTGTAAAACACTGTTCGTTGTTCTATAAAACCAATTAATGTATTGTCAAAAAACTTGTATCTATTATCACGTGATTTTGGCGTTCTCTGATTTTTTTATGATTCAAAGAACGTTAAGACTAATACAGAAATACAACACTGAAAAGATAATAAACCTTCGTAATTTGCATATCATCATGTCAAACGCAGTAACTCCAGAAATATTGTCGTTAATAGAGCCAGTGGTTTCTCAGTTGAAGCGCCATCAATTCAATGGTGCCAAAGATATTGCGTTAGCTATATCTCATTTGTTAATGAGAGTTATATCAGCTGCAAGATGGACAAACCCATATGACTTGATTACAGTTATTAGAAACGTTGGTGTTATAATCAATAAAGCTCAACCAAGAGAAATGATTACAGGTAATATTGTAAGAAGAGTATTGGCATTAATAAGAGACGAAATAGAAACCGAAGATGCGGAAAATTCAACCAACACACCAATGATGAATTCAATGTTCAGCTTATTATCAACTAACAACAGTCATACAGATAATAAAGAACAAATTCAGCTGAAAAAACAAAGCAGCGATTTAAGATCTATTATCATCCAAGGTATTAGAGACTTAATTGACGAAATTTCCAATGTTAACGAAGGTATTGAAACAATGTCAGCGGATTTAATTCATGACAATGAAATTTTGTTGACACCTACGCCAACTTCTGAAACGGTTTTGCAATTTTTAATCAAAGCCAGAGCTAAAAGAAAGTTTACGGTTTTAGTTACTGAAAATTATCCAAATGATATCCAACAGGCACATAGATTTGTTAAGACTTTAGCGGACAATAAAATTGAAACTATATTAATACCCGATACTACTACATTCGCGGTCATGTCTCGTGTTGGTAAAGTCATTGTCGGTTCCAACGCAGTCTTTGCGAATGGAGGTTGTATGTCTGCATCAGGTGTTTCCAATGTGGTTGAATGTGCAAAGGAACATAAAACACCTGTATTTGCGGTCGCTGGTTTATATAAAATATCTCCATTATATCCATTCAATAGAGATGATTTGATTGAAGTCGGTAATTCTGGTAAAGTTTTGAATTATGATGACTTCAAATTAATTGATAACGTTGAAGTAGTTACCAATCCGTTGGATGATTATGTGCCTCCAGAACACATTGACATTTATATCACCAATATTGGCGGATTTTCCCCATCGTTTATTTATAGAATCGTGTTGGATAATTATGACTCAGAGGATAATGAACTTGATTAGTCATTTTAAATAATGTATATTTGTAAATTAATTATTGTTCTAATGCCCTATTATTACTGTAGATTTTTGTAGTATCTGCTCCTTCGTTGTACTAATAATCTTAACCTGGTGTCATCTCTTGATAATCTGTGTCTTGTTCTAACTCACGAATTTTTGGAAGATCCGTTACAGCTCTATATGGGTCATCAAGGACCAGTATCATATCATCGATCAATCCTGCTATTTCATCATTAAATAATGAAACTAAATATGTATGTTCTTGATTAGGTTGACTTTCAGAGGTATCAGTCTCGGATAATGGAAATGCGGTATTAGAGCTGTATGGAGAATCATTGCTTTTGCAAACATCTGTGCTAGTACTAATGATACTCGGAGGTTCATCGCATATAAACATTTTACCCGAAGAAAGAGGCTGCACTTCTAGACTTGAGTTAAGTTCATTTGTTTCTTCTTTCGCTGAATTCCTGAAGCTTTCAGAACAGGTAATTAAACTTTCGCTGGAAGAAATACTTGTACATTCAATTGTATTGCTTGTTAAGCAGGTGTATAAATTCTTTGGTTGTCCTTGAAATCTTTCTAACAACCTACCAGTGCTTATCCAAAATAACTGCCTAATATTCGAATCCAATACGTTTATAGTTTTCATATTATTTCATAGATATTAAATTGTAATGATGCAGCATATTACTTAGTATTGACGGAAATAATTGCAAAAAATTGAGATTGCAAAATTTCCATATTTGTGGTTTTTAAATTAGTTCTACAAATCTTACAAAAATCATTAATATATTAATCATATTACACATATGTAGTTTATTGTTCATCTAGAGGATCACTATCTTCCTTCAACAGGCTTCAACACGGGCTTAATAACTTTTTTTGAACAGTGTCTTCGCTCTCTTCAACTTCAATTCTAAACATCGTCCAATTCTAATTTTGGAATATTCAATACAAGTTCCCTATATCCAACTGTCATTTTTATATCAGTGTATCTTACTGGTTTACTTAAAATAATATGGTTTTGCGAAGTACTGAAAAAACACTTTCCGATTTTTCGTTTTCAGCATTGTTGCATCTGTTGCATCTCTAATATTAAATTCTTTATTTTTTATATCTTTATCCTTGTAAGAGATCAAATATTTGTCAGCTTCTTCGTTTAAATCAAAATCGTTAAGGTTTTCAAAGAAATCATGCTCATACTTAAATAAACTCATTTCACCTGTATCAGAAAAAAAGCCACCATCATGAAACCCCGATAATGCCAACTCATTTTTGTTAGGATTAAAAGTTAATGATTTTCTTGGTTGCAATATTTTAATGACTTTATTTTTGGACTCTATATTCTCTATTCTTCTACCCGTTAGTCTTGTTCTGATTTTGGAATTATCGAAATTGAAAAATAAATCGTCGAAGAAACCATTGTTAAAGTTTTTATCTAATAAAATTATTATCCTGACAGTTTGAGTCAATTGATGAAAAAATAGAAGAAAATTGAGTTGGAAATAGTCTCCCTATATATTGTGGGTGTTATGAGGTACCTTGGTTGACATAAGCTTGTTAATAGCTGCAAATGCTCACAGCTAAAAATCTGGAAATTTCTACGAATACCAAAATGATTAAATCTACCAGTGAATTCTGTGGAAATTTCTAGAACTTGTCAAAAATTATATACCTTAATCTTTGTTTATTAATATATACATACAATCCAGACGTGATTCATGAAAATACATCCGTTTAACTACGGATATAGGTCGCATCGATTTTGGCTAAGCTTGCGCCTAAGTATAGCTTCAACTTTCTTCTATAAGCTGTAGGGTTCTGTGTTTGAATAAGATTACCTTCAAAGTAGACTGTATCTAACTCCGGTAACTTACCTAATTCTCGACCAACATCTTCAAAGTTTGAAATTTGATTATACGAACACCAAAAGTCGGTTAACTTTGTTAAATGCTTCAAATTATCAAGACTTGTAAGTTTATTAGAAGTGATGTCCAATACTTGTAGGTTTGTATTTTTATCTAAATTTTCAATCTTTTCAATCCCATTGTGAGATACGTATAGTTCCTCTAAGTTAATCAAATTGTCTAAACCTTCGATTTTTGTAATTCTATTTGATTGTATCGAAAGAACTCTTAAATTCACTAAGTTGTTCATATTCTGGAATTTTTCAATCTTATTTTTACCTAGCCATAATTGCTGTAAACTTACAAGTTTGTCAATGGTTCCACTTATCACTTCGATCTTATTCCCACCCAATTCCAAATTCTTCAAATTTTGAAGAGCTTCTAAATTCTTAATTTCCTTGATCTTATTCTGTACAAAATACAAGTGCTCGAGATTAGTCAATGACTCCAAGTTCTTAATGTTTTTAATTTTATTAAATGAAAGATCAAGATTCGTCAAGTTCGTAAGCTTTCCAATTTGACTAGATATGTGGTTAATTCGGTTGTCGTAAAAATCTAATTCTTGCATTGTATGTGTTGGTAGATCTTTGACTTCTACCATGGATGTAATTAAGTTTTGCCTCAAACATAAGGACTCTAATTTATGGAACCTCGACAAGCTCAAATCTTTTAATGAGCCAATCTTCATATGGATTAGATCTAAATAATCGGTATCCGAGTCATATCCTTTAGTTAAGTCTACATCAGCATCTATATGCTGTGGATGTTCATCGGGTAATACTGTACCAGGATATTCCACTGGGAGAGGCTCGTTCTTTTCAATCTCCTCTTCGTCATCATCCCCTTCATCTTCAGTATGAGATAGTAAGTTTTCTTGCTCTATGGGTACATCAGAACCCCCAGTCAGATTATCATCGAAATTGCTTGAATCAGCTTTGTTCGTGTTGCTCGACATCTCGGTTACAATTAATAGTTGAAAACAAGTTAAATGTCAAGTTTCCATTGCTAAATCTGAAAAAACTCTCGTGATCAAAACGCTTTTAATGATATTATGATCATCCAATAAGAAAACGATCGTTTAGCACTACAAGAACAGTGATCTACATTAAAATTTCTTTCAATTGTATTATGAACTCGATATTTAACAGTCTAAACTATAGTGAAAAGTGTTACAATTCATAAGTATTCACAAAGTCAACTAATGAAACAAAACAATCAAGAAATAGTATATACAATGGTAAACATAATTGAAATATCTTTCAAAAAGCTATGAGTTCGTAAAACTCTTATAATTTTTGTTCTTCTTCATAAATGTAGTTGACTGCTTCACCAACCGTCTTGATATCATCAGAAATTTTATCAGGGATTTCCAAATCAAATTCTTCTTCTAAGGCAACTAAGGCTTCAACGGTATCTAATGAGTCTAAGCCTAAGTCCTTTTGGAAGGAAGCTTCTAAAGCAAGCTTAGATTCTTGTAAAGCAGCAACAGTCTTTAAAGCTTCAAAAGCACGGGTAGTGACTTCTTCTCTTGTGATTGGAGCAACAGCGTAAAAACGAATTGGTTTGACAAAGTTGGAAGCTAATGGAGCTCTAGCAACTGGAGCACGGGCAGCACGAACAGCTAATCTAAACATTTTGTAATATAATAATCTAACACTTAGGGTATTGTGGGATAACTTATTAATTCTATTCTTTCACAAGTTTATTCCCGGAAATTCGAAAATTTAAAAATGCTTACATAATACATATGTACAATTCGATTTTTCAATTTGTCTATTACTGTAATAAAAATTCACGTATATATATAACTTAATTTCTATTACTCAGGATTTTCCAATTGAGTGCCGTACGCTTAGTCATACTACCTAAAGCATTGATTGAAGAACCATTTGCAATCGATCTACCAGAAGTATTAAATCCCGAGGTACCTGAACGGCCTGAAGTGCTCGATGTAGAACTACCAGTTTCAGAGGGTGCTAACCTTGGAGGAGCAACAACAAACTTACTAGATATCCCAGAGCCTGCAGATATGGAAGGCCTCTCTAACATAGCTTGAGAATTGACTGGAGATTGATATTGTGGACTGCGATTGTAAGCTGACGAATAATCAGTTGAAATATTTAAATTTTCAATTTCTTCTGCAAAGTTCTTCTTGTATAAGTCGACTAGCACTTCATGAGAGACCTTGATATCTGGGGTAACCAATTTTGCATGCAAATGTAAGCATCTGTTTAATATGACAGTTAATTCATTAAAGGCTTCACCCAACAATCTGCGCGACGCAAGGTTTTGGTCACCTCTGTATTCATCATCATAAATGAAATTACGGTATTGTCCAACTCCACCATTCACAGGTGAATCAACCGTACCAGTAAGGAGCCTGGACAAATCACCAAGCCACTCTGAATGTTCTTTTTTTTCTTTAAATGCATTATTAAGCAAACGTTCCGACCGAACTAAATCATTGTTCTTGTTCACAATCGCTTGAATAGCATTATCTAAAGGCGACAACTTAATAACTTTTGTGTCTTTAATTTCACTTCTATTCATTAAAGTTGGAAATGAAAGGAATGTTTCATAAGTGGTTTCTTCTGTCCATAAATCGAAAACAGACGTTGCACCAGGTAATTTCTTCATAGATGTGAAGTGCCTCAAGTCTTTGTTTCGTGCATATTGTCTGGCACCAACTGATGCATTAAGTAGTTTGTCTGAGATCTCATTCACTGGTTCAACAGTACAAACATGCAAATATCTACCAGTTTGGGCTCTCCCCATTAATTTCTGCGCGTCCATATCATCAGTAATAATTCGTGCTCCAGGATATAAATTCAACAACCTTTCGTGAATGGATGTGATGTGCTCAAAAGGAAGTCCCTCATATATTTGAAGTTTTCCTCTTATATTTTTTGGGAAACCAGAACCAATAAAAGAAACTTTAAAGAAAGTTGAGTTTAGTTTGTCTGATGACTCTAAATCTAAATATAACTTTGCAAGTTTACCGTGGACATTGGCGAAGCTTTTTAAATCGTAAGTGTGCAAATTATACGAATCCAATAATTCGTTGTAGGTATCAGTAGCTTTTTCCAAACTATTTCCCCTTATGTAGTTCTTAGCAATAATATTGAACAAGGTTTCCTTTCTTTCAAACGATGATTGTTGAGGAAGCTTTGGTTTCAAACTTGCAGGTATAATGACTTGATGGTCCCAAGTATAAGTTGATGCTAATAATTCCAAACTTAACGCCGCTTGAATATAATCTTTCTTCTTAATGTTTTCCTCATACATAGTATTAATAAACGAATCGAAAAATTCAGGTTTATTCGCATTTTTCAAGTAAGCCTTGATGTTTAGTTCATGGAATGATCGATCATCATCAAATTCAGAACCAACAGGAACATTATTATATTCGTCTAGGGAGCTTAAAAATCCTTCTAAGTTTTCAATAAAATGATAAACAATACTGAAAGCTTCGTCTTCGGCATCTAACCTGATGGTCAGTTTCAATCCATCAATGAATTTTTGTTGTTCAACCGAACTAGGTTTATAGGCATTTCTATAATAGATATCTTGTAATCCAAGAAGACATTCTTTCTCAACATCAATAATAGTATCCTTTGCGATAAATTCAGTTACCATAATTGACCATAATATTTTAGCAGCTATTGCTTGACATTCCGAATTTTTTTGTAAAGAAAACAACATTAAATCATGCAATATACTATATTCCGTATTTATGAACTTTATTTGATAGCCACCGAACCGATTGATATTAAACCTGACATAATTATCTTCATGGGCATCCCAACCCAATAAGTTCCACATTTCATTTAGTGTGCTCGCAATTCTATTACGGATATTACCTGTAATTTGATAACATGCTTTTCTTGGGCCCTCAGATAAGTACTCGATGGACACTGGAGAAACAACAGCTAATCTCAATAAACTTCTTAAGTAGTTACCCCAAAGAACCTTCTCAAATTTTTCTTGATTTTCAATAGAAGGAATATAATGAGATTGAAGTAGAGGCTTTACGAGCTCTAATGACACTAAACAACCCTCAATAAAAAGGGAGCTTAAAGATAACCATTTGCTCTCGGGAATAAATTTACCTTGCCTTATAAGGCTTACACCGGATATTAAACTGATGAGGTCTCTACTTTGAAAGTTATCAATTAGATATTTGGAAGTGTCAAAAAAGTCTTCGTCAATCTCTGTACTCAAAATACCTTCATAACCAGCATCTCCCACAGACGCATTTCCAATCTTTGCGATAAAACAAAATATGCATGACAATTCAACTAAAACTTCAACTAAAACTTCTTCGGTAATGACTGGGTCTATAGATATTTCTGTAAATGGATATTCGTTTGGAAAAAATTGGGTAAAAGTTCTCTTTGGCTTAAAATATTCATTTCCTCTAGTAAATTTATTATACCGAATAATAACTCTTGAGATAGCAGGTAATAGTTTGCTTAAGGAATAACATAGAAGAATTTCATCTTGATGGTCTTCCACGAATACAGCTTTCCACAAAAGAGTGCAAACAGAATTTAATATACTACATGCTAGCCTTGACGCATCAACATCTATTGGGCCTTGTAAAACTTCCATTGCCCATTCCACGGCTTTAGAAACCAAAATCTTACGAGACACGAGATCATTAACCAAAAAAGTATTGAATAAACGATTAATCAATAATAATTTACTGAGAATAATCCTATGAGCTTTGTCGTCCGTAATAATTCCGTTTGTGAAAGGTACATCTTCATCAATTCCTAGACCTTTGAGTCCAATTGAATCAACAAACTCTATAATAAAATTCAAAGCTTCAACACAGCCTATGTGAAGATCACAAGAAATCACATCATCAAGGATTTCCAAAATCGAAACTTGACTTTCAATAAAAGAGTTGGATTCAAGCGAAAGAAAATATGAGCCTGATTTAAATATCTGACCCAAAGCATTAAAATATTCCTCAAGGTCTGAAGAACCGTCCACTGATCTAATTGCAATTTTCATTAGAATGTAGACTATTCGACATAGTGCGCTTGAAGTTGACGTCCATTTGTTTTTGGCTTGGAAAAATATTTTAGAAATATTTTGTAAAATAAAGGGTCCAATTGCAGACAAACCAGTAATATTTTGAATAAAAATATCAATCAAATATAAATAACGACGTTGTTTACCGAAGACTCTATCTAACAAATGTACTATAGCATCAAAAGTATATTCTTTTAACTTATCTATAGATTCGGATGGAGGTTGCTTTGTTGAGATATCAGCAATAGAAAATAACGCTTTGGCTAATTCATTAAAATACTTAATCAATTGGTGTAGGTCTAACCGAATGAATGCAACTAATGATGCCGACAATTGACGAATGCCTTCGTTTCCATTTGCGAAAAGACTTTTGTATTCAAATATGTTATCGAAAGCAATATCTGAGTTAAAAACTTTACCAACATAATCCGTAGATACTCTAATACTTGCTAGAGTTGAACCTTGACTAGATGACTTAAGTTCAATAACCTGGTTCTTGCTTTCAATTCCTGTTAGTCTACCGTCTGACTTATATACAAACTTTCCTTTGGCAGCTAAATTACCATTTGCATACAATGAAATGAGAATAAACTCATCCTCTTCGGTGTTATTTTTTAATGAAATTCCATTTATTCTTATGATTTCCCCAATTGATTCATTTGGGCAAACAGTGAGAAACTGCCAATTTTTCTTGTTGTTTTGGTTAGATGCTTCTGCAAAGGATATTAAGTTATTATTTGGGGCATTAACTTCAATTGTCAATAGATCATATTTCGCAGTGTTATCCAGTAAAGTTAATTTTCCCATCCTCATGTAAACGCGTTCATCTTTTTCAGTTAATGGATCGAAGTAAATAGGGCTAAATCTAGGGATTAACCTTGATGTGGTATCATCAGAATCAAAATCAGTTTTAATTTGATGTTTAAAATCCTTTAGAGATACAATTAATCTTTCAGCTCTCGGGTTGATGAGAATACCAGTTTTTGACCCCTCAATTATTCTGTCGACAATTTCACCCCAACCATTATTCACAATACTGTCAAAACGATATGACTTAGGCTCAGACTCTTGATCCATGTATGACCCAAATAATCTGATTTTGAATAATTCTTCGCCCAGGGACACTGAGTCAGTACTTCTGGAGAAAATTTTACTAATATCTGCAACACCTACGGCTACTCCCTTCTTAATATTATTAATTTGAAATTTCTTATTCACGTCTTTCGTACTTAATTCAATTTTTTCTGTTACTATTGCCACTAGGTAAACATTACCGGAATTTATTTCATTTGACGGAATGTTCTTGAACAACGCAGCTCTTCTAATCTCCTCAGTATCAACAGCCGAATTGGGAGAATGTATTTTAACTGCAAATGTTTCCGTTAATCTTATGTGATCGAACCGAAGGTAAAAATGAATAGTTGTACCTGTAAATCCAGGTGGTTGATAAGACGATGACCCTTGGAGAGATTTGAAATCAATTAATATATGGGAAAGTGGCTCTGGTACAAATCTTCTGTTGCGTTGAGCGGACATGGAATAACCCAGCCTATCGAGATGTGCATTGATCGGAAACTCAGGAGATAAAGAACATTGCATTTGATTTAATGCAATCCTCGATGGTGAGGAATTTGAATTTGAAAGTAAATTACCTGTTAATGCATCTCTCGCCAAAATTGCCTTATATCCAGATGTATCTGTATTTTCTTTAGTCGAACCATACGACTGAACTTTTGATCTAGAGTCCCGTGAATCTAATAATTTCGGGATTTTGTTTAATAAGAATATTGCAGCCTCTCTAGCCATCACTATTTCGCTTGAAGTCAAGATATTTGTCAACAATTTAAGTCTTGTTTCATCCAAACCATAGTAAATCAGCAATAGTTTATAAAATAATTTAAACTCCCCAATGGAATATAATGCAAATATATGTGACGTTAATAACTCTAGGCCGTATTTAGTTTCTGTAATTAAATCATTATTTTCGTCAAACCTTGTAATGGGAAGTAGTGGAATAGGCTTTCTAGTTGACTTTGCATTATCAAAATTACCGCCTGCTGCCTGGCTATGCGCAAATTCAAAATCTTGGATCGTAGGTATTACTGACAGATTTTCATGAACAATGCTTTCGTGTTTAATTGTTGACAAGAATGGCACCTCTTCAAGGATTTGAATATACTTCATTGGAAACACCACAACATCAACATTTTGTGTAGGTATTTCATCAAGATTAACAGAAGTGATAGTGAAATCGTTTGGAAACGGTTTGTTTATTGCATGTCCTCTTGCCCATTTACTATCACTTGTTGTCTCAAAAATGAAAACTTCGTCTCCGGGATATAAGTTTTTCAAGTTATTATTATTTAAATCTGGGTGTTTCTCAAACGGTAAAAATGATTTAATCACCATTCCTCGCAAGAAAGCATTAGTAGGTTCCCAAGACATTTTCAATTGGCTTTATCTAGCTATACAGATATCCTATCTAATAACACTTCCTATCTAATAACTGTACACCTAATAACTGTACACCTAATAACTGTACACTTCAGACGCAACACGCATTAATTAGCTCGCATATTGACCTGAAAAATTGGCGAAAAATTTGATAACACCATTTTGGGAAATTTTGATCCAATGCAAGCATTTTTCAGTATTTAGGATAAAACACTGTTCGACACGTATGAGTTGATATCAATGGTCATTACATACGTGTCATTTTTAAAGATACTTGATACAATTGTTTTAATAAGTTTATCCTTGATTTAATTTTCATGAATACGACTAGCAGGCACAAGGCACCATGCGGCATATTTTGATAATTACTAAAAAAGATAATGCACCCTTTATGCACCAACCTAAGACATTAGTAACTGTAACATCATAAGTTTTCTGAATGTTATCGGGAGTAGTCTTATTAAGCCACCAACACCATTATATTAGTATTATAAGACAATCGATGCTAAGGTCAAGGTGGGTATTACTTTCAAAATATGGTTACATAAATATTAATACTGAAATATTGAAACTCTCCTATAATACATTAAATTATTACGCTAGTGAAGACATAAACTTTTGCGCTACTTCTTTAAAACTTCGAATATTGAATTCTCTGCCAGCATCCCAAACGTATCTGTCCATTTCACGTCTTCCTGAATCAAAATCCAAAGTCTCCAAACTTGGAATTCTTGAACCTGTAACAATCCTATAACCCACGTAAAGTACTACAAATACGATTATAGCACCGTAACTTGAAAAAAAAAACAATGTATTCCACTCGCCATCCAAGAATACCACATATCCCATAGCTAAAATGATTATTCCCGATCCTAACAAGCCAAATATCGCACTGTAAGGTTGGAATGGAGATTTATAGGGATATGCCTTGTCATCTCTGCTAATAATATCAGGTCTTAACTTTAAGCCATAATAAAACCTAATAAACGACAAGCACATTGCAAACCAGGCAATGATACCAGATGAAGAAATAATACCAGTTAAATCTTGAAAAACAATAGTAGCTTTCTCTGATACACAAATATACGACAACAATCCAAAACTAGCAGAAAATAGCACTGCATTATAAGGAATACCATAATTATTACAATACGTTAAGAATTTTGGTGCCTTCTTCTGTAGGGCTAGTGAATAGACTGTTCTTGAACTGACATATAACTGAGCATTACCACAACTGACAGCGAAGAATGTCAAAAGTGCATTTGATACAGAACTGAACTCACAAAGATTTGCACTTTGTAAAGCAACTATCCAAGGACTTTGCGATCCACTGCCAAATCCAGCGAACACAGTGGAATCATAATTACAATTGAAACCACCAACATATTTAATTGCATACTCGGTATTATCTTGTTCATCTCCAGTAATACTTGTATTCCCCAGTAGATATCTTAATAACCTTGGGTCACCAGCATAAATATTCAATGAAACTACAAATATCGATAAGCAATAAAAAATTATAATTCTCCAGAAAACTCTTCTAGTAGCTGATGGTAACGCCTTCCTTGGGTTTTTTGCTTCACACGCTGCAATGCAAACAATTTCTGTGCCGCTATAAGCGTAAGCTGTAACTAACAATGCAGTTAAGAGAGATAGAAACCTCCCTCTATCTCCACCAATCTCGATACGTGAATTCGTAGACCCGTTGTCCTTCAAATTGAAAGACGGTCTAAATAGTCCAAAGATTAAATTATGATCAAAGTCGGACTTCAGATATTGCCAATATTTAAACCCAAGTTTTTCAGAGCCAAGCCCTCCAGTATTTAAAACGATCATTATAACAATCATAATCAACACACATATTATCTTAATAAGACTTGAAATATATTCAATTTCACCAAAAATTCTGACATCAACCAAGTTACATATTACTACTGAACTAAGGAATAATGTCACAAATCCAGATGACGAACCTTTATGATGAGTTATCTTTAAACTCGGATAATAGCTCAACATCATGACACTTGCAAGAATCTCTCCAGCCAAGCCAAATGCAAAACTGGCAAAATATAGCCAGCCTACGGCAAATCCAAATGAATCATCTACGAACCTTGAACTAAGCCCTGATACTCCATCGACTACTGATACAAAGGTAACCATTTCACAAAACGATACCATTGTGGCCAAGACAATAAGACCACATATTATAAATGCTAATAAAGTTCCAAACCCACCTGCTAGAACAAATGCTTTTCCACTGTTTAAAAATAAACCAACACCGAGAGTGCCACCAAAAGAAATCATCTGCAAATGTCTGATTTTCAATTTCCGTTGAAGATATTTTGTATGCTTTTTACGAGAAGTCGTAGTCGCTTCATCATCAAAAATTGAATCTGAGGAACTTTTCCTATTTTTCTTTTTATCAAGACGATACCAGGGGGTTCTCAGTTTTGTCTTCGATGTACTCCATTTCAAATCATCAGAGTTATTATCATGATAAAAATTTTCGACTAAATCTTTCGATTGCACAATATTCAAAACATTATCATTATCTACTTGCTTTTTAGCAATCTCCTGGTAGATTAATTCATTTATCTCTGTTTGTCTAACGTATTTATTGTAGTCATCCATTTGTGATAAATCAAATACCGACGCATCCTCATCGAAATTACGTCGCTGTTTTTTCAAATTCTCATATTTCAGCAAATATTGGAACCTATCTTCATTTTCCAGTTCTTTTGAATTAGGTATCTTATCAATAATTGAAGACTCGAGGGAAACATTGTTTTTAGATGATAGTGTACTTAGTTCGATGTCTGATGTGGTGTCAAAATGCAGTTGAAATAGGTTTCTCGCTCGTGTAGGTTCTGGAGATATATGTGAAATGTTTTGTCTATTAAATATGTTTCTAAATTGTCGTATTGAACTATGTTCACTTATGTCTACGCTCTCTTCATCCGAGCCATAATTCGTCTGGTGATTTGCAGTTGTCATGTTAATATTCGGAAACAAATTGCTACGACACGTTGGAGCTGTTGATTCCATATCGGACCCTTGATGGGCCATTTTTTGTCTTTTATCTTTGTTACTATATTTATTTGGTGTGTAGCTTCAAGAAGACAGCTTAGTGGGTAGGTAGTGATTTTATCTACAGATATATCTTATGTTTATATGCAGGGTATTCCTCCAATCACAGCATCCGACTGCCACTAAAGGACCACAACCATCTACAAGCAGAATCATATCTGTCAGCAATCTTTTAAATCATTACTATGTCCACACAGTAAGCGACCTAAAAAATTGCGTCAGAAGCCAATATGGTGCAATAGCAACGACACTGTGCTCGAAGGTGTAAGCAAGCTTATCAATCCTCCGGGCGAATAATCCAAAAATAAAGGTAACATTTTATAAAAGTCATCATTGATGACGTTTCAGTTGTTACACTGAAAAGAACAGATACTACACTTGATCTAAGCCAAAAGGCAAAGAGATTTGGTGTGCAGAAAAAGGGAGCATAGGGAAATGTCTACTATTTATACCATTTCTCGTATGCGGGTAACCCCATCGCCAAAATTTGCATGAGTCGTGTGTCGATGAATTATATTCTACGGTCTACCGTTCAGCCAGAAACGATTTTCATTTATTGCATAAGAGACTGAGTTGAAATGTCCTAACGGTGTGGTGTCTATCTCTTCGCTTTTCCTGGCAGACTGAAACCCTGGTTACAATGCAGTTATAAGAAATTTTCTACGAACGGAACCTTCTCGAACTTTCTAAAAACTAGTATGGAACCGCTAGAAAATGTCAGAAATTTGATAACTGCTTGCGTTACCTAAATAGGAAATTACACCCCTACGCCGCACATCTCATCTATTTGCAAAATTCATAGGGGTCTGAAAATTTTTATCTATAAAAAATTTAGAATATGCCTCTAACTAAGTTAAAGTACTAATTGAAATAGAAATATTAGAAGAAATAGTCGACTGACATTGTAATAATCACAGGTGAATCCAAAAAAAATATCACAAATTCTAGAATTTAACAAGAATGCCAGCTTACAGACCAAGAAATAGATATAACAGAAAGAACTATTTTGCCGCTAAACCGTCAACCAGGAAGGCGAAACAGTACAGAAAATACTATCATCAACAACCATCAAAAGTAGCTTTTGTTGAGGAACCAGATAGTGAAGCAGAAAGTGAGGAAACTGACTACAGCGAAGAGGCTGACTACAGCGAAGACGTCGAAGATAGTGACAGAGAATCAGAAGTATATGAATTCGACTTGAACTATAATCAACAACCTGAAATTGACTATGATAGTAGTGATTATAACAGTGATGAGTACGAGGAAATGATTGACTTGAACGACGAATTGGAAAGTGATGCTATAAACAGATTAGGTTCAAAACGTAAGGTATTCAACCGCGACCTTCAAAATGATATAGCAAGATACTCCGAAGATTCGACAGACATCTCGGATTTGGATACGGAAGAGTTGGAAGATTTGGCTTCCGAAATGGATGAATTGTACAGACTGGAATCCGACGCCGAACAATTCTACGAACCAGAAGATATATTAGACGTAATTGATTTGAACGACCAATTACAAGCAGAAGCTTTAAAGCAAATTACCGGACGTGAGTATTACGATGTCGAAACTCCATCAGACAGTGAATCCCCTAGCGAATCTGATAGCGAATCTGATAGCCATAGCCTTACTGATCTTGATATTGAATATTCATCTGACGAAGAAGATTTGAATGACCAATTACAACTCGAAAACGTGAGGCAATATTTTGCCGATGATTTAATCAGCGAAGACGAGGTATCTCTCTCGTCGGAACCTGACTTAGACTCAGAAACGGAATACATAGAACTCGAATCCGAAATCGAATCTGATTCGGAGGATAACACAGAATATGTTATTTTTGATAATGAGTGTGATGCATTTGATGATGAATCATCCGAGTCTTCCGATGATGAAGGAGTCACTATTTATAGACATAGGTTTGACTTACCCGACAGTTATGGAAGTGACTATGAAAATGAATCAGACTACACAGATAACGAAATTCCAGAACAACTTTTATTACGCGCTGATGACTCAGACGATGAAATTGCCATGATTGATTTATCTGAAGATTTACAAAACAGTAAGGATTGTGAATTAGTGGACTTAGATGATCATACTTACAAATTGAACTTAAGATTTCCATCAGTAGTGAAAGATGAATTAGACATCAAATTTATTAAAAATAAGAATGAATTAGTAATTAGTGGTAGATTTAATTTTGATGTAGACAGTGACAATGAAGAAGTTGACGAAATAATTGAAGACAAAGAAGAAGATCAACAAGAAAAAGACAATGGAGAAGCCACATCCTCTTCTTCGTCTGAATCATCATCATCATCATCATCATCCTCATCATCCTCTGAATCGTCTGATTCCGATTCCGATTCTGAATCATCAAGTTCTGAGAATGATTCTGATTCAGAATCATCAAACTCCGACTTTGAAGGTTCTGAGTCGGAAGAAGTACAAGAAGATACTGAATCATTAATCCAAGATTTTGCGAATCACGAAATTAGATTTGAAAAACATTTTCAATTTGACAAGGTCATAAAATTCGACGAAATCAAAGCTAAATTTTTGAGTAATGGCGAATTAGAAGTTATAATTCCAAATGAGAATCAAGAAAACTTAATATCAATCGATATTGAAAGCGAAGATGAAAGTAGTACTGATGAAATTGTTGAAGATCAACAACAAATTGAAGGAGCAAATACTAATGTTGAACCTTGTGCTGAAAAGGACGAACAATATGAAGACGCTTCAATGAAACAATAATATAAGTGTGATTACTCGTCGGTCAGGTATAGATTAATATTTTAAAATAAATATATATATATATGTATGTATAGGTGGTAGATAATGGCTGTAATTTTAAATTAAACTATTTGACGTTTTTTATTTTCTCAGTTTCGGGAACATAGATTGCGAGAATCTTATCAGTATACGTATATGTACGACATATTTACACAATACATATTATATCGACAATAACTAATTAGAATAATAATAAATTTCAGATAATACGTAAAAGGAATTGAATTTCATGAATTAAATTTAAAACAAAATATACGAATGGCCATGAAAACACGTATTAATCAGAAGATATGGATTCCATTTCAACTTTGGTTTGACTAACTTTTTCTCCTTTCGTTTCCATATTATTAATATTATTATCAAAAGCTTCTGCGATATTTGTGTCGTTGGTGAAAGCACCATCGCCGATTTGACTAACATCGTAATTGTTTGCTTTAAGATAATTAATAAAATCGTAATCTTCTTGGTCAATTGCATTCTGGCCAACGGATGGACAGAAGAATAAAGCTAAAAAGGCAGAAAACATGCATAAGGAAGATGATACATAAAATGGCGCTTGATTTCCTTTATCTGTGGTGTCACCACCTGCATTCCTAATGATAATAGGAAAAATATAAGTACCAACAAATGCACCAATTTTTCCCATGGCAGCAGCAATACCATAATAAGTTCCACGTACTGATGTTGCACTCGTTTTAGATGCCACAGCACCAATGTTGTCACCTGGTCCTAATTCTCCTAAAGTAGAGAAGATACCATAAACAACAACAAATGCACCAATATGCTCTTTCAATTTTGGGTAGCAACCGGACATGATAAATCCGACGACACCTTGCAAAAATGTACCCAAAACAATACTAAATCTAGGACCAATATAATCCGAACATAAAGCTCCTAAGAATGCACCAGGTATATAAAACAAATTAAAGACAACATTCCATCCAAAGGTCTGGTACAAATTTCCATCAGGAACAACATGCTGGAGAATAACGCTTGAGTAAATACCAAAGGAGTATGCAGAAAAATCATAAATAAACCATATCAAAGAAACAATTGTCAATCTAAACCAGTAAAATTTCAAAATCAAAAAATATGGAACTTTCTTGGCTTTCTTCATACTCATTTTTTGAAATGATTCACTATCCTTCATCTTCATTCTCATGAAGAATAATGAAATAGGGGGAATGGCACCAATTCCTAATGTCAATCTCCATACCGGCTCCAAATTGTTCTCACGGAATATCCAAAGACAAACCAATGGAACAAATGCGCTTACAACGAAACCAGTATCGATCATAAAATTGGTGAACCAACAGAAATAACGGTTTCTTTTACCGTCTGGCAATTGATTGGCAAACTCCGATGCAATTACTGAAGCAGTAGGATATTCCGCTCCAATTCCAATACCCAAAAAGAAACGAAATGTTGTAAGCGCAGCGAATAATGATGCTGGATCTCCGTTTCTTTCCCAGGTACCAACGGTACACAATATTGTGAACAAAATCAAAATTATATTAGCACTTAACATCCCTCCTTTTCTAGCAACATTATCAGATATATATCCAAACACCAACTGCCCAACAACAGTACCAGCGAACGCGATCGACGAAACATTCGATATGGCATTGGAATTAGAATATGCCTCCCCGTAAATGGATTTTAAGCACGTAGACACAGTTCCGATAGAATTATTGACATAACCATCGGAGAATAACCCTGCTCCCGAGCAAAATGCAGGCCAAAGGTTTTTCATTTTCACTTTATCGTCTTGTTTAGTACCTTCTTTTTTAGTATCATCTTCTGAGTTAGTGGAAAATTCAATTTCAGGCCGACGTCTTCTGCGAAGAGTAACCTCGTCACTGAGGTGTCTTCTCCAGCTAAATGCTAGCTCATTAAATGATTTTGGTAAATCTCTCGATGACATTTCTTCTATGGTTTGATAAGAAATCGAAATTAAACAATAGATTTAATGTTATTTAACTACAATAAGATGTAATAGCTATTTTTTGTTGAATTAAATACATAAACTTATTTATTCTCCAATGTGTAATATTTTTTTTGCAAACGAAGGAATGATAAGCAACGGAATCATAGAAAGAATGAACGTGGGATTTGATTGAAGTCTAATCCTACCCGTCAAAATTTCATGCGCAAAGACTGAACATAAATCATATGCAAAAACCGAATTTATATACAAAAGCGCACGGCCTTCATTTTCGGATTGATTAGGACATGAGTGACAAACGTGTAGAGATGGACGAATTCAGACGAAAAATCTATTGTTCCAGGTAACCCGAAGACATATACAACATTTCCGATATTCAGTCCCACTTCAATTTTCGTATGTGAATACACAGCAATTAAAAAATACATTTGCTTTAGGACATTTTATAGATCAGAAAAGGATCCAATGGACCTTTCAGCCCGAAAAAATCACAGGCCTGGTTACGTAAAATGTGCAGATGCAATGTCAAGGCTTGTCCTTATACAATCAAATCAAGTACTTAGGCGACGAACGATTCATACAATTATTCAAAATAAATCATATATAGATAATGCGACACATAAACGTGGAATAAAAATTACATAAATGGCAAATTCGTGATAACGAGTGGTGAAATGTGTAGATGTCACTATTTACGCCGTCCATCGGGTTGTGGTCTCATCTCCATTCAGTGGACCACTTCAATTCATCTCCGGCCTTGAATGGAACGACAGTGATGTCCTTGTTACCAAACATTTCTGGAACAACGTTCGAGTTCTTGACCAAGTAGCATTTATCTTTACATTTTACGTCTTCGTCATTGATGTCATAGAACGATCTCCCGTTATCATTAACAAATTTTTTTAGATTGTTCAATCTGTCATGACTCTCAAAGACTTCTGCTAAGTACGCGATGGCATGAGACTGAGTATAAACTCCGGCACACACACCCGTGTGCTTTGCCTTTGCTGATAATGGATGAGGAGCCGAATCAGACCCAAAGAAGAAGTATGGCTTAGCAGAGGTAGCTGCTTCAACTAAGGCTCTTTTGTCTCTAGGCAATTTGGCAACTGGCTTACAGAAATTGATAGGGTTTCCAGCCCAATTATCTATCGTGAGCGATAAATGATGCGCAGTGATAGTGGCTGCAACCTTAATACTGTCGCAGTCTTTGCGGTTGGCATTGATTTTTTCAACTATGTCAATTGCGTCCTTTGTTGTACAATGTTCTAAGATAATTTTCAAGTCTGGGAAATCTTTATGCAATTTTTCTAAAGCTGGTAAGAACTTAGGTTCGGCATTCATAACATGGATATCTTCCTCGCCGTCCTTCGAAGGTGGTCTTTCGCCATGCAAATTCAAAACAAGGTTATTTTCTTCCAAGGCTTTGAATATAGGATAGAACGGCGTAAAGTCGTTAGGATCAACTCCAGCAGACGAATTGGTCGTAACTCCAGCAGGGTAGCACTTCACACCTTGAATTGCTCCTATTTTAGCTGCCTCGTTTATTAATTCAGGACTCAACTCCTTCGATAAATAAAATGACATCAAAAACGTCGTTTTAGGGGACAACTTTTCCAAATTTTGTTTATATTCAACAACTCTGTCGATCGTAGTGATTGGCGGAACCAAGTTTGGCATGACGTATGCTATCGATATCCCTCCTTCTCTAACAGTAGGTGTAATTAACTCCATCATTTTGCCGTCACGTAAATGAACATGCATGTCAGCAGTGATCCCTAATTCGATTTCTTGTACCATCTTCATCAGCTTTTTGATTGTACGTTCTTAATAGAGGTTTGTCGTTATCAATAAATTTTTCATTCAGCTAAAAAAAAATTAAAAAATTAATCCCCAGTATTTGCTTATATAATCGTATTTGCAACCCATCAAGACCTATTCTATGGTTAAGGGGGTCTATCGAGTTGTAGTTAAAAGGCTGATAGGTATATGATCTACAGTTATTATATAGTAAACAATTGGTGATGAGTCTACTTCAAGTTTGGTACTTTAATACATAACCTAATCTAGAATGATGGCTCGTTGTCTCACCAAAAATGTACGGACTACTCCCCAAAAGAGACTTGACAATACGTTGAGTATGGGACAACAAAATAATAAGCGTTGAATACCACCTAACTACCACCAGTTAACATAATGATATATTGTAGACCCTGTAAAGGCGCAAGGGGTAACATCAAGTAAAACACTGGAAAAACCATTGCAACAAATCTAATAGGCAATGCACCAATGAATACCAGGTTGAGATGACAATCAAGGTGTTGAAATAGAATATATAAAAGTGAGATATATGCTCTTCAATCCTACAATCAGAATTCAGTAATGGATATTCATTCAGACTACAAATATGGCAGCTCAAAATACTAATTCAACGGAACAAACTCAAGACGAGACAAAAGATAATTATTCATTTAGGTCCAGAAGTGGAGGAGTACCACGCTTCTGTGTGATAGTTTGAACAGTTAATATTTATTTACCAGTTTATGTGCTATGAGATTTCGGTGTATCGGTTTATATTTTCTGTAGCTCCAATATATTAATGATTAATTTACTTTTGGTGTAGTTTCTTTTCGTATATATTTCTTGTTGAGAGAGTTTCGTTTTCGATAAAGACCGCAGAATCCACGATATCCTGAAGAGTTTGTGATAAAACTTCTCTTATATTTTCTGTGAAACTCAAGAGGCTATCGGATGGGAAGATTTCCTTTTCACTTTCTCTTCGTTTTGGTGGGGAAATCCAGAGAGAAATTATTGAATACGACGGTAATCGCTTATACGAAATAGCACATACGGGTACTAGGTGGTGTTAGTTCATACTTTTTGGGAAAGTTTTGAAAGTTAATACACACGTTGGATATCCTGTGGTTTGTATAACAAATTATCCATTACGATCATGGATAATTCTTTAAACATAGAATATTCATATTCCATGGGAACACAAAATTCCACTGTTCCGCTGTTCGCTAGTTTTGAAGACAGTCTTCGTGGGGTTGTTCCAACCCTAGATAAGTGTATTTTACGGGGTTCATCTTGCATAATCCTCTTACAAACTTTTAGAGAAAGTTTCAAATCAGATTTGGTTTCAATAATCCTGTCCATATACATTTCCTTATTTTTGTCTCCGGGTGTCGCTCTCTCCAACCATATAACCCAATCAAAGTAGAATGCATAGTCTACTAAATTTCTTCTAATATTGTTTAGTTGGAACATAAAAGCGGCACATTGGTTATGGTCTATTAATCCTAGACGTGAGCATGGTATACCTTTCATATTATTATGCTTGTAAATATTCAGGCTATTAAAATTTGGCTTGACTTTTTCAAACACACCACAATTCTCTTGATCAATTATTTCTTCGCTTTCTGGTAAAGGGCGTAGCTTTAAAAAATGGTTGATATTATCACGTATTTTAAGCGGAGTGACTGATTTACCCAAAGAGCCTTGTGATTTAGGTCTTGAAACAAACTTCAAATCTGGTATATCGCCCTCAATGTTGATTTGCTCCTCAGAACTACTGTCTAAGTCGTCGTCGTGGGCGGCTCCTGGGTTCAATAATGCCTGGATGCTCAGCTTTCTTTTTACCTTATGCAACAACGTATTCTCCACACAACTTGTTAATTCCTCTATATCATTGTGGACGTTTTTTGTATCTATCCAACTTGTGTCGACGTCAGCTTCTAGTTTGGGACTACTCTGATCAATTGGATTTAGATCTTCTTCTGCACCAGTGATTTGTACATCTTCATTATTATAAGATAACACCTCTATCTTATCATCGTAGTTTCCCTTAGAGAACCAACTTTTCCTTCTTTTTAACTGATTTGGGCTTTCCATTTCTACTTATTTACTCAATGTTGTTTGTGGATGGATGCAAATTTTAACAAAATTGAGTTCTTTTTGTTGCGATCTCGCGCGACCGACCGATGGACTTTATTAATTCACTAAAATTATTGAATTTCTCGTAGAATACAAATACAACAAGTATCATGGGATCGGTATTTCTTCCCCATTTGCATACTGGATGGCATGTTGATCAAGCTATTTTATCAGAAGATGAACGATTAGTGATAGTAAGATTTGGAAGAGATTACGAAAAAGATTGTATGATAACTGATGAAGTATTATTTGGAATTGCAGAAAAGGTGAAGAATTTTGCTACAGTATACTTATGTGATATCGATGAAGTCCCAGATTTCAATACAATGTATGAACTATACGATCCGTGTACGATAATGTTCTTTTATAGAAACAAGCATATGATGTGTGATTTTGGAACAGGGAACAATAATAAGCTAAATTTTTTGGTTTACGATAAACAGGAAATGATTGATATAATAGAGACAATATACCGGGGAGCAAGAAAGGGTAAAGGTTTGGTAATTAGTCCGAAAGACTACAGTTCAAGCCGTAGGCCATAATAATCCAAATTAGAAATGTATAAAATAGTATTTAAGAATTCGTAAGACAAATATTTTAATAATTTTATTGTACTTACTCTCCGCTATCGTTTTGAGCATAGAAGAAATTGACACCTAATAACTTCAGTTCAGGTCCATTCTTCTTGATCCAATCTCTTACACCAGAACTTGGGGTGCCAGTACCCCAGTTTGGTCTATCTTTTGGTACCTCAAACATAGAAACGGATGGGTCCTGCTTATATAATAAAAACACATAACGATGCTTGCCAGTTTTAGGGGGTGGTGCTGGACCTTGGTAGGACAAGAGTTCTTTACCCTTGGAGTAGTCCAAAACAGTAGTTAACGATTCTGTCGATTCCACGTCGCCAGTATTAGCATTCAATGGTAAGTCGGCAACGATCCAGTGAGCGTACTCGGACCACTTATGGTCCTTATTAGATGGTGCATCAGGATCCGTTAACACTAACGTGAATTTGTCTTCATTAGAAATTTCAAAATCATTTTCTTGACCTGGAGAATTGAGTGTAAATTGAATTACAGGTCTTTTCTGAGTGTTTTCTACTTTTAAAGTGTTCCCTAACGCAACATGGTCTTCTTCATTATACTCAATTGTTAGTAACCCTTGTGTATCGAATTGTTCAACCACTTCAGGAATGATTTTATGCTTCGTGTATGATTCATTCAAAGACTGGGAAATTGTCATTAAATTCATGGTTTGATTATGAGAAACTGGTATTCTATTTCTGATAAATAAAGAACTTGTTCGAGGTATATTTCTAATTGAGTTTTTGATTATACTCCTTGAAACTGATAACATTCTCTACAACCTAGCAAACTATTGTTATAATTCTCCTTTTATATATTACCTCACTTTATAAAGAAACAATGTAAATCATTGCTTTTCTAGAGCAAATGCATTTGAAAAATATCCCTCGTTCTGGGGTAGCCGAGCCAAATCCGGTTTCCGAACTGGTGCATTCAATGTGCAGCTATTTTGTTATTATTACATTATTGTTTTGTTTATCATATACAAATACTTTATAGGATAAAAATCATAAATATACATAGATTTAAATATATAATACAAGGAGAAACACTGATAAAGTCGTCATAAAATTAAAACACGTTAAGTTATCTTTTAGATAGATTTTGTAATTGTTGTAAGTATCATTCGTAAACCGGGAAGTTAAAACTCTGAAATTCGTTTCTATTATTCATCTGAGGTGGTTGTGTACTTCCTTCTGGGTACTGTGGGATCAGAGAATAATCCTGTTCTAATTTAACTTGCTGTATTTGAGGTTGGAAATTTATTAACTGTTGAGATTGTTGACCTGGTGGCTGATTTATTTCTTGCGATTGAAGTTGTGGTTGAGATTGTTGACCTGGTGGCTGATTTATTTCTTGCGGTTGAAGTTGTGGTTGAGATTGTTGACCTGGTGGCTGATTTATTTCTTGCGATTGAAGTTGCGGTTGTGATTGTTGTGGTTGTGATTGTTGTGGTTGTGATTGTTGTGATTGTTGTGGTTGTTGTGGTTGTTGTTGTTGGTGGTGGTGTAACATTTGCTGCTGAAGCATTTGCTGATGGAGCATTTGTGGATTGCTTACTTGTCTCTCTTCATTTTTTAAGTCTTGCTCTTGGTCGATATTTTGGGAAATGTGAGAAATATTTCTAGGTTGGTCGGAGGATATCTGCTGTTGATGCGTGTCCGGTAATGCTGGGTTAGAATTCGAAGGAATATTGGCATAGCTTCCAGATCTCGACAGAGTCGAGTATGGTTTCTTAGGTTTGTCTTGTTCTCTTGGAACAATGTCGATCAAAAAATCAAACATGTCACTCTTAGTTAACGCAGCTGCAATGTCGGATTTCTGTAATGTTCTTCTCTTGTTCTCTTCAGCATGGATCCATGCTCTCATAGTTAATTCAGTTATAAAGACATCACATCCCTTAGCAAATAAAATCGGTGCTTCTGCACTTATCATACGAACGTCATCGTCGGTCTTCATCACTTTTTTGATTCTTGCCAATGGCAACTGGTGATTCTTGAAATCGTGTTCATCGTGCTCGATCGAATTAATAGTCGCCTGCCAATACTGCATCATTATATCTCTATAAACACCAGTCAACCCTTGCCCAACATTATTGAATGCACCTCCTGGTTGTTGCTGTTGCGCTGCTGCTGCTGCCTCTGCTGCTGCTTGCGCTGCTAATAACTCTTCCTCATCGACTATATTCTGAGTCACTGGCGGATGAGGTGGTATTTGCTCTTCTTGTTCCTCTTGTTCTTGTTGTTGTAAGCGGGCTAATTCCGACCCATCTAAGTAGGCATCCTCGTACCTATCCATATTTCGTATTATTGTTGTGAAGTATTAGTTTCGAGCTTAAATTATTTGCAGAGTTTTTCAATAATTCTCGTGGTAGTTTTTTACAAAAAAAAGTCTTCAGTGATAACTTATTAATTCTATTATATTCGAATATATCTATATTGATGATGTTCCCTATTCTCTTGTACCTTTTAGCTTTTCCTCTCGTATTTAAGGAAGTTCTATAAATCGCTGGCTCAATCTGTTTACTCAATATTAAAATTTTTGATTATTTAAAAATGCGAAACCGGATTTCAATCTTAAAATGTTCCAATAAATGCAAGTGTAGACGATACACTATTTATATATCACGAACATTTTCGGTCTCTTGCATTATAGGCAAAAGCTAAAACGAATGTATTTTTCATCAATAATATGCTTTACTTGTAAAAACTAACTTCAATCGGCAATTAGAATAATTCTAAAAAAAACAATTTGCAATTGCGCAAACCCGGAATCGAACCGGGGGCCCAACGATGGCAACGTTGGATTTTACCACTAAACCATTTGCGCTTTCTTAGAATATGTAAGGAAACACGTATTGATATATACTGTGTATATATCATGATAATGATATATC